>SAUG01000031.1:0-30045 GCA_011316305.1 Rusavskia elegans
CACCCGGAATCACCCTCGCTTTCAGTGCACTACCCATATCACGCTGGAGATCTCCTGGCCGTGCTTGACCGGATTGTTGACTTTGAAAATGACGGGTCTCTCATTCGTGGATCGGGTAGCGACCTGCCCATGGCGTGTAATGGTCTGGCGGAGTTGATGCGGCCTCCTCCTACCTTGCCTCGCAAACCGCATCAGGCAGCACTACTCAATCTGTGGGATAATTTACGCCGTCCACCGCCAACGCTCTTCATTCTGCATGCTTCAACATTCTCCTGTGAGGTTCGACAAAGCTTAAGCCACCTGCAGCTATGAATGGACATGGCCGCGTTCAGCCGATGAGCGTGGAACAGATCGTCGAGCAGGCCGAGAACTTTGAGTATAATCCCCTTGTTCCCTTCAAACATTGGTCTAGAAGCGCCGGAACCTTGATCAAAGAGGTCTGTACTTCTATCGTATACAGGAGTTTGTGACCACTAGAATGACTGGGATCCAGGCTGAGATCTACGATCATGAAGGCAACGAACAGCAAGCGTACCTCCTCTTATTCCGCCATGCTCGCCTGATCCTCGACAAGTTACCAACCCATCCAGAAGCCCGATCAAAAGAGAATGATATTGTTCTACAACAGTTGCGCAAGGATGTCCTGCGCAATATCTCCAAGCTCGAGAAACTCAGACCTCGCATCAACAAGCGCTACAATCGATACCAAGCCATCTTGAAGGAGAGAAGTCTGGCAAAAGCTGCAAATACTCAAGCACTTGCAGTTCCACGGCGGATTTCGGCCGACGCTCAAACACAGAGGGGTCATTCAAGCCCCCCTTCAGATTCGGGCCTGGCCCACAGTTCAGAGGCCTTGACTGCTGGAGACAATCGGGATTTGGCCGTCAAGCTCGCCCATAAAGAGATCCGACGGCGAGCTACTGCACGAAAAGTTACTAGACAAGCTGGCATTACCCAAGAAGATGAGCAAGAAAGGCGGACGGCTGGGGTATGGGGCGACTGGGAGGAGGCATTGACCAGAGACAAGAACAGCATAGATCAGGACACCCTGAGTGAAGATATGCACAATGTTCGCATGCAATTCAACGGGCCCAAGCCAGAAGCTCTTCAGCAAGACGGCAGTCGCCCCATAGTCGAGAATCAGAAGTCACACATCCTGTATCCAAGCGTGCCTCAGAAAAGCGCTCGGGGCCAACAAGCTTACTCGTACTCATCGCCAGATCCGACGTCAAAGGATCTCAGAGCTTCATATGCTACATCTTCGCCGCCACAACGGCCGTCGAAAACCCCGAATACTCTTGTCGAGGATTCCTTCTTGCCTCAACGACCAAACAAGGAAGCAATAGCGCACACCAGTTCACCTAACCGTTCAGAATCCGCCAGTCCGGTGCCGCAAGATCTCAAACCTTCAACTTTTACATTCCAATCTTCCGCTTACCTTGAGAACGGTACGCCTCTCCGAACGATTTTCCTTCCACCCGACCTCCGACACCGGTTCCTTTCCATCGCGCTACCAAACACAAAAGCAAATCTGGAGACATGCGGCATATTGTGCGGAACCTTGATCTCAAATGCGCTGTTCATTTCCAAGCTCGTGATACCGGAGCAGAAGAGTACTTCCGACACCTGTGAAACTGTGAATGAGAGCGACCTCTTCGATTACATCGATGGAGAAGACCTAATGATCCTTGGCTGGATCCATACTCATCCAACGCAGACTTGCTTCATGAGCTCCAGGGATTTGCACACGCATAGCGGCTATCAGGTAATGATGCCCGAAAGTATTGCTATTGTATGTGCACCTAGTAAAGGAGAGTACGTTGTGCTCATGACAAATTGCTTGTTCCGAGACTTGACTGATGTTTGACAGTTGGGGCGTTTTTCGGTTGACCGATCCACCTGGCATGAAATCGGTCCTGAACTGTACCCAGAGTGGACTTTTCCACCCACACGCAGAGAGTAACATCTACACTGATGCGTTACGGCCGGGCCATGTGTACGAAGCCAAGGGGCTGGAATTCGATGTTGTGGATATGAGGCATTGATGACAGGCGAATACCTTTGGCCAGGCGGAACCTCGGTCTGCCTTGCGATACACGATGGAGCATTTCTTGTTTTATGACGAGGGGTGTATGCCTGGAGTATGCCTGGATTCTGGAACGTGATACCCCGGGTGAACGAAACTCTTGAGGGACGGCTTTGTTGACAAACGCTGATATCTGCAAAGTATGTCATCGTCCTGATTCCTCCTTGGCTTTCCGCCTCGCTTTTCGTATCTCCTCACGTTTCATCTCTTCCTTAATCTTTTTCTCTAATAGTGCGGCATTGACTTTCTGTATGCCTTCCTTCTCTCGCCTCCGCTTTCCTTGACAGTATTCGTGCATGGCGAAAGAGCCAAAGGCAAAAGCGCCAACTGCCCAGCTGCACGCCGTGAAGATGGGGGCTAGATGTTGTCAGCGTGCTTGTCAGGACCGCCCAAGCCGAGGGTACGCACCTCCAAGGATGGCCCTGACGCCTCCAGTAGCAAAAGCCGCACCGATACCTGCAAGGAAACCCTCACGTGTACATGGCTTCTTGTGGACTTCCTTAAAATCTTGCAACTTGATGGTCTTGAGCGCATCGACGATCCCAGGCTCTGTCTGTTTTCCGACGATGGTGTTGGGGTTTGCCCCTGGTAGATTACTCTTGTTTTCTGCAGTTGCTGGATAATTGAACGTATCGTATGTCTTCCCCTTTGGTTCTGTCATACCGGGACTTGTTTGGGACTGTTTAGGAGACGGCGAGTCTCGAGTATCTGCCGCCATTGTTAATCTGGAACATCAAAGCATGTGAGGTTGCCCTGAAGAGATGAAGAAATAAGCTATCCACACTAGGAGCGGGCGCTAAAGCAGAAGTGGTAAGTGGGATGATTCGCTTTCGCGTCGAATCGCGTTTAGTCGCGTCTCCTTTGATCTGCAATTATCACGAACCTCGATTTCCATGCTTTACTGGTAAATATTGAATACCTGTATACGACAGGAAAGCAATGGGTCGGCGTTGAAGTCAAGCTGATTGTGCGATTCTGCTGTTATGATACAATTAATCTGCCGATAACGATACCTGAGGGACAATTCTCGACGCAATCTCACTTCCACAATGCCTTCACGGAAACCGGACCGAACCCATGGACGCAACTTTCGCTCCAACAAAGCCTCTTTCAAACCTAATCGTATCAAGAGTATCGACCCTACCTCATTACGTGTCAGCGAAGCAACACTCCAAGATGAAAAGCTGCATGCTACACGGCTCGCCCACAGCATCGATGAGTCCATGGGCTTCGCGCGATACGAATCGGGTCGAAGAAGAGTTGGCTGGCTCTGTAATATGCATAGCACCAGTGTTGAGGACGAGAAAATACCCGGCGGTCGTGCTGCGGTCGACTACTACTTTCTCGAGGAAGATGGCGGCAGTTTCAAGGCTACGATGGAATACGATCCCTACTTCCTCATTGCCGTCAAGAAGGGAAAAGAAGCAGATGTCGAGGAGTGGTGCCGGCGCAAGTTTGAAGGCATCGTAAAACGCGTAAAGGGGATCGAGAAGGAAGACTTGCAGATGCCCAATCATCTCCTGGGCTACCGGAGGATGTTTCTACAATTATCATTCCACAACGTCGGCAATCTCTTGGAGGCCCGCAAGACTCTCATGCCGCTTGCGGAAAACAACAAGAAGAACATGAATGCGATGGATATATATGCGGAAGTTGCAAGGTAGAATCACCACGTTGTACTCGGGCGTGTAGCTGACAGAACCTCACAAGTGCCAATGCCGGATTCGATCTGTTCGACGACGAACGAGAGGGTGATAAGCAAGATGATGGGAGGGCGGATGCGAGTGACTACATCGTTGATATACGGGAGTACGATGTTCCTTACCACGTCAGAGTTGCAATCGACAAAGGTATGTAAGCCAAGGACGTCATATGACTGAGCTGACAAGCAACAGATATCAGAATAGGAAAATGGTACACTGTGGAGGCAAAGCATGGGATTACGACATTGACGTGCATCGAAGAACGAATACAGCGCGCCGACCCGGTAGTCCTTGCTTATGACATCGAGACGACAAAATTACCTCTGAAATTCCCCGACGCCATGATAGATCAAGTTATGATGATTTCCTACATGATTGATGGCCAGGGCTTTCTTATAACGAATCGCGAGATCGTGTCCGAAGATATTTCGGATTTCGAATACACACCAAAACCAGAATACAGCGGACCATTTCTCATCTTCAACGAGCCAGACGAGAAGGCAGTCATCGAGCGGTTCTTTGAACATATCAAGGAAGCAAAGCCAACTGTCATTGCCTCCTACAACGGAGATTTTTTCGATTGGCCATTTGTTGAAGCTCGGGCAAGCATATGTGGCATCGATATGTATCAAGAGATTGGTTTCCGGAAAAACAGTGAGGATATCTACCAGAGCAACTATGGCGTGCACATGGATTGCTTCAGCTGGGTCAACAGAGACAGCTATCTTCCTCAAGGCAGCAGAGGCTTGAAAGCCGTGACCGTTGCGAAACTGGGTTATGATCCCGACGAGCTGGACCCGGAACTCATGACACGCTATGCTAGCGAAAGACCTCAGACTTTGGCTGAGTATTCGGTGTCCGATGCAGTGGCTACTTACTATCTTTATATGAAATACGTCCATCCATTTATCTTTTCCCTTTGTACTATCATTCCTCTCAATCCCGACGATGTCCTGCGAAAGGGGACGGGGACTCTATGTGAGATGCTGCTGATGGTGCAAGCGTACCAGAAAGGTATCGTTTTACCGAACAAGCACAAGGAGCCGAAAGAGACGTTTTGGGATGGCCATCTTCTTGAATCCGAGACCTATGTTGGTGGACACGTCGAGAGTATTGAAGCTGGCGTATTTCGAAGCGACATTCCGGTCAATTTTGCACTGGACACCACGGCTATTGACGAGCTGCTGCAAGACCTGGACGCGGCACTCCAATTCAGTATAGTGGTGGAAGAGAAAAAGTCTATGGGTGATATCGTCAATTATGATGAAGTCAAAACGCAGATCGTCGAACGGTTGGATAGTCTCAAAACGACACCTAATCGTCACGAGAGGCCATCCATCTACCATTTGGATGTAGCGTCCATGTATCCAAACATAATGACCACGAACCGGCTGCAACCCGACTCCATGATCCAGGAATCCGATTGCGCTGCCTGCGACTTCAATCGTCCCGGAAAAACATGTGATCGACGAATGCCCTGGTCGTGGAGGGGAGAGTTCCTTCCTGCCCAGAAGAATGAGTACAACATGGTCCGACACGCATTGGAGAACGAGCGCTTCCCTGGAAAGTACGCAAACAGTCTGGCTCGGACCTTCCAAGACCTCAGTATTGAGGAACAAGCCTCAATGGTCAAGAAACGACTCTCGGATTACAGCAAGAAGATCTACCATAAGATCCACGAGACGAAGACTATTGAACGTGAAGCCATCATATGCCAACGCGAGAACCCTTTCTATGTCGATACCGTCAAGAACTTTCGAGACCGTCGCTACGATTTCAAAGGGAAACAAAAAGTATGGAAGAACAAGAGCGAATCCCTGAAATCATCCGGCGCTTCAGCGATAGAAGTTGAAGAGGCTAAGAAAATGATTGTGCTCTTCGACTCTCTTCAGTTGGCCCATAAAGTGATCTTGAACAGTTTCTACGGATATGTGATGCGAAAAGGCTCCAGGTGGTATTCGATGGAAATGGCTGGCGTGACGTGTCTGACGGGAGCGCGCATTATTCAGATGGCTCGAGAGCTTGTTGAGCGGATTGGCAGACCGCTGGAACTCGATACGGACGGCATCTGGTGTATGCTGCCCGCAACTTTCCCTGAAAATTTTGCATTCAGGCTCAAGAATGGGAAGTCTCTACCGATATCATATCCTTGCGTTATGCTGAACCATCTCGTCCATGGCAAATTTACGAATCATCAATACCAAGAGCTCGTCGACCCTACGACTTTCCGCTACGAAACTCACAGCGACAATACCATCTTCTTCGAAGTAGATGGACCCTACAGGGCAATGATCTTACCTACCTCGAAGGAAGAGGACAAGAACTTGAAGAAACGATATGCAGTCTTCAATCATGATGGAACCCTTGCCGAATTGAAAGGGTTCGAGGTTAAACGGAGAGGAGAGCTGAAGTTGATCAAGATCTTTCAAACACAGATCTTCAAATTCTTCCTCGAAGGATCGACGCTGGAAGAGACGTATGCCGCCGTGGCCAAAGTCGCCAACCGTTGGTTAGATGTCTTGCATCAGCACGGCTCAACGCTTGCAGATGAGGAGCTGATTGACCTTATCTGCGAAAATCGGAGCATGTCCAAGTCGCTCGAGGAATACGGCGCCCAAAAATCGACTTCTATCACAACTGCAAAGAGATTAGCCGAGTTCCTAGGCGCTCAGATGGTCAAAGACAAAGGTTTGAATTGCAAATACATTATCTCTGCCAAACCCAAGAACGCGCCAGTCACAGAGCGAGCAGTCCCAGTAGCTATATTCTCTGCAGAAGAACAGGTCAAGCGGTATTTCTTGAGGAAATGGATGCGAGAAGAACCGGACGATATGAACCCTCGAGCGATCATCGATTGGTCCTATTACCTTGAGCGTCTGGGGTCTGTCGTGCAGAAGCTGATTACGATCCCAGCCGCTCTACAGAAGATACGCAATCCTGTACCGCGTGTCGGTCATCCAGACTGGCTCCAGAGGAGGATCAACGTTAAAGACGACAAGCTGAAGCAAAAGAAGATGACGGATCTGTTCGACAAGGGCCGCCCTTTGGCTGAGATACCTCCAAACACCTTGGAGCATCGGTTGCCGACGGAGATTGAGGACATGGGCTCCACACACTTGTTGAAAGCGAAGACGGGCCAAGTCAGCCGCATGGTGCAGAAGAGAAG
This sequence comes from Rusavskia elegans, assembly GCA_011316305.1. NCBI lineage: Eukaryota > Fungi > Ascomycota > Lecanoromycetes > Teloschistales > Teloschistaceae > Rusavskia > Rusavskia elegans. The sequence continues at coordinate 6,956 of SAUG01000031.1, forward strand.
AGCGCCGGAACCTGCTGCCCCAGTCAATATTGACCCCTATACCAGTTTGCCTGCGAAGATGCCTTTAATGACGGAGGACTACGAAGGCTTTCTACGCTACCAGAAAAAGAAGTGGAAGATTCAGAAGCAACAGCGTATACGGCGGCGCCAGTTGTTCGGGGAACGGAACAATGTGACCACCGATAGCCTTGGGGGCTTCTTTCGCAACCAGGCAGAGCTTCTCTTTATGAATACTTGGCAAGTGCTGCAATTACGCGAAACGGAGACGCCAGGACATATACGGGCGTTTGTTCTGATTGACAAGAAGATCCACCCGTTAACGATCAAAGTGCCTCGTCAGTTGTTCATCAATACAACGGGAGACGATTTACCAGATATCGCGATTCCAGACTGCGTGGCAGAGAAAGTGACGCATACCCTACCAAATGGTCATCCTTCGACACTTCTGTTCAAACTGACAATGCCTGAAGAAGTCTATCTTCAAGAAAGCCAGAAGGTCGCAGCGGTCTGCCAGCATCCTAGCATTGAGGGAGTGTACGAGAAGCAAGTCCCATTGACTGTACGAGCTGTACTGCAACTAGGCAACCATTGTACCTTCGACGAGAAGCAAAAGGGCGCTCTAGGAAAGGGCCTTGACGAAGGCTTTGCGCTCTCCGCGTTGACGAGATGTCCGGCGAAGCAACCGTACCTACTCAAAGCAGAGATGGGCTTTATCTACCTCTATCACGTCACCGCCGGCGATCGGCAGGTCTTTGCTCTCTTCTCTACCGTGAAAGACGAGGCTCATATCATTATATTTAACAAGTCCAAAGATTCCCAGGGTCTTCCGAATGCCGACAAGATCTACTCGGATCTCTTGAGACGTCGGATGGAGGAGACTGACGGCAAGCAATGGCAGAATATCTTCGACTACCAGGACAAGATACATTTCAGGTCTATACAGGTCACCACCAAGCGTAAGTTGCACCTTGAGATTGGCGACAGACTTAAAAAGATGCGAAGCGATGAAGACCGCCCTACTATAATCGTCCTACAGTCTCCGCAAAATCGACTGCTGGTGAATGATATTGCAGCGCTACGGGACCTACCTATCCTTTCGATCAGAGCAGAGGCTTCGGACAGCAATCTACCTCCTCTTGGCTGGCAGTCGTTTGTCGTCAAACGTCTGGTCACCCACTACCTGACCCTTGGCTCATGGATCAGTCATCTCGTTGAGCTAGCAAGGTATGGTGATGTTCCTCTCTGTAATCTTGAGAAGGATGATCCGCGCTTCCTCATCGACCTAGCATATGCGAGGCGATTGCAGAAGAGCAACGTCGTACTATGGTGGTCCGGCGGTCCTCTTCCAGATCATGCTGGCTACGAGAAAGACGATATCTTGGGGCTTATGGAAGCGGTCGAAATGCCTGCTGTAAACAACCCTGGCACCTACTCCTCCGTTTGCATTGAACTCGATGTCCGGAACCTGGCAATCAACACCATTCTCACCTCGTCTTTGATCAATGAGATTGAAGGAGCAGACTCGGTGGCTTTCAACCCAGGAGCACCTGCCGAGATTGATCAGGCCGGCGGAACCGGAGCATTGTGTTCAGACACGGCTTTTGCTTCGGCAGGCGTAACTGTCTTGCGAGAGATGGTCAAGGCCTGGTGGACGGAAGCGTGCAAAGGAAGCAGCATGGCGGATGTCATGGTCCAACACCTCGTCCGTTGGGTCGAAAGTCGGGATTCTTTCCTTTACGACCGATCACTGCATTACTACGTCCAGATGATGTCTCGGAAAGCCTTCCAACAGCTCATGACTGATTTCAGACGCGTTGGCTCCCACGTCATCTTTGCCAATCCCAATCGACTGCTGCTACAAACCACGAAGGGGGAGGTCGGCAACGCTTTTGCTTACAGCAAGTATATCCTCACCTCGATCAAAGCCAAACCGTTATTCCACTTCCTCGATCTCGAGATCAAAGAGTACTGGGACTACCTCATCTGGTACGACCAATTCAACTACGGCGGCAAAGCCTGTCAAGAAGTCGTCGAAGCCGAATCTCAAACCCTCGATACCATCATGCACTGGCAACTCAGCACCTTCCTACCCTCCCAATACCAACCCGTCTTCCACGACTGGATCGTCGAATTCATAGAGCTAATGCACAACCGCAAACGTCCGCGTCACCAACAACAGATCCCCATCGGATCCCAAGACCCCATCATCCCTCGTCCAACCCAACTCCCCATCCGCAGCCTCACGAACATCACCAGCAACGACGACGACACCCTCACCCCCTCCGACATCCTCACCAAACCAATCTCCAAGCCCCTAAAACGCCAAACCCTCGCCCTCATCTCCCGCCACCGCTCCGAACTCGCCCACCCCACCCTCGCAACCGACCACACCTTCCCTCTCCTCCCAGGCTCCCACCTCAAGGGCCTAGAAACAAACACCACGCACCCTGTCCTCCAACTCATCAAATCCCTAACCCACATCTTCTCCCTGGATAAATCACTTTCGCTCGAAACCCGCCTCCTCCGCAAAGACCTCCTAGCCCTCTTCGACATCAAGGAATTCAGCCCCGAAGCCCGATTCGAGAACCCGAGTGAGACTTTGAGACTGCAGCAATGGAGTTGCGAACAGTGTACCATGACGCGGGATTTGGATTTCTGTAGAGATGAAGACCTCCTTCCCGAGTCATCCTCATCCCTCAACAACAATGGCAACACCAACACCAACAGCATCACAAGAAAACCCTTCCTCTGCCCCATCTGCTCCCACCCTTACCCCGCTCTCCCCATCGAAGAACACCTCATCGCCAGCGTCCACCAAATGCTGACGGAATGGAGCACGCAGGATCTGCGGTGCGGGAAATGTAAACGGTTGAGGAGTAATGAGCTTATGGAGCATTGTGCTTGTGGGGGCGGGTGGGAGGGCACGGTCAAGAGGGAAGTGTGTTTGAGACGGTTGAGGGTTTTGGAGAGGGTGAGTGCGGTTTATGGCTTTAGGATGTTGGGGGTGGTTGTGGAGGAGGTTTTGGGGGGGATTTAGATTTGGGAGGGAAGAGGGCGGAGGGGGAGGGGAGGAGGAGGAGGAGAAGGAGGAAGGGGTGGTTGTTATTTTCTTTTTTGGGCTTTTGCCATTATTGTTAGGTGAAGCGATGCGATGCTTTTGGTGGTGGTGGGAGTTTGGACTGGTTTGCGCTTGTATACATGTGTGATGGGTTTTGGATGGTAGTAAGGAATAGGTATCTCACGAACGTTATTTTGTTAAGATGTCGGCTGTGCCTTTGTCCTCCTCCTTCTTCCATTTGGCAATGGTTTGTTTGCTAGTTCCAGTATCAAAATTAAGATACATGCCCTCTTTGATGGATCAGGCGTTTTACGGTAGATACATAGAACATACTGTTGATTGGATGTCAGGCTCTAAATGAGACTTCCGTCGGCGACCTTTCTTGTACTTCATGCATGGGATCGACTCATGGTTAGGACAATCGACATGTTTGACGTTTTGGTCTCACTGATGTAATTGACCATGTAGATATGACCATGGACGAGTACATTATCGCAGTGAATAGTCTCGAGACCAACGACATAAGTAATTCGATTTGACCATCGCCATTTGGGATATCTTTTTCTATTCTATCGTCGCTCATAATATCGACAGAAATCTCATCTTCTAGGCATCCCTCGTCCTCGACCCCTTATCGCTCTCTGAGCCGCACCGGGAGGCAGACCCCGTTGAGGCGCCTGTGGTTGTTCTGATGGTTCATTTCCTTCATTGAAATCAGTTTCGTTTCTTCAGACAACTGAACGTGACCGTGAACGAGAAATGGAAGCACTTACTGATCGTCTCATCCACGCTCAAAATCATACAACTCGCCTCCACAGCCGCCTGGATGGCATTCACCTTCACCAACGCAGGCTCCCATACAAAAGCCTCCATATTATTCCTCACGCCCTCATTATCGAAATCCACTCCCGCCCATATATTCCCCTTGCGATGCTCCACTCTCAATTGCGTTAATATATTCGTTGCATCGAACCCCGCATTATCGCACAGCTGCCTCGGGATAATCTCGAGTGCTTTGGCGAACGATTTGACGATCGCTTGCTGCTTCCTCGGGATATTCGTATCGGCGTATTTATGCAAGAATGCACTGACTTCCATTTCGCACGCGCCTCCGCCGGCCACGATGGTGTTGTGGCGGATAGCACGCTTGACGATCATGATGGCGTCATGGAGACTGCGTTCGGCTTCGGCGATGAACTGCTCGGCGCCGCCGCGGAGGACAAGGGTACAAGTTTTTGCTGCGGGACAGCCTTCGAAGAAATTGAATCGTTCGCCACCGATTTGACGTTCTTCGAATTTCTCGCAGGTGCCGAGGTGTTGGGGTTGGATGTCGGAGCATGTGGAGGAGATGCTGCCGCCTGTGGCTTGGACGACGCGCTCGAGGTCGTCGGAGGAGACTCGGCCAGCGCAGAAGACGTCCCGATCAGCGAAGTATCTGTAAAATCATGTCAATAGTCTGTGAGAATGTAGCAACTCAAACGGATGCGCTCACTGTGTGGCCAGATCCCCAATCGGGAGCTTGCTGAGAACGACCTTCGCTCCTGTTTTGTATAATGCCTCCATCTTGTTGTATATGATCTGCCATTCGGCGTCTACGATGGCCTGGTATTCAGAGACCTGGTCTATTCGAACCTCTGCATTGTCCTTCTCGCTCTTGAGTTCCAATTCGACATTGAGGCATACTATCTTGGGATCCGTGAACGTCTTAGGTTGTTGCTCGAACCCTGCATAAGAAAAGGTTTTCTTGAAAGCTACCCCATTTACGAACAGCGAATCTTGCAACGCGCCTCCTGTAATCTTCTTGATACCAATGAGCTTTTCATTAAGGTCTTCTTGATCGAGCGAGAGTACTGCATCGACGACCACTGGTGACATAGCGGTCAGTATTGCCTTGTTCCACGAGTAATGTCCCAAATCATGACATACTCTTTGTAAAGAAGTCGGCGTTCCGGTGTATCAGCTTGCTGCTCATCGCCGTCGCTGCCAACCTCCGGAGTGTCTCCCTCTTGTTACCCTCCTCGGTGCAGACACAGATCTCCTTAATTTTATTGACCGCCATACCAGACGCTCTCCTTAGGCCTTTAATGATGGTCTGCGAGCTTGTCCCTTGCTCAACGTGCTCCTTGACTTCTTTCAGTATTTCTCCTGCCAAGACGACGACTGATGTTGTTCCATCGCCCACTTCGGCGTCTTGCGAGCGAGCAATGTCTGTAAGTATGCGAGCTGCAGGATGTACGATGTCGAGAAGCTATTTCAACCCGATCAGATCACAACTTCCTTGGTATTCGATCATGTCTGGTACCTTCATGACAGTAGCTCCATCATTTGTAATGGTTTGTCTCCCATTGGCGTCGACGAGTAGAAGATCCCCACCGTAAGGGCCCAGTGTACTGCGTATTGTGTCTTGCACGCTGAGACATGCTTGAATGTTTGATATGATTTGTCCCTTTCCTTGCGAGGCATCTGTGCCTTCCTTGAGAACAATGATTGTCGGTGTCTGCCCTCCGAAAGACATGTTTGAGTGGTGTGAAACGGGCCTGGAGGATGTTTCGGAAAGCGAGTTTCTAGATTGAGTAACAAGGTACAAATTAATAGCTTAAACTACAACGCTTCATGACATAGCAGTGACATTAAGTATTCTTTTGCACATGGGTTCCTACGAGCTACTATCTGGTAGCTAGATTTTGGTGAACGCGTTGCGGTCGGGGCGCAACTGTTCCGCGCAGAAATTTAGGGTTGGTCACCTGACCAGGCCCTCAAAAAGGGGCCAAAAAGGGGCCAAAAAGGGGTCTTAAAGCCTCCGCTATGGTTGAAGTACTCAACAATCTTCACTTCTGCTCAAGATACCAATAACATTGGTGATAGGCATCTATGCATGCAGACGATTCTTCCATAAGTCGAAAATCCATGTTCCCGCTCGCAGGTGCCCTGCAAGTGCCACTTCTAGACCAATTCCCACATCGTATGCTGACATGCTCATCACATCGTGGGGGGACGTCACCTGTCCCCAGATACGTATTATAAAAATCAACCGACGAGTACGTCCATTCATGCAAAGAAAGGTCGAAGTGTCTGCTGCGTCTCCGGGCTGAGAGTGCTGAGTAGCTGGTTCGCACCAACCCCTCTGGCTTGCACAACTCGTTTTGCAGCAGCAACGGCTCTCTGAGCGGATTGCCCTTGTAAAGTCTCAGCTTCCAAGGCCAAAGCGATAGCAATGAAAGCTTTATCAGCAGCCGCGATTACAGCCGGATTGTTCCTGTATGCATGTTAGCAAGAGACGAGCCTGTTTGGCACTAATTTCGTGTGAGGACCATCTACATACTCGTCAATCAACTTGGCCAGGTACATGTACGCGAACGGCGCGGCTTCCTCATCGTTGACGACCGGCAGGGTGTTAATCCAATGAGGTATTACCTCTTGTACGTTGGGTACCCTCGAATGCGGAGACTGCAGGATTTTTGCAATGCTCGCGCAGGCGTTTTCTGTTGCAAATACATGGTCATCCTCTCGGGCATTGGGTAGCGAGCAAGCCGCGAACAGAACTTGCAGACTCTCTGAACAGAACGTCGCCCATGCTGCCCCACCTTTCTGTGCTGCCATACCCACTCCGTAGCATGCTGCCTGTCGATTTGCAGGAATGGGGTCTCGCATTCCATCAACAAGCGGCCGTTGGATATGGTGTTGGTAGCTCCAACTCTGATCTCCGCAAAATTCCAGTACATCATCCAGTATACAAATGGCCCACTGTCGCTGCGTGGAATCGTTGCTCGTTACAAAAGAGTCGTAAAAGGGTAAGAGTCTGGACCAAGCCGGTAAGAAAGAAGTCTCCTGGTTCTTGAAGATCGTGTGGAAGGCTTTGTTCATGTCTGATAGTAACGTCTGGTCATCTTCGATGGCGAACGCAGTCTCCTCGGATTCGTCTTCGCCATCTTCGATTTCTTGCTGGTCTTCCGCCCGTTTCTTGACCCGTGTTTGGTAATCTTCTAACGCTGACTGGGCCGATGCGACGAAGGCGTTCATATGAGCCGGTGTAAGACAGTCCTTTCCGAGTACTTCCACCGACTCATAGAAACATTGATACATCTCAGCAAGTGTGTCAATCGCCGGTTCGGCAGTCAGAACTTCGAGTACTTTCTCGATCGTGGACTCCCAAAGTCGAACCATTGCTGGTGATCTCTCGCCGTTGGCACTCTTGTATGCATTAAGGAGCATCGGGACGCTCTTGGCTGAGGCTATCCTTACTGGGTCGTGGAAGAAGAACGCCAGACCAGGTAAAGAGACTTTCTCCATAATTTCGAGTACGTATGGAGCAAAGGCGGCTTCGAGCTGTTGGGCATAGATGACTATAAGTTCAATGGCCATGTGTTTATCCTCGAGGGTGGACGTCTTGATTCCAATCACTTTGCCTTTCAACGGCACCAACTCCCATCCTTCTTCTTGCTGGACATTCTGAATCTGTTCCTCATCATCGAGAAGTTGAATATCAGCCTTGGCACTGGCAAGTTCTAGCAGCGGCGGCATGACCCCAGCTAGATAAGGTACGAAGTCAGAGCCCATGACACGACACATTCGGCCCCAGCAATGTAGCAGGTACGATGATTGCGGATCGTCGGCATCGGTGATCTTCTCCTGTATTGAGCCCAATATCTGAACCAATTCAACTGCATTCTGGCCCATTCGCTGTTTACCCACTGCCAACGCGATGAGTGTTGCGCATTCCATGGCCTTGGATCGCAGTAACCGGTATTCTTTTGACTGTTCCTCTCGCAGGACATTGAACAAAAGTGGCATCAGGGTGTCGTAATAATTCCCAAATGCCGTTTCCGCCGAGTCTGCGATAGTCGCAATAGTTGAAAGAGCTTGTTCCTGAACGTAGCGTTTGGGACTTTGGAGCAGTCGCATGAGATGGCCCAGAAGCTGATCCAGATAAGGCTCAAGCGTGGCTTTTTCGGCTTCTTCGCAGAAGTTGACCAGTGCAGCAGCTGCATGTGACTGAATGCGTGGCTCAGGGGAGTCCAGAACAGGAATGATATTGCTCAAAACAACTTGGTGGTAGTTCTTTTGCATCGTCCCCGCAAAGTCGGTACTCATTTGACCCAGAGCGTTACAGCCGGCCCAGCGGACGCGTGGATGAGGATACCGAAGAGCAGGCACCACAAGACCAAGGACCTTATCTAGTTCGGTCTCCATCAACTCCCTACAGCCTTCCGATATAGCTGATATTGCCATGAGAGCAGCGTGACGATCACGCCATGAGTTTGAATTCATCATTTCTGGCAAAAATTTGAACGTGGGTGGTAGGATCGCTGCACCACCAAGCTTGTTGGCTAATCTGTCCATACACTGCTCCCCAGCGACGTGGTTCATATCACTCTCCTCAGCCTCAAGCTAGACGGCGTTAGCCAGAGATGCAAAGTGGAACCATGGAAAAGCTTACGTCGTCTGTATTGTTCCAGTCAGAAGCATCATCGTCCTCCAATCCAACATCAGTCATCAGACTCAGGCATTGTATGACCATATCGACCGTAAATGAAGGGTCTCTTTTGCACATAGCAGGACTGTAGTCGGCGAAGGTTCCCATGAGCTCAAGAGCATTTTGCCTCACTGTATCACCCAGTTCTTTATCTTGGATTACCGTAATGCTGAATTGAACAAGTGTGGAGAACCAAGGCTTAAACATGACGGGAGCTTCTTCCGCAAGTTCTATGAGAGCGATAAGAGCTTTTGTCAGGCCTTCCGCGTCGCCAGCATTCTTTAGAGGAGGTAGGATCTCGAGAAGTTCGGGAACCAGCGGGTAATACTTCTTCTGTGACTTCTTCTGCAGAGAGCTAAAGAACGAGGAAAAGGCCTCCAAAGCTGCGATCCTGACCTACGCAATGATTAGATATCTTGGGAGAATGTACAGCTTGCAGTGGCGGGTACCAAGATATCAGTATCTTTGAAACCTTTCGTAAACGCAGGAACGACACTATCTTCATGTTGCTTCTCGATAATGGCTGGCGTCGTTGCGAATATGCGAAAAGCCGATTCACGTTGACCTGGGTCTTGCGACTGGCTAGCGACGAATAGTGCGTGCAGAAGCTCCCCCCAGCTTTGCTCTGGAAGCATTGAATCAGCCGCCGGGTCTGAAAGCTGCATCGATCGCACTCACCCTCGTCAGAGTATTGTCTGGCAATTTCGGCAACAGCATCGCCGATCTTGTGTCTGACGTGCGGCAGACCCTCGTTCTGCAGACATTCGAGCAGTTTCTGCCGTATAGCCTCCTTGTGCGGTGGTTGTAGCGTGATAAACAAGTCTTTCGACTCCTCTGATCCGGGGACTTTGCGAGTCTTGGTAGCAATGCGACGGAAAAGGACGGCTGCAAACGATCGAGGCTGGTGTGTTACTCGTTAGTCGTTGTTGCGAGTTCGAAGGATGCGGTGGGTACCCCTGCTTCCGGAGCGCCTTGAATCTGCTCCACCAGACCCATCAACAGAACATCAGCCCGGGCCACAATCCACTCATTGTTCAATTGTTCTTCTGCATGAGCCCGAACATTGTTGTCCGGCGACTGCAACCCTTGCAGCAGGGACCCCAGCGCCGAATGGATCTCTGGTGGTAGAACCGACATACTAGGCCAGCAGCCTGTATGCCAAGCGACCAAGTACAACCGTAGCTTCGATCGGTATTCTATGCTGAAATGGTTGTATACTGGTGGGTTTCGAAAGGGGGGCCGCGAATTAGGGTTACAAAAGAATGTGGCTGAGACAGCCGTTGAATGTCTAGCTTTAATAAGTGACTCTTAGGAAAGGACCAGCGTGAATGAGCATACTGAACATGTGCAGGTGAAGTAGCAACGCAGAATGCTGTAGTCTTGAACACAATGACAGGGGGATTCTATTGTTGAACAAGCTGATACTCCTGATGTGGGCGTCTCAAAAATTCTTGGAGGGGCATGGATTGGGGTCGCGTTGCCGCGTCGTGCCGTCGGTCGCCCGCAGAGCCGCTTCAAGTCAGGCGTTTGTGTATAGCTTCAATAACATTCCTATTCGAGAAGCGTTACATACAGAAGCTTTCGTCGCGTATAATGCATGCCTTAAAACGGACCAATACACTATCAGAGTTCAAGAAGTCTATATTTCGAAGAGGACATGATCATAGGAGGGCTAATCCCATTTGCAAGAACCGCTAAACCTACAAAGAATCGCCAAAAGCCAGGTGCAGAGGTGGGTAATCGTATAAATACAGACAGTAACTCCCGTAGAAGAGATTCTAGCGACTCGAGGAGCGACTGATGCTAAACACCCCAATGATGACCACGGCGAGTGTCACAATCGCTCCAGGCAGCAGCAAATCGTTGGACAGACCTGGTATTATCTGTTCAGCCTCTTTTGGTTTTGCTGCTGGTGCTCGGCGATCCTTTTTCATCGGAGTTTCTGAGTCCTCGTGGTCATCCTCATCATCTCCATGCCTTCTGCTCTTCAGGGTCGACGCAGGCGGTGTCAACGGCTTAGCCAATGCAGGATGAGGATCGAGGGTTGCCGCCATCGGAGGTTTTGTGGGATCATGCACAAAAAGGTCGACCTTGTCGCGGCGGTTGCGTTGTGAGATCGTAATAGCATCATGAAGGTCCTGGTCGTTGGTGATAGATACAGTATCACCTTCGTTGTCCAGATAGCTCAACGCATACCCGGATTTTCCTAACCTGCCTTCTTCTACCAAAGCTTCCCCGCCCACTGCATCCACTTCAGTACCGAGCTTAGCTGTGACGTTGTTTACAAGTTCAGCTATGCCTGCAGAGGCAGCCACTTGCAATCGATGCACGCGTCCACTTGGAGCTTTGAATTTGAACGGGAATGGAGTGTCCTCTATGGTTGGCGAGTTCGTTTCTTGGATATCGGAATGGGCATCATCCCCGTTATGTGAGGCCGATTCGTGTGGCTGTACGCTGTCCACACGTTCAACATTGGGGCGACTGAGCTCGGGCGAAACCATTAGTGATCGGTGACCCGGGGTGTGCGGCCGATGGCTGCTGCCTTCTCCAGACACCATCGACTCGGACTCGTTGTCAAGCGAAAGCCAGAATTTACCCCACGCAGGTCCTTCACCATTGTCACCTCCCATAGTATTTATCTGCCGCAGTCAGTAAGAATACAGGTACTCAAATAACCATTGAGAGTACCTGTTCTAAAGTGGCATAGGTCAGTTTCAGAACGTCGACCATACCAACAATCTCTCCGGAATCGCTCATCACAGGAAGATTTAGGTAGTGCCCATCTAATCGGATCAGTCGCTGGCATAGCTTCTACAACTAAGCTTCTCACCGTGCATTTTCCTCAAAGCTGCCTGTATACTCATATCCATGGGAGCAAAGTCAGGATGAGGTGTCATGACTCTGACAACACTGCAGTTTGATGGGTCAAGGCCAGGTGCGATCACACGAAGAACAACATCTTTGCTGGTGAAGATGCCAGTGATCGAGCCTTGGTCGTAGACAAGGACTGCGGTAGTATGGTTTTCCTTCATGAGTGTGGCGGCTTCTTTGACAGTAGTCCGTACCGAGACGGTAGTTGGTGGATGGCCATTGAGGACAGATTCCAGAGTTGGACCAGACATCTTTTGCCTCAGAGCTTCAACGTACTGGATGATCTGCTGAGGTTGGCTGGAGCCCAATTCTGATTGAACGCCCTCAAGAGCGTCATACAGCTTCCGGGACGAGGCATATGCACGCTCTAGCTTTTCCATTGCATCATAGAAACATTTCGTGATGTCCAGGATACCGGAGATGTCTTGATTCTCATCCATGACTGGCAAATGCCTGAAGCCTTTCCGAACCATCAGATCAAGAGCGTCCGTAGCACTGGTGTCGGTCCGAGCACACAGTGGATTCTTTGTCATGATCTCTGATATAGTGATTTCTCTGGCTTTAATGCCAGCGCCGACGACTCGGAAGGCCAAATCTTTGGCGGTGAAAATTCCAGCGATCCTGTCATCATCATCCGTGACCAATACGCAGTCCTCACGCTTTGCAGCCATGAGCTGTGCTGCTTCGGCGACAGTGGTGTTTGGCTTGATCTGTAATGCTTGACTTGGCTTCAGAGCGAGGACAGTACCAGGGGGAGCCTTCCTGGTATGGCGAGCTCTTGGAGCGTTTCCCCTTTTCCTGTTGAGGTCGGCCTCCATTTTTTTCCGGATTGCCTGGACACCAATTAGCTGTGGGGAAATGCAATTTGTGATATGGGATATCCTGACCTCATCACGCTTCGACTGCTTCTGTCGACTAGCACTCATAGTTGAGGTACCACTTTCGCTCTGCATTGCGGAGCTGGCAACGGATTCCAGCTTTGGACGGGGGATGTTCGATGGGCTGTTCTCGAAGACAGGCACTTGAGCTCTGCCTTGACCACGGCCGGGCGTTCCTCTGAATGTTCCTCCAGCAGCAGACATGTTGGCGGGTAATTCACCAATCAATCCTGAATTCCTTGATGCGCAGGTGCGGCGGTTGCGATGGAAGTCCGATGTCAACAAAGCTAGACTCATTGTAGCAGGATAAGATCCGGCGCTAAGATTAGGGCAAGCAAGCGAAGCAGCACACCTAATTTCACTCTGAGCACGGAGTAGCGAACAGCACTGCATCAAAGCCAACACGCACAGGTATGTACTCGATTGGGATCCCCCACAGGAGCTGGATGTACTGATATTGCTCAGATCACCGCGAAGATGGTCAAGAAACGCGCATCAAAGTGAGGATTTGCACTCAGCAGAGCGGTTCGCTGCCCTCGCCAACGTTGCTAATATCGTACAGCGGTCGCAACAAGAAAGGTCGTGGACACGTCAAGCCTATTCGCTGCTCCAACTGTTCGAGATGTACGCCAAAAGACAAAGCTATCAAGAGATTTACGATTCGCAACATGGTGGAATCGGCGGCTATTCGTGAGCCCTCTTTCTGAAGCCAAATCCAGGCCACTCGACTCACTTATTCCTGCTAGGTGATATCTCCGATGCATCAGTGTTCCCAGAATATTCCGTACCAAAGATGTACTTGAAGCTACAATATTGCGTTTCATGCGCGATTCACGGCAAAATTGTTCGGTACGCATCGACACACTTTTCCCCAGGGAAGGTGGCAGACTTTGGTACTGATTATTACAAGTGTACGATCAAGAGAAGGTCGGCGAAACCGTGCTCCTCCCCCTCGCGTTCGCTTCAACAAGGATGGCAAGAAGATCAACCCCCAGCAGGCGGCCAAAGTCGCCGGCGCGGCTGCATAATACCACACATGGAGTTCCAGAAGACGACGGTTAGGTAGCAATCAAAGACTGTAAAGCATTACTATTCTGTTGGTCGTCGTTAATCGCCGGGTCATTGATGAAGCTCAAGTGGTGTTATTTATAACCAGCCCAACAAGGTCCATGGTGAAACGCCGCCTATCAAAATATCTTCGCTGGTACCACTCGCGATCAGGGATTGGGAATGCGATATTCATGACACGCTAGAGAAGACGAGACCAATAGAAGATCATGACGCTGATGCAGACTTGGGTAATATGTCAACTCGAATTACGATGCACGCCTCGCTATGCTCCGACCGCCTTATGTGCCCATGGAGTTGCTCCCAAAAACCAGGCCAGGAGTACTCCCAGAAAGAGTATGAAGATGAAGGACTGCTGAGTTGGTAAGGTCAGGTAAGGTACGCGGAGGGACGCCCTTCCTACAGCGATGTTCGGACCAGTCTCTATATCATTCACGAAGTGAGTGGAGCCTTACCTTCTTCTGTGCCATGCCCAGCATGATCATTGTCGGCAAGGTTGCTTAATTGGCCTGTGCCTTTTTCCCCATTACTTTCCCCGGCCAAGGTCGCTCTTATGTCAGAAGCCAGTTCTTCGACCCCAGACGTCTGTTTAGCATGTTGTAGTTTGACGAATTGCTCCCGAATCACTTCATAGAGGAAAGCATATTGCATGTCGCTTTGGACCATCATCATTCGTTGTTCCCGAAGTCGGTTGACTACGTCATAAACCGGATCCTCGTCATTCGTTATGTCTGCAATGGCGCCAGACTCAATTTGAGCAAGAAGATACTCCATTGCGATGAAAGAACCCGATCGGCCAACACCGGCACTGCAGTGTATTATCCTGGGATTGCTGGGCTCAGGGTTCTTCTGCGCTGACAGCCTTAGAAGTTCGAATAACGCGGCACGGTCCTCGTCCTGGGGAACTTCGAAGTCGGGCCAGCCGGAGAAAAGCATGTGCCAGATGACTTTGCTATCATCGCCAAATGTCAGAAGCAGCTTCCGGATTGTCGACCTCGAGGCTTGGTCGAAGTAGACCTCGGAGGACTGAACGCTACCAGCAGGAGCGGATTCGGCGGGGTCAACAGGGTCGATGGAGATAGCTTCGGTCTGTTCATCCAAAGGAAAGTACTGGAAGCATTTTTCTCGGCCACTTTCAGCAGTCTGGGTAAGCATGACGATGACGGCTACATCAGAAGTCTGTTGCCAGATCATATGCCAAAAGTGACTCAGTCCTGTCTGCTTGGGTCCTTGAGCCGCTATATAGGAGGAGACGACTCCGGTGCGTGGATCTTCCAGGGTGATAGGAGAGGCATTGATGTAGTCGGATTCGCCTGGCGGAACGTGCAGACGGATGCGTGACTTATCCCACGGCTGAACATTCAAATAGCGGTTGCGCAACTTGGTCTGCTTGGTGGTATCTTGGGTCCAGTTCGAAGCTGGATCACGGCGACCCTCAGCAATGCGCAAGAGTTGACGGCATTCCAGATCCTGGAACTTGGTTCTAATTTCTGTCAAGCATCAGTCATTGACCAATGATATCAACGGCGTCATGCAGGTAGGCGTCGCCTATGCACGAGAGTCGAGGCAACGTACCAGCCGCTGATTGACGGAGAAAGGCAGGAACGCTAACATCGACCGAGGATGATGCTTGATCTTCTTGAGTTTTCAATGCCTTGGGCACTGGCGTTGGGGTACCCGAGCGTGAATTATTCGTGGAGCGTGCTCGTTTGGAAGCGGATCTCGTAAGACTGTCGACAAAAGGGGTTGTCATATTCACTCTTAAGGTGCTAACTGGCATCCAACACCCAGGGATGTCATGGAAGGGCCGTCATGGAAAGACCGAGATGTGGTGCTGCGCTTGATAGGAATTGGACTTCAACAAAGTACGAGAGCACTGGTGAGTGCTAAGGGCAGCTACACAGGAATATGCCCAAGCTCCTGGGCGAACCAACGACTGGATTTGACCTTTGCAGCAATGACTGTTGACGTAGCAATAAAGATGGGATTACTCTGAGTCACGGGCTTGTATTTTTTTTTTGCGTGAAACACTGTTCGTACAGGGGAGACACTACTGTCATGCGTGAAGTTATGAAGAAAGTGTTGTTTTCTCAAGGATTCTCAATGTAGAACAGCAAGAGCACTCCTCGGGCTCGAACATGGCAGGACCAAGCGGAAGTCAAACACTTCGTACATACCGTGCTTGTGACCCCAATTGGAACCTCGTCCTGAGTGGCGACTGCCGGGATCATGGATGCTCGGGAGTGTTTTTCGTTCGCTCGCCACTTCCGACTCCAAGCTGCTAGATCTGAATGTTTTCCCCACTAATCCATCCTTTCTTATCAAAACATCACCAACCTTCAACCTTGCAATGATCACACGGCAGTAACACATTGCGAGCCAACCCGACAATTCAAATGTGGCAGCTTCGCCTATTCGAGGTCTGTCTTCTCCCTCTTGCATACCCCCTACATATCCACCTACAGCTCGTTAATGCATCGCAGGTATGGCTTACCACCAGGGTAAGTCTCAGCCATTCCTCGTTACGCTTGAAACACTCATGAAATTGGCCCTCGAAAGTTGTTGCGAAGCCCTGCCTTTCACAGGATGGTTCGTGGAGTCCACAAGAAAGTGCGCGAAATGCGCCATGGCCTCGATCTCGAGGAAATGGGAGGCACAAAGATAGACGGTCAGCCACCGGAGATGTTTCATCAAACGACCTGTGTCACTGACCCTTACTGCTGTCCAAAGGCCCCGAGTCTACGACGTCGAGATTCCTACAGCATTTCAAGGATGAGATACGCGATCAGCTACGAGGGAACACCACAAAGAAGTGAGCGGGAAAAAATGATGAAAACGAATCGTCCGGACTGGGAGGAGTCTATGCAGTTTATCTGGCGTTGGTGCCTCCACAGGGAGGTCAAGGTTATATTACTATGGTGTAGTTGATACCCTCACAGCGTTTTACTGTATGACTTGTCTGACTTCTCGACCTTCTTTCCTATTGACTTCTGCATCTCCACGAACCACGGACTAAAAATTGGGCTTCTTCGACGTTCGTACCATGTCATTTGGCTCTCATTCCATCCGAAGATTGAGGACACTCAGAGCCCACGAAGATGCCTCATTGCCTCCAGGCTTGCGTCGTATTCATTCTTGAAGTGTACATTCACCTCTCCACTTTTTCAGAAAGTCAGTGGTCGAGGTACGAGGGCTGTTTGAAGTTGTCTTGTTTCCGCCTTTTCCCGTTGGGCTCACGTCATCGTCGCATTGCGGAAAGTAGGTAGCAAATGAATAGTTACTCTCGACATGTCTTCAAATCCTTGGATTACTCTTTGTTGTAATACCATCCCTTTAGATTTCGATTCCTCGAGCTTACCACACATATGCCATCAGCCATCGTCACCGGTGCTACAGGTATGGTCTCCCATATCGTCGTCACGATGACGGCAAAGCTCATCAGCATCAGGCATCTTGGGTCGCGAGATAGTGGCCGCGCTCGGAAAGGACCCTGGAACGTGGCAGACTATTCACGCTCTATCGCAAAGTCAAAAGGAGAGCTATCCGCCTTATGTCAAACATGACTTCATCGACCTGGCTGGGGACGCCAAAGCGATGGCAAAGCAGCTCCAAGGTATCGAGGCCGTGTATGTCTTCTTTGCAGCTTGTCTCCAAAGAGACTCCGAGCAAGAAAATTGGGACGTCAACGGTAGGATCCATATCGAAGCAATCCATCGTCCGGACTGATATAGGCGAAGCAGCTACGCTCAAGAACTTTCTGGGCGGTCTGGAGATCACTGGCGCTATACAGAAGCTCAAGCCTGTCATCCTCACAACAGGTGCGAAGCAATACGGTGTGCATCTCGGCCCTCCAAAACAACCCATGGAGGAAAGTGACCCATAGATTGAGGGCCCTGGCGACCACCAAACTTCTACTACAACCAGCAAAGGATTCTTGCCGATAAGCAAAGCATGCTTCATGGGACTGGGTAGTCACGTATCCGAACGATATCATTGGAGTTGCAAAGGCAATTTCATGAACCTTGGAACCTCCATTGGTATTTATGCCGCAGTATCCAAGGAACTCGGCGGACAGCTAGTATTCCCAGGAAGCGAGACGTTCTACACATGCTTCGACTGTTTCACACCCTCCCGCTTGCACGCTCAATTCAATCTTTGGGCAGCTATGGAGCCCAGATGCAGCAACCAGGCATTCAACGTCGTCAATGGGCGACACGGAATCTTGGCAGAGCATGTGGCCCAAGATGGCAAATAGGTTTGGCTGCAAAGTGCCTGCAAATCAATTCGATCTGCCTGTGGACAAAGATGCAGGCAGCGTCATGGATCTAGCACCTGGCCGAAGCGGCGGCTGAACTTGGTCTCCAAAGGCAAGGTCGCCCCTGGCAAGGTAGAGCAGAGAATCGATTAAATCAAGTGGAGCCAACGATCCGATGTCAAGAAAGTATGGGAACAGCTTGCGGCTCGAGAGGGCTTGGAGAAGGACGGACTCGAGAAAGCGACTTGGGGATTTCTGGGTTTCGTGCTTGGTCGGAACTACGGTATCGTTCTGTCGATGAGCAAAGCCAGACGGTTGGGTTCGAATGGATATATCGATACTTGGGATTTGTTGTCGGAATGCTTTGATGAATTGGAAAAGGAGAAGATTTTGCCGAGGACTACCCAGTAGGGATTGTTGTTCAATTTCCTTAGCGGATCCCGTTAGTTGTTGTTTGTATCTCTCCGCCAGTGGGTATAGGAAGTCTCCGGAGATTCCGGTCCATCCAAGGTAGCCCATATGGAGTTTGACGCATTCGTGTTGTGGAACAGATGTGGAGGTCTTCAGTGGTTATCATAGATTGTCACCAACATAGCCTATCGTACAGTATCGTCATTTTTTCCCATCTACAACATCATCGCCAGCGCCCGCACTGCTCGGAGTCAGCCTTCCATCCCCTTCAGCACTTGATCCGTCGCCAATGTCAACCACTCCTGTCTCTTGTGCAACGCTAGGCCCCAATTCCAAATCTTGCCCTTCTGCGTCTTGCGGAACCATACCATAGCCTTTTCTTCGCCGTCGCCGATCCAGCATCCGTTTGTGGTAGAGACTACATAGCGCCAGAGCAGAGAGCGAGCCTAGAATGTTGGCTGCAACGTTGATGGGGTCGAAGGGACGGCCATTGGGTAAGACCAGTTGAAGCGCCTCAGAGCCTATGCCCAACGTAAAAGTGATGGCAATGAGAGTATAGTTGAGTAGACGCCGGCGGGTAGTATCGAGAATCCAGTAGAAGGTAACCTGGAAGAGAAGTCAGAGACGTTGTCGATTCCACCGAGTTGTGAGGTGGGACAACCGTAAGGAGGAAGAAGGTTATCAAGTGTAGGAACTGAGGGTTGACTTGAGGTATCTGCATAGAGCTGAGTCGCAGGTAGGCTGCTAGAAGTAAGAGCACGGTGAAACCACCTGTTCTCCGCCATCAGCAAGACTCCCAGAGCCTGGTGAGGGCCAAGATCGGATGGAGTTTACCTACCGGCAAAGGGATATCGCACCCTCATCTTTGGGAGTTACGAATCGATTGGAGGTACAAGGCCACTGCTTGCCTCATCGGCGCAAGACATATCAGATCCGAAATGCGAGGTCTCAAGCAGCTCCCAATAATGAAGGTCGCAGAGCGGGACCGCGGCTAAAAGCGTCGACTAGTACGGGTAAAATGCTTGGCTTCACTCTATTGCGAAACCTCCTCAACGGCATGTTAACGATTGTTAAGGAAAGCGACCAACTTTGCCATCAGCTTTACAGCCACCACCATCGCTTTTGATGCTAACAACCCCTTTATCCATCTCCGCTACCTTTTAGCTATCGATCCATGTCATATTTACGGCAACGCGACGCTTCAAGCAGGCCCAAGGCCACTGCTTCCGCCGTCACCTACAACACGGGGAGCACCCCCCCTGCAGAGGGGCACTAACATGTCGGCGCCCAGGAACGTCCATCACGTCCACCATAACCCCAATCCCTTCGATGCTCTGCACGTCAATGGCTATCATCTTCATCGTGGCGCCTCTCGCACCCCCAATCGACCTCTTACTCCGCTTCCCTCAACTCATTCCGCCGCTACGACAGATGCTGATCCAGGCCAGGAAGAGGACCCCAAGGTTTCCTTCTTCGCTGCCCTTCTTCGACGCAATGAAGCTAGGCTGGAAGCGCTATATGGTTGCAAGGATGGCGAAGAGGTCCACGAGTCCTCGACCGACGCTGCGGAACTGGAGGAGGAACGACAAGATGATGCGCCCCAGACCGTCACAGCTCCTCCAAAGAAACCAGCCCGGACTATAGACGAAGACGATTATGATGACTCCGAGGGCGAGTACGACGAAGATTCCGCCGATGCGTCCCCTCTCAAGGCCAAATCAACCGGCCCTCTCCCCGTGACAGCGCTGTCGTCGGCGCCCATGGTTAGACACATATCTTCAACATCGATGCAGGCCATCGCAAAACAGGCACCGCCGGCCGTATCGAACAAAACTTCCGAAGACGCCCGAAAGAAGCTGGAGCAGGACAAGAAAGAAACCGAAGATGCTGCCAAGCGAAGTTTCCACACCTTGTTCTATTCTGCCGAGAACGATCGCGATGCCATGTCTGACCAGAAGAAGCTCGAAGAATCGGAGCGTCAAGTGGATGTGGAGATGTCAGGGCAGGGGAATTCCGGGACCCCCTCGAGCAATCCTGCAACGGGTAATGGACAGCAAGGGACATTGAGCCAAACCAATCTCGGAGCTTCGAGCCTGACCCTGAAGCATCTGATTGCCCGAATTGATATGAAGCGAGATAAAGTCGTAGCTTCTGACCTGGAGCTTCGGAGTCTGATGAGCGAGGTCCGCAAGAACAGGAGTAAATGGGCAAGTGAGGATCGAGTCGGCCAGGAGGAGTTGTATGAGTCTGCAGAGAAGGTTTTGAATGAGCTGAAAGCAATGACTGAGCATTCGACCGCATTTCTGCAGCGAGTGAACAAGCGAGACGCTCCTGATTATCACGCCGGTAAGAATAAGCCGGAAAAGGCTTTGTGCAGAACGATACTGATTCGCGCTCGCAGTGATCAAACAGCCTATGGATCTGGGAACGATGACCAAAAAGCTCAAGGCCGTCCAATACAAGTCCAAGGAGGACTTCGTCACAGATCTGAATCTCATCTGGTCAAATTGTCTCAGGTACAATCAGAATTCAGAGCACTTCTTACGTCGTCACGCCCTTTTCATGCGCAAGGAGACCGAAAAGCTTGTACCGCTTATCCCGGCGATCATTATCCGTGACAGAGCCGAAGTCGAAGCCGAGGAGCGCCGTCAGCATCAAGCTGAAGTTGACATCGATGGTGGTGAGGAAAGCGATGATGAACCAATCATCTCGTCGAGAGGTCGAAAGGCCCCTGGTAAGAAGGCAAAGAAGGGCTCTACTGCCCCACGAAAGGCGCCAGCTGGCAATTCTGAAAATGCTCCTCCATCAGAAGGGAAACCCCTCAATCAGCACTTGGCACCAAACGGTCTGGGCTCCAACCTGAAGAATGAAAATTTAAGAGCAGAATCAGAAGCCGCGACCGAGAGAAGCCATACAGACCCTATCACACCACCTCCTGGTATCAATGGAGTGCATATCAGTAATTCATCCCAACTGGACCTCGATTCCATGGATATCGATGGTGCCGAGTCACTTGTCAACGGTGCTGCTGTACCCACCGCAGAGGCCCAGCGAGAAGTTGAGTACGAAGATGCTGGGTTCAAGATCTGGAAGCAGGTTACTAAGAAAGACCGTGCGCGGGTAACGGCAGAACGACATCGCCTTTTCAAGGGTAACGAAATCAACGAAGATGAGCCTGCTCTGTTACGTACGAAAGCTGGCATGAGGAGCTGGCTCAAAAAACAGAAGCAAGCAATACTGGAAGGCGCTGCTGGCCGGCGAAGAGCTGAAGCTGCCGCAAAGGAGACCGAAGAGGCTGCCCCGAGCGGAGAAACACTAGCAGAGGGAATAGAAGGTGAGGAGGAGAGTGTATTGCCTGATTACTATGACATGATGTCAGCCATTCCGGACCTTCCAGACCGCCTTCGCTGGATCGAGAAAACCCCAGGAGTGGTGGAGGATGCTTCTGACGAGTACCTGCGTGTGCTACCTCAAGGCCTCTTCACCGCGCCAGAAAGCAGTTTGGTCAAGAAAATAGGGGACAACATGAAACAGTTGCAAGCAACACGCAAGATTTGTTCGAAGATAGCGGTAGTCAAGCAGATGCAGATACAATCGCAGGTAAAGATTAGGACACACGTGGATCCTTTTCGCAGCGATACTAATCGATCGATAGATGTACCATGGTCAATTTCAGAAGGTTGACCCTGCTCCACTCGTCGAGCAAGATGTTGAGGCTCACGTCATGAACGACGGCGGCCCAGTAGTGAGCCCTGAGGTCGTTCGAGCAGCTCTCAAACGTTCCGTAGGCGAGATATTTTTCCATACTGGATTCGAAGAATTTCAACCCTCCGCATTGGATGCAGTCACAAGCCTTGCAAGCGACTTCTTTATCAAGATCAGTAAGACCTTGGCCGATTATGCAGAGACGCCAAAGGTACCGGTGCCGAAAGCCGTTCCCAGCGGTCCTGGTCAAGTTGAGGTAGTATGGAAAGAACGCTTCACTCAAGAGGAAATGATTCTGCACACATTGCATGAGAATGGTTCTGATCTTGAAGCCTTGGAAAGTTACGTCAAAGACGACCTCGACCGCAGTGGGACAAAGATGGTTCAGATGCAAGACAGGATGAAGGCTCACTTGGCCGATCTTCTGCGTCCAGCCCTGACCGATGCCGGACCTGACGGCTCGAACGCTTTCAACGACGGCAGCGAGCAGTTCGTCAGCGGCGATTTTGCCGATGACTTCGGTGAAGATTTCTTCGGCTTCCGAGAATTAGGTCTTGACAAGGAGCTTGGTCTAGCTTCACTGGCTGTGCCCTTACATCTTCTGCAAAATCGCATGCATAGTGCTCACCAGTCACAGAACCAAAGGTACAGTTCACCTCCACTACAGCTCTCTGTCACGCGCACATCATTGACCATTGAATCTAGCAACATGTCCTCCAACCTGCCATCGGCCCTGCCGCCACCCGCCCCATTGACACCCATCACAGTCGACAATATCGACAACCAAATCGGCCTCGTCCAGCAATTCTTCCGTGACAAACTAGCGGCCAACAACAACAAACCCCTCATCGAAGACGACGACCTCCCACAAAAACAACGCTTCCCCAAACCTCGCCTCCCGCCCACGGGCAAAATCAGCAGCCCCCGCAAACGACCCGTTCGCGAACCAGGACCAGGCAAGGGCCATCCGAGGAAGAAAATGAAACTCAACAATGGAGACGCCACTGCGACTGCGACTGCGACTGCGACTGCGACTGCGACTGCGACTGCGACCGCGGCTGCGACGGAGAATACCAACGTCAATAAAAGCCCTGTGGGGAAATTGAAACTGGAGCCGCCGAATCATACTCCTGCCACTACGACAACGAACATGAACGGCGATGATATTGCGGGCGTGGATGCAGTCGGGAAAGAAAACGTGCAGCAGAAGATCCTGAGCAAGGAGAAGGGGAAAGAGAAAGAGAAAGAGAAAGAGAAAGAAAAGGAGAAGGAAATGGTAAACGGAGGCATGATCTCACCCGAGAGTCTAGAAGCAACGTAAATATGCATTGATGCAAATCCGATGGTCTTGGGGACATATATATATATATA
>SAUG01000032.1:0-30811 GCA_011316305.1 Rusavskia elegans
AAATCCGATTAAATCGAATTATATTCTAGTTTAATCCAATTCGAATTATATCGGATTAACTAATCCGGATTCGAAATTCGATTCGATAGCTAGTCTATATTCTATTATTTCTATTACGTGTTTGATTAGATAGTTTTTTTTAAAATATTCTATTTTTTTATATAAATAATAAACTTTTGTCCGCGGTTTTCTAGTTTCCGTAGTATCGAGCTCTATTAGATTTCTTTTAGGTTATCTTTTAATAGATTCTATTTTACTAAACGTTTATTTATCTATATATTATTCGTCTTATCTAATATCGATTTTTATTACTAGTACTATTATTTTTACTAGTAAATCAGGTTTTTCGATCGCTACTATAACTTCTTTAATTCTATTATTAAATTTTTTATAAAAATAGACTTTTAAAATTCAATCTTTCTAGTTTATTTTATAAGCTAACGTTTAAATTAAATAGTATAAATAACTATCGATATTTACCATTTTAGAATTATTAGTTATCTTTCTATTATTCTATCTTGCTATTATTCTATTTTTATTATTAATACAAAACCTTTTTTTAATAGATATAATTAAACTACTAAATTTATAAAAGATCTAAACTATTTTATTTTTCTTTTAATTTTTTAAATTATTAAAATAGTCTTTAATATAAAACTATAAATAATTTAATATTGCCTTTTCAAGATATAATATTATTAATACAATTTTTAATACTTTATTCGGAAACTGGTTTATAAATAATATAATTTAGATATTTTTCTAAATAAATCTAAATTTTACAAATCTTTTAACTCTTTTATAAATATTTAGTATAGCCGTTTTAATAGTATCGATTGAATCTATAAAGCGGGGTATTGAAACTAATATAGTAAATTATTCAAATATAACGTTTCTATATATTAGAAAACGTTACGTTCGAATCAAACTATAGCTATAGATTCTCGCCGGAATGGGTTGGATTGGTATGGGTTTTAGAATTCAAAATCTATATCAATGAAATATTAGATTTTATAGGTTAAGGCGTAAACAGTATAGATTATTTCGTAGAGAATAAAATAGGCTTTATTTAGCCCTTTTACGTACGCGTTTTATTAAAATAGAGGTAGGATAACGCGTAGGACAATTCAAAAAACCTATATTATTTAAATAGGTTGGTTTAGAGACCTCTAAAACCCACACCACACCAACCTAAAAGGATCCACCACACCAAATCCCAATAGGTTTCTCCAATTCATTCCGACGAGGAGCTATAGGCGTAGTCCGAACTATTAAATAATAAAGAAAATCTAGTATGGAATATTATAACTAGTTTCGTATAGCTATAAAAGTACTATTACAATATTAGAAATCGTCTCTATTATATAGTTAAATTTAAAAAAGAATAGAACAGTATTTAGTACTTCTATTAACGACTAAATTGGCCGTCGGATCGGGTTTCGAACCCGTATTAAAAATATCGACTCGACTCGATTCGGTTTCGACTTTTCTAGATACCGAATTAAATCGGATTAGATTATTTTAGAATTCGATTCGATTTAGTTCCGGGTCGAATCTAGAAACCCGGGTTTAATCTACTAAAACCGTTAAAACCTCTTTTTCTATATTATAATATGAAAAAGTGCCTATTATTACTATATAATTATATTATAATATTAATACTTCAGATACTATCTTGATAGATATCGATTTTTCAATATTAAAAAATATATAATTATTAAATTGATTTTCTTTTATCTATATAAACTGGCCGTCGGAACGGATTTTAAATCCGGATTAGCTAATCCGATCTGATCCGAATCGAATTAGACTAAAATATAATTCGATTTAACCGAATTTTAGATTCTAAATTATAATATAATCCGATTTATAAAAACTATTAAACTCTAATATAAGAATATAAAGATAGTATAACTTTAATACGAATTTTATAAAAAAGTTCTAATTAATTAATTACGCTAGCTAGAAAGATTCTAATTCGAGAAAATATATTATTTAAATATAGACTGGTCGGTTCGGGTCGGGTTCCCGTCGAACCGTCGGATACCCGACTCGATTTTAGTAATCCGATCCGGATTTAACCCGTTAAACGGTCGGGTCGGGTTATAGATTCTAGTCCGACTTTTAGGTCGGGTTATAGATTTTAACTCGAGAATCCGATTTAAAAATCCGACCTAATCCGACTTATAATTATATTCGATAATTAAATACGAAAGTAATTACGAGTAATATAAAACGGTAATCTATTCTATTTAATACTAGTTTATATAACGATAACCTATAAATATTAGCTAGAAAATATTAACTTGTATACCGGTGCTATAAAAATAGTATTATCTTTCTCTAAATAATTTTATAGACGTATATCTCTTTTCTAGAATTTTCAAATCTTTAGATTTTATTATTAACTAGCTATCGTTATATTTTCGGCTATATTTCCAGATTCTATATTAACTCTTTAATAAACCAGGCGTCCTTATACTAAATAGTAACGCGTTTAATATGGATTACGGCTAGTTAATAATCTATAATAAATAAATATTATCAAATATATATAGTAATATAGTAATATAATATATTTATTTATTAGAAAAATAAATATATATCTTTCTATCGTATATTATAGAATTATTAACGCTATACTTTATATTCTATCGATTTCTCTATTTATATTTATAGTACCCCCCTGGGGGGCTCCTGTCTGGGGTTATATTGAGTTTTTATATATATATATATGTTTTATCAACGTTATATACGGCAACGATTGTTGCATTTCACGTGCAAAGAAATTTTCACAGCCAAAGGCAAAATTTGCAGCGCAGTCAATCACTTCCATTTGACTATTTCCTTCTTCATTCGCGATCACGAATCCTCCACTATTCCTTCCTCGACGTTATATATAATTATCAGCTTCCAATATTTCCGCTATATCTACCTACTATACTACGAAGTATCTATCTATAGTCCTCGCCTCGGCTATACTTATTATATAACCTGTACCTAAACGTTCCGCTAAGCTATTAAAGTACTCTTTAACCCGCGTAGCTTTAAAAGGGTCGCTAGCCGTAAGACGGTCGCTAGCTAGTACGCTAGCTACTACGGCTAGAAGCTTTACCCGGTCGATTAAGTTAAAGGGGGGTAGGAAGGTCGGATAGCGCGTTTTAAAAGCGGTAAGGAAAATATTTATATCGAAATTAGAATAGCTTGCTCTAGCTACTATAAGGTAGTCGACGTCCGCGCAGGTAGGTATAGTTATTACGGATATAGGAAGGTACTACCGTCTAGTTTAACTTACAGCTATAGCTATTACGGGAGTATATACGTACGTAAGGGGTTTTAGTAAGTCGTAGTACTTGCGAGGGGCTTATATTACTAGTAAAAGAAGAAGAAGAAGCGATAACTGCGAGGTATATTTATCTATAAAAATTCGACGTTAAGTTATCGGTAGAAGGATACGTTATATTACTAAATAAATTTAAATTAAAATTCTATAGAAAGAACTATTATTTACGTTAACTAAACTAGAGTATAAATTCTACTACCGTATATTTAATACTGGTATACTAACGCTTGATTTGCTTACCGAACCACTGGTTCACCGGGCACCAAAACCAAAACAAATAACTAAATATTTATAGTAGCGACGTTAGTATAGATTTCGCGATATAGTCTAATAAAAGGTATTTTAAAAATAAAAAGTTCGAAGCCTTTCTAGTATCTATAGATTTCTCGAAAAGCGATAATTCTAGGCTTCTATTTAGGTTTCTTTTAATAGATTATTAGCCAGACTATTTAGAATATATTACTTTAAAGAATTACCGATACTATAACGCTATAAGATTTTTCTTTATCTTTTCTTTTACTTTTCTCGATTCTACTTCCTCGAGTTATCGCTATACTTTTACGGGACGGAATTAATTTTTTATCTAGAATAAATTTAGCGTTATTATACGATTAATTATATTACTTTAATATATTACTTCTATTTAGATTCGTACGTACTATATATTACGCTACGACGAACGAAAAGAACGAAAGACTAATAATAGTATAAAGTATAATACGATAGCGTATATAGTATATCAGTATTATTTTTATTGAAGTTAATTATTAAAGAATAGAAGATTAGAGATTAAATATATCGATATTTTATATTAAGTTTCTATAATAATAATATAGCAAGGTAATATAGATATATATATACTAAATAATAATACGAATAATATTAATTATTTGATAGATAATAATAAATAATATACGTTAATATTAGAATATATTAATTTTAGGAGTATCTAAAATCTTTAGTATATTATTAGAAAAAAATAAAGATTTATAGATAATATAATATATAAGAAAAATTATATTTTAATATTAGAGTTTTACTTTTATATACGATTTTATTATTTTAATAGATCGAACCCGGGTATCCGACCCCGACCCGGGTTCGAATCGAGTCGAACTATAGAAAAATCCGATCCGATTCGGATCGGATTAGATTTAACTATAATTCGATTTAGGTCGGATCGGATTAGCTAATCTAGATTCGAAATCCGATCCGACAGCCAATCTATTTAAATATACTACCTTTTTTAAATTATTTAAATAATAATATATTAAATTTATTATTTAATCTACTAAAATTTAAATCGAGTCCGGATCAGATTACTAAAATCGGATTAGATATCCGATAGTTCGACGGAAATCCGACCCGAATCGGCCAGTCTATATCTATATTACTCTTTTATATTATTTATTATCTAAATATATATCGTATTAATTCTTAATCTTTGAAATTAAAATAATATATCCAGACTAGTCGATTCGGATCAGATTTCTATCGAACTATCGGATATTCGACCTAATTTTAGTAATCCGATTCGGATCCGACCCGAGTCTTAGTAGTATTACGTCTACGATTCCACAGAGATACTTTAGAAAATTGGCGGGCTAAACGACGCTAATTATCTATAGCCGCCTATAGCCGCTATAATCGACCTTTCTAATAGAATTTTAGTAAGACGGCTATCTATTAGTACTATCGGCTATCTTTACTATATATATCGCTCCTTTATTTCTATTAAATAGTTTTTTTTATTAATTATTAATATAATTATTAAATATTCTTATATATTCTCTTTTTAATTATCTATATAATAAAGATATTTCGTAATATCGCGACTATATTTTTACAGCTATATAGGCTTAGTCGCGATAATCTATACTAGAATTTCTTTACTATTTAGTAGTTCGGACTATATCTATAGCTATAGCTTGGCTCGAGCGTAACGCCTTCTAATATATAGAGACGTTATATTTTTATAATTTACAATATTAGTTTCGTTATCCTATCCTATAAAGCGAAATAATAGTAGTAAAGTAATATTACTAAATATCTATAAAGAAAATAGAAGATCTTTAAAATCATATTTTATTTAAATAAATATTTACATTATACTATATATAAACCAGTTTCTAAATAAAGTAGTTAAGATTCGATTTATAATAATCTATTTAGAAAAAGCAGCCTTTAATTAGATCCAGCTCTATATAAAAGACTATTTTAATAACTCTAAAAGATAAAAAAAAAGAAATATTTTAGATATTCTATTATTTCGATAATTTAATTATAGCTATTAATAAAGCCTTTAGAAGTAATAATAAAGATATGGTAATAGTAAGGAGACTAATAGTTCTAAAGTAGTAGAAGTCGGTAGTAATCTATATTATTTAATTTAGAATATTAGCCTATAAAATAGACTAGGAAGATTTAGTTCTAAAGGTCTACTTTTTTAAAGGACCTAATAATAGAATTAAGGAAGCTATAATAGTAATCGAAAAACCCGATTTACTAGTAGATTTAATTAAACTAATAATAAAAATCGATACTAGATAGTATAAATATTATATTAATAAATAGGCGTTTAGTAAAATAGAAACCGCTAAAAGATAGCCTAAAAGAAACCTAATAGAACTCGATATTACCGAAATTAAAAGATCGCGAACTAAACTTTATTACTTATATAGAAAGATAGGATATCTTAAAAGAAATTATCGAAATAAAAAAATAATAGAAAAAACTAAATACTAGTTTAAAATAATAGAAAAGTTATTTAGAAAAAAAAACCAGGGAATATATAATTAAAAGTTAGATAGTCTGCTATAATAATAAATATTTTATCTATTTATCGGATAAAGAGGAATTTGAATAATATATTATAGAATCTAGAAAAGTAGAGAAAAAACCGGTAGTAGAATTTAAACTATATAAAATAAAAAAACCCTTTATAATAGCTTTTAAAATTAAAATCGGAAGTTATAAAATAATAGCTCTCGTAAATAGAAAGAAAAAAAATAAAATTATAAAAGGATTATATAACTAGATTAAAGGATATATTTAGAAATATTTCTAGTAGAATAGTAGAATTATAGATTTAGAAATTAAGATAAGAAATAGATTTATCGGAATATCTAACTTTATAATAATTAAAAGCCCTAGATAGTATATTATCTTAGGGAAAAAATATAAAAAATTGATTTCGGAAATACTAGTATAAGATAATACGGTTAGAAGAAAAATAGAACTATAAATAATATACCTTTTCGCGTATAAAAATCTTTTATATAATAAATTAGATATCGGATTAAATATAAATTATTAATAAATTAAAAAAATTTATATCCTTTTTAAATAAAGAGGCGAAGTCTAGGAAATAGAAATCTAGAAAGAATACTACTATCTACTAATATAACTGGCTCATAAATATAATAAAATATAAAAGCTGATTTAAAAACTATAAATAGAAGATATTAAGAAAATCTATCGGAGTATTATTAAAAAAATAGAAAAGGTCGACTATAGTTCTACGCCTAAACTAGAAAAATACCTAGAAAATAATACGCCGGATCCTATATTTAGTATATAATTAAAAGATAAATAGTCTCTAATTTTATCTTTTTAGAATAAAATAGTTATTAAAGAATAAAAGTTAGTAGAAGTTTCCGAAAACCCGGACGTAACTTATAATATAAATATCTAAGATTCGAATAGATAGAAATACTATAAAGGAATCTTTAACTTGATACTCTTTTATACGCTTCCTAGATTTAAAGGCTAAAAGGAGTTAAAATCCTTTAAAAACTAATCTAAATTAACTAAATTATAAACTGGAACTAATTTAACGGAAGCCTTTTATATAGCTAGTATAAAAACTACTAAAGAATAGAATATAACTAGATTATTAAATTTATTAAAACGAGATGATACGCGCTACTTCTAAATAATAAAATTACTTTTATACTTATCTAAAACGCGGTAATAAGTAATAAAATATTTTTATTTCCTAAAAAATCGACGGAAATCCGATTTCTAAATAAGATATTTATTACGAATTTGCTTTTTAGAATTAAAAAAAGATTTAATACGGCGTCGTACTTTAGTATACTTATTAAAAACGTTCCTAATATTAAACCGGAGTTTATTCTTTTTATTTTTAAAACGTTTCCCTATAGATATTAGTAATTAGAGAAGATATAAAAAAAAATAGGCTTATAGATAGTATTAGAAATTAAAAGATTCTAAGATTTCTAAATATAAGTAGACTCGCTATAGATATTACTATCTACTTTAATTTTATATTCTTTTAAAAGATTATAAACGTAGAAACTATTAGAAAAAAATATAATAATACCTCTCGACTAAATTTAATAGAAAAACTTTAATCGATTACCTTTTCGAAAATATATAATAAAAATATTAAAAAAGAAAAATAGAAAAAAAAAAGATAGACTTTATAAACCCCGTATATAGAAACGCTAGATAAAAAGTAATATAGGAGAAACCGTATTATATTTACGATTCTATAGAAATATTCTGGAAAATTAGCTAGCTAAATAATTCTTATTATCTATAACCGCCTATAGCCGCTATAGCCGACTTTTCTAATAAGATTTTAGCGGAATAGCTACCTATCGGTACTATCGGCTACCTTTATTATATATATTATTCCTTTATTTCTATTAGATAGCTTCTTTTATTAGTCGTTAATATAATTATTAAATATCCTTATATATTCTCTTCTTAATTACCTATATAATAAAGATACTTTATAATTGTATAACCGTACTTTTATAGCTATACGAAATTAGTCGCGATAATCTACGCTAAAACTTCCTTACTATTTAGTAGTTCGGATTACGTCTACGGCTGTAGCTAGGCTCGAACGCAACGCCTTCTGATATATAGAGACGTTACAAGTAGATCGAATCTAGATCGAATTATTTAATAATCCGACCTAAATTCGATTTAAATATAAAATAAATTTAATATTATATATTTCTATAAATTTAATAAAGATATTCTATTTAAATAATATATTTTCTAGAATTAGAATCTTTCTAGCTAATATAGCTAATTAATTAGAATTTTTTTAGTAAATTCGTATAAAAGTTATACTAATTTTATACTTTTATACTAGAGTTTAGCGGTTTTAGTAAATCGGATCGGATTATATTTTAGAATCAAAAATCCGGTTAAATCGAGTTATATTTTAATCTAACCCGATTCGGATCGGATCGGGTTAGTTAATCCGAATTTAAAATCCGATCCGACGGCCAGTTTAAAGATATCTAATTATTTAATTAATTTTCGTCTATCCGTTTTCTAGACCGTTACGTCTAGCGAAGTTCTAGAAAACGAGTCCTTTCTAAATAAAATCTATTCTAGCTAGTCTATAAACTAGACGGCAAGCCGATCTATAATCGTTATACTATTTAAATTTAATTAACTAATATAGATAGTAAAGATAGATTATTAAAAATATAACTAATAAAATTAGGACCGACTATCTAGTAATAGTTTTATAGAACGATAATAGATATAATTAAAAGAATCTAAATTACTATAAGAAATTCGAATATTAATAATCTAATATTTCTAAAAATATTATTATTTCAAATAAAATCTATAAAAAACTAATTAATTCCTTCTAGTCGAAATAACTATAGAATATATATAGTCGAAATAGTAATATAAATTCTATTAAATAGGTTTATTAAAAATTAATTTTTTTAAAATTTTTAATAATTATATAAACTCTAATTCTTCTAATATATCTATTATAATAAAATATCTTTATACTTTAATTTATTAAAATATTAAATAATGTAATTCGTAGTTTTTTACTAAAAAAATATTTATCCGCGTAAATAGTGAAAAGTAATATAAAAAAGTAATAAAAAATTTATTTTAATTATAGAAAAAAAACTATATTAAATTCGATTATACTTTTAATAAAACCGTATAGAACTAATATTTATATAAAAGTCTTTTAGATTTAAATCTACTAGTTTAAACTATCGAAAATAAAAAATTTAAATAACTACTATAAATACTTTATCTAGATATAAAGTTGATTGGCCGTATATAATTTATATAGATAGTTTTTAATATCTATAAAACTATTCGCGAGTAGATTAAATCTAATTTAAAAACTCTAGAACGTATTTTCTTTATATTAGATATCTAGTTAAATCTATAGAAGGTCGCGTATTTAAAAATATATCAGCAAATATACAACCCGCTTATAGTATTTTAAAATAAAAAAAGCGTTCAGAGTCGATTAAGTCAGTTTAAGCCGGTTTAAACAAGATTATCTTATTTAGTAAATATAAAAATTTAGATAAATTCTAAAAAGGTCTATCTTATCTATATTTAGTATTTTAAAATTAAACTTTTTAAGATTTAGTACCCGTTAGTTCTCGTTTAACAACGAGAAGCTTCTAGTTTTAAAACTAGTAACGCTAGATTTCTATAAATAAAATATTTAAAATCTAAGCTAAAAGTTTACTAGTAAAGATATATTATAGGATACTAGTAGCTCTACTAGATAGAAGAACTTAGAGTTTTTAAAAGTTTTTTTTGAAAAATTTTAAAACTCGCTTAAAGCGCTTTTATAACGCTTTTATAACGCGCTAGGCAGAATATAGGATCAAACTCGCTTACTAGCTCAGACCTGTTTAACTAACTTTAAGCGAGGTCGACATTTATGGTAATGTATTTATATATAAAATTAATATTTAGTATTAATTTTAGAAACGTCTAGTTAGATATATATTTCTTTCTACTAATTATTCCAGCTATTTATAGTACTAGAAACGATTAAAACTTTCAGAATCTTTTTAGTTTAGATAGAAGCTTCTAGATATTATTATCGATAATATCAGTTCTAATAGTACGTTAAAAAAAGTTTAAAAAGACTTTTATTCGGTTGGATAGCCGATAGAATCGAATTTAAAATTCTCTATTTTATCTAGCTTATATAATTAATCTAATTGTTTTAAAAAATTTTTAAAGTATTTTAATTTATAAGTAATTAGTAACGATTTTATCTAGAAATCAAATAATAAATAAATTAGAAATATTAGTACTAGTCTATCTAGTACCGTAAAAAAGGTAATATATATAGGTAATATAAATTTAGAAATTTCAAAATAATATTTATTTTAGATTCATACTATTATAGTCTATATTTCTATATTCTTTTAATATAAACTTTATTTTAAAAAAATCTAGAAAAGGATCGATTCTAATTTCTAATCTAGATATTTACATTAAAATATCTATATTCGATTGAATTCGATATAATTTATAATTTATCGGATATATTAACTACGTTATTTTATTAACGAATTTATAGAAGAAAATTCGTAAAACATATAAATATAAGAGATTATCTTTAATATAGATAAATAGTAGTCTTTTCTCTTTATAGAAAGTATACTACGGCAGTTCTATAAAATTACTTTATAAATTTTAAAAATTATAGACGTTAGATTTTATTTAGTATTTCGATTTTATAATACTATTTTCGATTATCGAATAACGTTAATAAAGAAATAATATTAATAGTTAATAATAATACTAATATAAAGTTTACAAAATACTATTTTCGTATTAAAAATAGAAATAAATTAATTTATAATTAGACAGGCCGTCGAATCGAATTTCGAATCTAGGTTAGCTAATCCGATCCGACCCGAATCGAATTAGAATAAAATATAATCTAATCCGACCGGATTTCGGATTCTAAATTATAATCTAATCTAATTTACTAAAATCGTAAAATTCTAGTATAAAAGTATAAAGCTAATACAACTTTTATATAAATTTACTAGAAAAATTCTAATTAATCAACTATATTAGCTAGAAAGATTCTAGTTTAAATTAATATAATATCTAGATATATTTCTTTTATTAAACTGTTAAGAATATATAATATTAAATTTATTTTGTAGTTAGATCGAATCTAGATCGAATTACTAAATAATTCGATCCGGATTTAATTTATTAAAATTTAGATCGGATTCGGATTAGATTACTAAAATCGTGTCGGATATCCGATAATTTAATAGAAATCCGACTCGAACCGGCTAGTCTATTTACAATCTTGTAAACATTCTAGATTCTATAGTAAAATTTAGCCTTTATTATAAAACTAAAATAGAAAAGATAATAATAAAAAAATAGAAAACTTTTTAGGATATAAAAATAGATATCGGATCGAATTTAAAAATATTTTACTAAATACTATCGTATTTCTATCGATCTATCAAAGTTTTAAACCCGCCGTATAGAAGAATATAAAATAATATAAAAAGATAATAAATTATAATTTTATTAATTAATCTTAAATCTATTTTATCTATTTTAAATAGTATTTTTATATAATACTAATATCTTCGAATAGCTATTTCCGAAGTTTATCGATATCTTCGTATTAATACTACAGAAAATAATCTAAATTAGATATTTTAAAAAAATAACGTTTCGAATTTTTTAAAATTAGCGTAAATAGTTTATAATATTTTTATTTTTTTTTATTTAATTAATTTGTTTTGGTTTTAATATCCGGTAAACCAATGGTTCGGTGAATAAACCAAGCTTTAATATACTAGAATTAAATATACGGTAATAGAATTTATATTCCAATTCAATTAATATAAATGACGGTTCTATAGAATTTTAATTTAAATTTGTTTAGTAATATAATATATTCTTCTATCGATAATTTAACTAACGTAGGAATTGTTATAGATAAATATACTTTATAGTTATCGCTTTTTTTTTCTTTCTCATTTACTAGTAATATAAACCCCTCGCAAGTACTATAATCTACTAAAAGTCTTTATATACGTATATATTCCAGTAATAGCTATAGCTATAAACTAAACTAGACGGTAGTACTTATATCCGTAATAACTATATCTATTTATACGGTCGTCGACAACTTTATTATAGCTAGAATAACCTATTTCGACTTCGATAACTTTTTTTTACCGCCTTTAAAACGCGCTATCCGATTTCTTTATCCTTTTTTAATCTAATCGACAGGGTAAAGCTTCTAGCTATAGTAGCTAACGTACTATCTAGCTATCTTCTTAAAATTAAATAGATTAAAGAATACTTTAATAGTTTAACGGAAGGTTTAGATATAGATTATATAATAAATATAGCCGAGGCGATAGACGTAGATAATTACTTCGGAGTATAGCAGGTAGATATAGTAGAAATATTGGAAGTTGATAATTATATATAACGTCGAGGAAGGAATAAATAGTATTTAAATATAATAGAGTATTCGTAATCGAATAAAGAAGGAAATAGTTAAATAGAAGTAATTAACGCTGCAAACCTTGCCTGATGAGCTTTAGCTGTAAAAATTTCTTTGCACGTGAAATACAACGATCGTTGCCGTATATAACGTTGATAAAATATATATATATATATATGGAAACTCAATATAACTCTAGATAGGAACTTTCCAAAAGGAAATATTTTTATTTATTTAATATCCTCGGTAGAAATAGAATCGACTTTTAGTTTTACGAAGAAAATTTATCGGTAGAATCGAGTCTAAATAGTTCCAAAATATATAAAGTAAATAACAATAATTAAATACTATAATTATACTATAGGTTAAAAAGTAGAAAAAGTTTTAAAAAAAGTTATAGGATATATATAATCGAATATAATTAGAGAATAGATTATTACTTCGGGAAAAAGATCCCTTTCAAAAGAAATTAGAAAATATTTTAAATGGATTAAATGAAATACTTTTTAGCTTAGTATTAAATAAAATATATTACTGTTTTATACTATCTAAATTATTTATTAAAAATTAATTAATTATATCCAAAGTAGTAATTGTTTATA
The DNA here is from genome assembly GCA_011316305.1 of Rusavskia elegans. Lineage (NCBI taxonomy): Eukaryota > Fungi > Ascomycota > Lecanoromycetes > Teloschistales > Teloschistaceae > Rusavskia > Rusavskia elegans. Next base: position 13,211 of record SAUG01000032.1, read on the forward strand.
AAAGCTATAGTATTCGACTATTTAATATAATTACAAATCGGATTAGGTTAGATTTTCGTCGGTTTCTATTTTATAATCCGATTTAATTTTTAGTTTTAATATTAGAAATCGATCCGAAGCGTTAAGTAGGTCGAGTTAAACCGATTTATTAAAACTCGGGTCGGGTTCCCGAAATACCTACGGGAACCTATACCGAAGTAGCCAGTCTATTAACGACAAATAAAAAAAGTTATCTACTAGATATAAAGAGCCTTATATATGACTATAGAGCCGTTCTATCCGCTAGAGTTTATCTATTAAATAGCGGCAGTTCCGCGGCTCTAATAGCCCTCTTTAAACTAAACTATTAGTCCGTTTATCTGATTAATAATCTTGAGATACTTCTATAAAATCGTAGACGTAATAAAATCCTCGGTTTCGTAGATTTTTTTAAATCCGGATCTAGTTAATATTAATCGTTTATTCTATATATCGTTAGCGAGTAGACGCCGGTAGCGTAGCTTTATAAAAACTTTTATTTTCGATAGCGCCTAATATTATTAGCCGTTTAGAAATTTTAGAGAACTCGAAGCGTCCGGAGTATTTCTAATAGTTCTTCGGGCGCTCTAGACTCCCGGGCGCCGTTCGGGTCCGCAGGGTTCCCACCAAAATTATAGGGTTCCCAGGGCCACTTTTCGAAAACCTTGATGTTTTTTACTTCTTTTTATTTTGATTAACCGAAATTAACTTCTTTCTATAATAGCTAATATAACTGCGATCTTTTTAAAACTATATAGATTAAAGAATATATTAATAGTTGAGCGGAACGTTTAATTATAGATTATATAATTAATAAATCAATGGCAAACGATAATTATAGATAGAAATTTCTTAGTATAATAGATAGCTATGGCGAATTAATTAGTTATTTATTAATATATATAATATCAATGGAAAATTAGATAGTAGAAAAGTTATAATCGAATAAAAAATGATATAATTAATATTAATAACTATTTTGTAAATCTTGTTTGACGAACTAAATACTTTTAACTATTAGATTTCTATATACGTAGTATACAATATTCGTTGTCGTATGAAACGTTAATAAAAAGTATATATAGATAAAGATATATTTTAATTTTAAATAGAAATTCTTTGTAAAAGATTTATAAAGATAAATGTTTTATTTGTTATAATATATAAAAATCCTTTTTGAAATTTTATATTAATAGATTTCTTTTATTTATAAAAATCTTTCTAGTTTTTTTATATTAAATAATCGATAAGATAAAAATAGTTTTATTTATTTAATTGAAAAAAAAAATGTTTGTTTTTAAAATTTAAAAATTATTTCTATTACGAATTTCAACTAATCCGTAATTATAGAGTTCTATATCGTAGAAGATAACGATAATATATTCTATAATCTACTTTTATCGTCGATAGTTTTAAATATCAAAGTTTTCGTAAAATTGTTTTAGAAAGCTCTAGACTAGTTCTAGACGTTCGAAATACCTGAAACTATCAATCTAGCCCGAAGAATCTCGGGGTTTCTTGTACGAAATTCTAGAAATTTAAAACGTTTCGATTTTTTCCGGTATATTTCTGGAATATTAGAAGTATATCTATGGTATATCTTTATAAAAGAAATTAAAATAATCTAATTTCGTTTCTGAAAAAGCCGTATTATATATATTAATATCGACACAGTATTTTATATATATATATAATAGTTCGATTCAATTATTATTATAAATTCTAATCTAATTACCGTTTATCGTTCGTTTTATACAACGTTAGCGAGTAGACGTCGCTAGAATAATTTAATCAAAAATTTTTTTTTAGCGGCGACTAGTATTATTAGCCGCTATTAGAATCCGGGAACGTCTTTAATAATCTTTTAAACGTTTCGAATTCTCGGAATACGTTCGAGCCCGTAGAATCTCACTAAAATTATAGGACTTTCAAAATAACTTTTCGAAAACTTTAATAAATGTTTCGTTTTTATATAAAAGTATTTAGATATCCAATTGTACGAGTCTGTTATTTAATATTTTTCGAAAAAGATATTTAATAAAAAATCTACGTTTTGATGCGACGTCGTAATATAATAAAGAGAATATTTAACGATATATAACGAAAGTGATTCAATTTTCAAAAATAAATTGCTAAAAAACAGACCGTATAAATAGACGATATAAAATAGAAAAAGTTACTGCGATTAAATTATATACTATATTCGCTGCCAATCGAAAATAAATAAAAATTCGAAAATAGTAAACCGAAAGAAATCTAACGATAAATAGTAACGTTTATTAGTAAAAATCTTTAAAATAACAATTTTAAAGTAATATAGAAATCGCCGACGAAATCGGTTATATAAATAAATAAATATATATAAAAAAATAAATATAATAAAAATATTTTTTATATTTATAGATTACAGATAAATCTAATATATATAAAACGTTGATTTAGATCGCATTTATTGTATTTTAAAATTATAATTTCATAATATTAAAATAATACTAAAAAATTCTATAGAAATTAAATAAAAGTTATTATAGAAATTACTATATAATATTTCGCTGATTAAATAAAATTAAACTAATCGACGTATCTATTTACTATTTCGTCATCTATCTGTTTCGTATATTTTACGTATTTAGTATTTATAATTGGTTGTATCGGATAGTTCAGCTTTATACAACCTCGTTGCCGAATTTGAACCGAAGGTAAAAGTTAAAGAAACGGAAAAAAATTAGAACAATCTCTATTTTATAACATTTTCAGCTATTTTTGATGGTAAACGAAGTTTAGAAATTACTTCGTAATTGACTTTGATCGCGTATACTAGATGTTTTAATATTTAGAAATACAATTATATATTTAGAAAATATAAAAGTTTTCACTTTAGATTTTATATAGCTGATTCTAGTATATAGTTAATGTAGAGAGTTGAAGAAAAAAAATCTCGATCAGATTAATTTAATAATAGAATAGATCCTTTTTATTGTAACTATCTAGTTAGCGGTTCGGAAAAACTATACTATATAAAGTATAGATATATTATAAGTCTTTTAGTAATCTCTATAGAGTTTTTTTAATAATAATGTGGAGTGCGCGGATCATGACCTGTCTTTTAAATGCACCCGTCGAACGGCTCGGCTGTTGAGACAATAATGGCAGGACACATACATTTTCTAGTAGAGCTCGTATCAAGGTCTATACCAACGTATATTCTATTCTCATTTGCATCTTGGCCGGGGACTCAAGTCCAGAATTTTAGGCGCGAAAAATCTTCCGCTATATCCATCAGAGGTCTCTCGATATCATACTCTCGTCCAGGACTGAGTTCGCATTCGTTCGACTCCAGGTCTGATCATCTCAACAAATCCAACCACCATCAATTGGTACGACAGCACCGTTGACGAAGCTACTCTCTGGGCTGAGAAGAAATGCAATCAAATTGGCCACCTCTCCAGCATCTCCTTTCCGAGCAAGAGCCCCTGGGTCTCCCGCGCCGAAGAGATCAGCACTGCCCTTGGCTTCCTCAATCTGTCGAATCATGGGTGTAGCAATGATACCCCTGGAACACTCATCCGTCAGTGCGTCCATACCAGAACTAAAAGACTATGCTCACGGTGCAATTGCATTGACCCTGATTGCTTTCGCACCCTCTTCCTTTGCAGCGGTTCTTGTCATGCCTATGATTGCATGCTTGCTTGCCACATACGGTCCATTGTGCTCAACGCCAATAAGCCCAGCAATACTAGCGGCATTCACGATCGCCCCGCCACCGAGGCCTTTCCCACCCTCCAACATGTGTGGTAGCTCGGCTCGGAGGCAATTCAGTGTCCCTTTGACGTTGACGGCCATGACGAAGTCAAACTCAGCGTCAGTGACGTGTCGGATCGCGCCGTGCTCTTGGGCGATGCTTGGTCCGATGGCCCCGGCCAAATTAACAGCACCTGCTATTGGCTGACCGAAGTGTGTGATCGTGTCCATAATCCACGAGCTGCAGGCTTCTTGCGAGCGGACATCTACCACCGCCATGATGACAGAAGAGGCGGGGAAGAGCCGCTGAAGCTCGTCCAGGATGGTCTTGAGTGCCACCGCATTTATGTCAGCGAGAGATAGTAGTACAGAGTAACTAGCAAGTAAATGTGCGGTAGCTCTGCCGATGCCTGACCCAGCGCCGGTGATTACCACTACCTTATGCTTAAGTGATGCCATTGGCGGATGGATGTAGCACTCAAACTTGACAAGGCCAGCAGGGAGAAATCGGAACCATCTTCGCTGGACTTAAAACCTGGCTGTAGCGCTCAGTCATAGCGATTCATAGCAGAGGCAAATGGTTTCAACCCCCGGTTGTACACGTATCTCGGACCGGGATAAGGGGGGGTGCGAATATCTTCGGTGATTCCGGACCGTGGGTAGGTTCATGAGCAACAAACAGGAAGTTCGTTAGATGTCAAGAATTACGTGCTCCCTTTCAGACCATTTTGAACTACTCTCATTATACATATTGTTCTCCACCATCACCTCTGAACTCGATCGACAGGATGTCCGAGGAGCTTTCGGGGTTCCCAACCCTCAAACCAGCAATAGTCACGAAAGTAGATATCAAAGATGTGCACGACTTGGGTAAGCCGACTCGACCACCACATGGGACCGTGACTGCTTCTCACATGTGGAAAGGGACAATTCATAACGGATCCAAGCTTACGCATTATGTGAGTTCATACCGGCCGAAGTAAATTCGTACACATGTATACACCTCTAGATCGCTTGCTGAGATGGGGTATTATCTTTGCTGTCATTGCAGGGTACCCCCACTGGGACCATCGAGAGCGTACCTGGCTTCGAACCCGCTTTCAAAGCGAATGTCGGCTTCGGCGCCGATTGGCTGTCTTTTGATCCAGACGGAAAGCACGCTCGCATTGATTTGCGAGGAATGGCTCGGTTGGCGACAATCCAGTCCGGAGCATGCTGTTGATCGTCTGGGCTAACCTATTGACTTTGCCTCGAAAAAGAACGGAACAAGGCCACGCTATCGATTTCCGCTATACCGGGGTAATCAAGATGCCTTCCGAAGTCCAGAAGATATTCAACATGGATTCCGATATGGCGACTGTTCCCTTTGGACACGCTAGTAAGTTTGTATTGCTTTGCTCATTGTAGCGCTGGCTCCCAAAACTCGAGGCTGACCACATGGATATGCGAAAAGCTGGTTCGCATACATTCCTTGTCGCTGATCCGGCATTGAAGGATCTGGAGAATGGCGTGTTCGTCAGCAACGGGCGGATCAAAGTGACAGAGAGTGGATTGATGGTTGAGACTAGACAGTCTCTTGTGATCGCCTCTACAGTCATGGACTGAACAGCGAGGGGCGCAGCTGTCAGTGGGTAGCAGTCTTCGTCTTCTCATCCAAGTCTGCTAGTAAAACATGATATGAACGACGGTTTTTGCTCAAATCTTGGATGTTATACATATAGAATACCACAACGCCCTTGACTTCATTGCGGAAGCACAACATTTACGTTGGTTCCGGCGTGATCTGTAAGCATCAAGTCATGCTTCACCTATGTTTCCTGTCATCTACCACATCAACACCGAACAGAATCTCATCCCTCCACCAGCTAAGAGCTAAACATGCACTACCCGGACCTGCTAAAGAACTAATCAACGCCACTAATCCTATCACCTTTGGCCAGCCGATAGATAAACCTCGAGAAACGATGGCTGTTCGAAGCTGCAACATCATGACCATGATCATGACAGGATACCCAGCAGCCTGATCCCACAAGAAAAAGCTGCGGACACCAGATCCTACTGATTCGCCCCGACTAATCCAAACAGGTGGCAGGAACAGCGATGCTGGACCAAGCTCCTTGACGTACTTCGCATCGAACAGGGTTGGGAATAAAATAGTCGAGGTTGCCCCGGCTACTATTGCGACGTGCAAGGCAGCACTTAGCACGAGTGAAGTAAGGCTCACGACCCGGACGCATCGAAGGTGTTTGTGCGGAGAGTTTGCCGGTCGATCATTCGGCTGCCCTGTAAATACCGGGACAACTACGCCGAAGAGTTTGAGGAAGCCTAATACCAGCAAGGGAAACAGGTTCCAAAATACCAATGCCAGTTGCTGGAATTCGTTGGACACAAGCTTCGGGGACGGCAATGTCATCAAGACAGCAGGGAGTATGTAGCCAAGGGCGAGTGCGGGCAGTATGAGAGTTGTCGTCTGCGGCGACGTCAGGGAGACGGCCTGCAGGGACTCAAATGGTATAGGTGTCGAGGTAGTAGGGGAGGAAGCAGTATAGGCCAGTGCCCAGACGAAACTAGTACAGCCGAGGGCGCAAGCTTGAAATGAGAGCAGCCAGAGAGTTGGTCTGTGATTGCATCAATATTAGCAGACAGAAGAGTCTCGAACGAAGGAAGGAGGCGACAAACATGAGGAGACGAGAGCCGAGTCTTTGTCCTTGGCGACTATAGTCCAGGTAAAAAGCGACGAGGATAGGGAAGAGCTGTCCCAGAAAATAGATGCCAATGGCTGATGTTCCTGGGTGTGAGCCATCCACAGCCTCCCAAAAGAACACAACAAGGACATTCAGCAAGTAATCAACCGGCCAGTAGATCCCGGTGAGTCTTCTGAGTAAGACGCTTGTGGTTCCTGGCAAGAGGTATTCTTTAGACCCATGTAGTGCATGGAAGAGATGGACCAGGGTCCCGTCTATGGATGCACGGCCCCAAGTTCCCAGTACACCCAGCAAACCGAACGTGTAGAAGAACTGCTTCATGTTGTACCCGGCATCAATTTCAGTTTATGATATCAGTCAAAGACGGCTAAAGAGTGTTTTAAAACACACTCTCAGCCTGCCTATACTTGTTCTGCTTGTTCTGCCGAGCAGTCTATCCGGCCCTCATCCTGACTGCTCGGGCCGGCTTCGCCCCGGATGCAGTGTCCCGAGCTGCCTTATTCCGCTTTTATCCACGAGAAAGGAATGTAGATGCATTCTCAACCAGGGATCGAACACTTTTGGAAAGACTGCGGCTGTAGATCAAAGAATGAGCTTAGGTAGGTACCTTGAGTTCAAGATGTATCTTTTCTGATGTGGTCACGGTGTGTAAACGGGTGCGGGAGCTCTGGGTATTTTGAGATTAAGTTTTAAAAGCTACCTTATCTAGCTTTCCCCTCTAGTTTTCCCCCGGGTGCCTATCCTATCGACTGTGAACCCAAACGAAGGGATAAAGCAAGATCTGCAGATGACCCATGGCTGCCAAGCCCGCTAGAAGTCTTTCTCTCCCAAGATTACAACATGAACGACACAGTTGAGATGGTCACACCAACTAAATCTCCTGAATGTCAGTCTGTGACATTGCAGACATTCTTGATAGGCACAGCTAGCATAGTCCGTAGAGCAGTTGGAGTGTTCTACCGTGTGACGTCTAGTCATTCTCATCGAGGCCCAAGTCCCGATCTCCAACTATTGCTTTAACCGCGCAACGTACCTGTCGCTTCACACCGAAAGCAGCCCAGTGCAGCAATCCCCCTTATCCATCGCCCCATTTGCGAATCTACGAGGTGTGAGGTCCTCCATCCGATTTCTAAGCATATATCCATCTGCGAGCGTACCATTCACGGCCACGTAACGAGTTCCAAAACTGCCCAGCGTACTAAGTACGATTTGTCAGACGCAACAAATGACGATACTATCGTCGCAGCGAACCCACGTCTTGTTTGTTGGACTGAAAGTGTGAGCATACTGGCGAAACTTTTTGGCATACGCAGCATTATTGTCTTTGACGAGGAATTGATTCAGCGTCTTAAGGTAGCGCACCAGCACAAGGCGGCCGCTAATAGTAGCTCGCTGCGCTTGTCGCTTTTTTAGACGACCAGCCTTAAAACTCAAGCGACGACCTTCGTGTGGGAACGGCTATCAAGATCAAACGGAGCGAAGAGACGTCTTATGGTAATTTTGAATGCCGCCTCTGTTTTAAGCTCTCTGGATTCGCTATTCATGGTTGTCGTCTCACCCGCGTTTCACTACCCACGATACAATCTTGGAAAGATTGAAGTCGCGAGAATCCATGCTCAAGTACTGCTATTGAACTTGATCACGAAGCACCGAAGCTTACGTATAACAAGTCATCGGCATCTTGCTGCGACTCTGACTTTCCGTCACTGACCTGCGAATCAATCTTCACAAGTCCTGCTGCACTGATAGCAGAGGCTCTCGTTAGTTACTCTCGTAAATATCCTGCCGTTAGCCGTTGTCCTTGTTCCATAGCTTTTGTCTCAAATCTTTTCAAGAAACTCTGTCTGTCTCCCGGAAACATGACTACTCGACACACCCTTGTCGTGACTTTACTAACCAAGTCCATGCCGAGCTTTGCCTTGTCCTTTATATATATCAGCCGCACTGCAGCCTTTTCTGTCGGAGCAGCTTGCACACCAAAAACAAGAAAGATGAATTATCTTACCGTGAAGCGTTTTCTCGCCGTATATGTACTGTGTAACACTGTTCGTGCGTTGCGTGATGTCTGGATTTTGACTAATTTCAATGTAATGTACTCGGAAGAGACCTTGAATCTCGTTCCGCACTTTGGTCATTCTAATTTATGTTCCCAGACCGTGGATTCGTATGATAACGAAGATGACTTGAACCAGATAAAAGTCAGAGTGATGTCTCATACCGAGCTGCACATAGGACCGGACGCTTACAATTCCGCGTTGCGCCTGCGGATAAAAGAATTCCAGACAGAAGCTTCCGATGGATCCATGGTGTCGACAATACAAGGCGACGCCACCGATTATGGTCCTGCTGAGTCCACGTCCTTTCGTTACGATTCGCAGATACATCTTGGCCAAATCCCAGAATCCAACGCGGATTTCATCGATGTCACCAAAAATGGGGCGGGCATCATCAAAGATATCATCGCTGATGCCCATTCACTACCAACGACCCCGTGAAAGTGGCCATGTACCAGGAGCCGCACGCTGACTGTATCAGATTTGTACAGGGGATCGAACACCGGCTTTTCCCTAGAAAAGCCTCCTAACCCCGATCTTGTCCGATGGGTAGCTATCAAGAACAATTGGCACGATCTGTGGGAGGGTTATAGCAGGATTGTCCCAATGAAGATATCCGCACCAAAGATTACCGTTGGTGGTGATGCGTCGAAGAATGAAATTACCAGGTACAATGTCCCGGGCCCTGACCAACTTCAGATGGATTTCTCGAACAGGCCGTAAGGCTCCGGAATTGCTTAAACACATAAGCATAACTCCTAATCAGAGGCCATTGCTAGACCCGGCCAACGAAGGGCAAGTCGGGAGGATATCCCTTGCAACCGGCGATGGCGGAGAAATAAGGAATCCGCTGGTGCCGGGTGATGTCTGCCGCCGCGTCCGTCGGCACAGTCTCATGAGTCGTCAGTGTTCAGGAGGCGGCTCTGACTTGGTGAGAACCGGCCGCACCGACATGGTTTTTGCACGGGTCAATAAAATCATAAGCACCGTGAAACTTGTTACTCAAGATGTTGCCGTGACTGCTGGAGTGGCTGGAGTTGCTCTTGGCGCTGCTGTTATCATTCTTGACTTCGTGCATGGCGAGTGAGTAGGGGGTGCGTTCGGCGCTGCAGTAAGAGAGGTGCTCGTCAACAACCGTCGAGGCACAATTGTTGATCAATTGTCAGAGCCTCGCGTCGGGCATCGCTGCTAGGGTCGCTATCGCGGGCCCAGTAGGCTGGATCATTGGCGGTCTTATATCCGCCTTGTTTGCAATTCTCCCTGGTCTCTTCTCATCCCAAGATTCCCACATACTAGCCCGAGTCGACAATATAACTGAGGTAATCCAATACACAATGTTTGGCCTGTCTTACATCACGTAAGGCTTTAATCACAACCTAGCAGAGATCGTCCAGCTGACTCTATTTCACAACAGCGGTAATAAAGAAAGCCGAAAGCAGAATCCTACTTGCCAAGCTTTATATAGCCCCGGTACAATATCAGCCGTATTCGGTTGCGAGAACTTCGACGCCATAGCCTTCCTTATCAACTTCAATAACGGCTACCCCATTTCCATCCCTGATATGGCATCAGCTTTCCAATTCAATGGCACCGGTTCGAATTCGGTGGCAACCGTTGACTGTCATAATCACAAACAGTTTCGAAACATTCGGGGATTGGTGGGCGACGATCCTAAGTACTGCAACCGTCCCCAATTTGCCCTGAGCAGGGACTTCGTACTCCCAATAATCAACGAGACAGCAGCGTCTGTCTACAGTCGTATTATCTCTGCTCCAGGTGGCGACTGTAAGCTCATCGATGCGGCTACCAACGCCCAATCCATCCCAGCCTACAATCTCACCATCACCGGATTACCAGTCTCCATAGCCTGTAATCTATCTGCCGCCGCAGCCCAGGATCCAAGCATACCAATGCTTGCCGCTAAAGGATTTGCCAATACATCTTCAGCAATCGTGTCCCCGTCGAATGACTCAACGTCCAACCAGGCTGGAGCATACATCGCTCCACCTCCCGCTGTTCCGTTCGCCCCTGCCTTCAATTCCTCCAACGCTGTGTGCATCTCGTCTCCCTCCAGCGCAACTTTCTGTCTTCCAGAAGGCACCTACGATCAGCCCACCGGGTCTCATGGGCTACACCATCACCTCCGCCAACGCCGTCACCATTACCCCCGGCGGCTCCTTGACCCTCCAGCAGGAGCAGAGACCGCGTTCAGCCAAGAAACCAGATATAACATTCAGCACCTCACAAGACGCATCGAGCACCGAATTCGCTGCCGCAATCGAAGGTATCAACGATTTTATCAACCCTGAATTCCAACCTCAATTCACCATCACTCTTCCGCCTACACTCGAGAAACCGCCCGCGGCGTGTTTCTTCACAAAGGCACAGTTTCTTGGCGATGTAGCCTGTGTGGGCGTAGGAGGAGCACTATTCGAAGGACCAATGATAAAGGCTGCGTACAGCATTGGCGTGTACGGTGGCGCGACGGTCTGGATTTATACGGAAAGCTATAGCGATGCTGGAGGTCAGAGGCTGGGCGGTAGTATTCCAGATCTGGAAACAGAGCCATATATTACGGATGGGAATTTTGGAGGCAGGGTTGTGGTCCATAGAGCGGTATTCATCATCGACCATACACACAGACAAGCGTGGTTATTAGACTCGTGTGTCCACAAGCTATCTCTTCGTCTGCAAAATGGAGTATTCGTTTTGACTTGCCCTGGCGTTTCAGGGGCCGGTACTAGCTCTTGCAAAAAGCTACGAGAGTTAAGATTACCATGGCACATATACCTAGGCGTGTTGAGGAATTAACCGTAACAGCTAGCTGCGAACAACATTCGATACTTCATGCAATAAATCGATCGCTCGACTGCTTCGGTCTTGCTATACTGCTGCCACCTGCCCCAGGTGCGCACGAATCTTTTAGGTGTCCTTGCTATCACGTCCTGTGCTTCTTCTTTGTTCAAACATGCATTGACTGCCCGCTGTATATTCTAGAAGCGTCTCACTGGATCAAGAGTGGCGACAGACGACGGGAGTCAGTCCTGATTGATTCACTGTCTGCTGCGGACGCCATCCACGTCATCATATGAAACTACCATTACTCCCAGCAGAGTTTTCCTGGACAAAGAGACACTTAGACATTCACTCGTACTTGAATCACATTGATGGCGACTCGACAGATGACGACATTAGCCACGAAGGTCTGGAAAAAGAAGGACGTTTCCTGTCGTATAGTATCAAATCCCCCTTTCCCTTCAGACACGCTCGACTCTTTCTTCTCCTCTAGATACACCTCGGTTACAACCTCGATCCAAAGATAAACACGCTTCAATCAACAACACTCTCAACGATAACATTCTTATACACGATATCTTCAACGACCTCAGTCTTACCAACGATATCTTCAACAACACCAATCTCATCAACGACATTCCTACCTACCTCACAATGTGCGACTTCGAGCTGATCACCTATACCTGCGGCCACCAGGCCACTCGACGTTTCAGATACTGTTATACCGCCCGCAACGACCCGGTATATGCTTGTTTTTCGGTAAAGGTCTTGAAGCGCGAATGGCCTTCGGAATATCCCTGCGATCGTTGCGGTGGTTATGGTACTTATGCATAAGGAGAGCGACTTTCTGAAGGGCTGCCAAAGAGATTGGACAGCTTCAGGGAAGGGGGCCTGTGGATTTTTTTGATTTTTTTGATTCTTTAGCGTGCATGCGAACCCTGGTGAAGGGATAATGCTTGTGTTGTGGACGGTGATTTTCCAATTCCAATATGTGACTGAATGTCTTTTGCGTGCATGGCAACTTTGGTGGAGGAATAGTTCCTGTGCTGTGGATGGTGATTCTCTAGTACCAGTATGCGACTGAATGGGCACTGATAGTGGATTGCTTCGACGGTAAACGGAAAAGACCAAAAAACAACAACAAAAAAACAAAGGGGGCCGGTTGGAAGCTTGTGAGATAGTAACAATAGTCAAACTTTGCTGCCAAGTGGTTTCCGTCTTTTGCTGTCTTTGGTTACGCTTGATAGAAAGAATTTGAAGATCTAAGGAGTTCGCCTAATTGGATGACTAACCTTCCTCCGTCAGAATACCAAGCTTGGGAGTCCAACGCATACTGTACCCTGTAAGGCGCTTCCTCGATCTCTTGGGTAAGTGACGGCCGTCCCGGACTATTCCCCTGTAGTCGGTCTTCCGGTGGCTCCGGCTGCTTTGGGACGCTGTGATCATCCAACGGGAGATCTTGCAGGATAAGCTCGATACATCTTTGTAGGAATTGCATCTTTCTTTGTTGGATCTCCAAGAGCTGAAGGCCTTCGCCAGGCTGAAGGCCGGTGCCACTGCTCATCATGTCGAAAGCGACGTCATCTTCGTCCCAGGAGACCATAACGGCCATATGATAGCTGGGTGTTCTGCCCAGCAAGGAGCATAGTATAACCCGACAGGTATGGGGCCATCAACGCTTGAGCGGTATGACCAATGTGAACTGAATTGGCATCGGGACTGACAAATTCGCCCGGTGGACTTCGAGCCCTAGAACGAAGAAAGAGAAGCAGGTTCCTTGGCTTGGACAAATCTTCGAGGTTGAGTGAGGGAAGGAGCCAGTGGTCACGGAAAGGAGTGCCGGCGCGACGCTGTGGTGTGCTTTCCTTACTTATGGCCCAGAAGTCTAGGCGGTGGGTGGGCGGGATGGCGGGAAATGCGGTTGTCAGAACCATTTGGCGCTGGACGGTGGTCTTCTTCTGCCAGCGCTTGATGACGGTCTCTTGATGACGGTCTCTTGATGACGGTCTCTTGATGACGGTCTCTTCATGACGGTCTAGAATATTTACCAGGGCGCGTTGGGCGGTGAAGATATCGTGAGAATACTGCATTGCTTTGGCCTTGGCTTGTTGAAAGGACAGAAAGACGGGCACGGGATGATTGGGATTGCCGGCGGCCATGGCTTCGAACATGCTTTTTGGATCGGCATAAAAATCGTCTGGAGCGTCCATGGTATCCAATGCGCTGTTCGGGTCTGCGGTTTGGCTGGCATTCGAGGTAGTAGATGCCCACCCTGCCAGTGGAAGGGATTAGGTAGGGTTGTTGGTGTTTACTGCGCTCGCTCGGTTGATTGATGCCAAGACTCGGGTAGGGCTTAGGCTGACTGTCACTGCTAGCTTCAGGTCTTTATCCACGTGCTTATCGTGACGCACATCACACCAACGCCATTTGACCCAGCGCTCTTATCAAGAAGCCTGGCAGAGAACGTTATGCGCAAGCCCTTGGCCACTGTTGTGTAAATACTATTAGCAGGAGGTACTCCCTATTCTTCAAATATCTAGTTCGGTCACTGCGACCGTACCGCGTCGTCATCACTTAATGCAGAATGTCATCACTGGCTGGTCTCGGGGAGACTCGATGTAAAGGTAAAGTACTTGGTGCCTGCATCAAGGGTGTAAGGTACTCCGTACTACTGCTGGCGTTGATCCTCGAGGTTCCCTCGTGACACGTGCGGTGGGGCCATCTGATTGGCCCCCGCTTCACTAAGGTAGGGTGGTCGGCCAGAAGGGAAGGTGCTGCTCGTATCATGATAAGGTAAGGTACATTACCTGATGATTGCATTGCATGCCTCCCACTTCTTAGCTGCAGCATCGCCCATCTGCACTGATATCCCCTCTACAGGCACTGCACAACGACTGTTCTGCACCTCCTGTTAGGCCGAAACTTCATCATGACGACTGTGGGGGATGAGAAGATGGTCTACTCCAACCAAAAGCCCCTCGCCGATGGCGCAGTCGATGACCCCGACCCTTTGGCCGTCCTGGGCTACAAGCAGGAGCTGAAGCGCAATCGCTCCCTCTTCACCCTGCTCTTCCAGTCCCTCGCCATCGCCGCTCTCCCTTTTGGCGAGGGCGGTCCTCTGCTTAGCGCCGTCTACGGCGGAGGCCAGCTCGCCATCTTCCTCGGCTGGATCGTCCTTCTTTTCCTCGCCTCCTCCGTTGCCGTGTCCTTGGCCGAGATCGCCTCCAGGTATCCCACTTCAGCTGGGCCCTACTACTGGTCCTATCAGCTCGCCCCCGCTCCCAATCGGACGGTACTGTCCTTCATCAATGGCTGGGTCTGGCTGATTGGCAATTGGACCATCACCCTCTCCGTCAATTTCGGCCTCGCCTCCCTCATCACAGCCACCGCCGCCATCTACCATCCGGACTTTGCCGCCGAGCCATGGCAGTTGCTGTTGATTTTCTACGCCATCCTGCTGCTGTCGTTGGTAGTGTGCACCTTCGGCAACCGATTCTTGCCAATGGTCGACACCATTTGCGCCGCATGGACCGCCATCAGCATCTTCATCATTTTGATCGCCCTCTCCGTCAAGGCCGCAGCAGGCCGCCACAGTGCTAGCTACACCTTGGGTCATTATGACAAGAGCCTGTCTGGATGGGGTGGTTTTACCTTTTTCATCGGGCTGCTTCCTGCCGCCTACACTTTCTCCGCAATCGGCATGATCTCAGCAATGGCCGAAGAAGTACACGATCCGACTATCAAGGTACCCCAGGCCATCGCTCTCAGCGTTCCGGTACTCTGGTTCTTTGGTTTATTCTTCGTCATCCCAATCTGTGCCACCCTTCCCCCACTCGCCGACATCACCGAGGCGCCAGGTGCTCAGGCCTTGCCGTACATCTTTCACACCGTCATGGGGACTCCCGGTGGTGGTCTCGGATTGATGTTTCTCGTCCTTGCCATCACCACCTTCTGTTCCATAAGTATCACCACGGCGGCCTCACGTACAACCTGGGCCTTCGCAAGAGACGACGCCATCCCCTTGGCGAGAATCTGGTCCAAGGTCAGCCCCGGTCTCGGCGTACCGGTGTGGGCTCTTTTCCTCGTCACTGTAGTGCAGATGTTGCTCGGCCTGATCAATCTGGGAAGTACGAGCGCATTCACGGCCTTCGTCTCAGTCGGCGTCCAGGCTTTGCAAGTCAGCTACGGAATCCCAATCGCGCTCAGTCTCTTCAACAAGCGCGTCCAGGTTGCTCAAGCACGGTGGAAATTACCCTCGGTTGTTGGCACGGTAGCGAATGCCGTTGCACTGTGCTGGATCGCATTCGAGGTCGTGCTGTTCAGTATGCCGACTGTCTTGCCAGTCGACAAGACGACGATGAACTACGCATCGGTGGTTCTGATGGGTTTCATGGCCCTCGCCGCAGTGTGGTATGTCGTCTACGCACGCAAGGGTACGTTGTCATGTCGATCTTTACCTCCACTACGTCTGTTGATTTCTCCCAGCCTACAAGGGTCCTCCGGCTTCCGACGGTCTTTAGATCCATTTGATCTGAGGGGATACTCTGGTTCTGAGGGGAGGTCGATTTTTGTGCATTCTTATTCCAGGTGTGGCACGATTCAGGCGATCGAAATGACTCGTGGTTGCTAGTGTTTCCACCGAGCAAAAGTGAAGCTCAGGCGTAGATGTAGGTTAGGGTCGACTAATGGACTTTATATGTCAACTTCTGGGCTTCCTTGCTTTTCCTCGTCCGTCCGCAATCACTCGTTTTATTTGTCCAATTTGCTTGCGACCACTGTTTTAATCATTTCTTAACATATCCTCCATTCTATCTTTATCTATCCCGATGGACTTTTAAGTTAGTAGGCAGTTCCACTTATTATTCTTCTAATACCACGTCTTGTCTTTCTCAACTACTCCAGATACCGAACGACAAAGCCAGTTGGTACATGGTCGTAGGTCTGCACTGCTGTACACTCCTCTTTAAGGCCTGAAGTACCAAGAGTCTTTTGTCTAGCCAGATTCATGGTAAGGATTGGTAGATGACTTGCCAATACAGATCAGACAATCATTGAAGTTATTACTGGGTATTCACCAATCGTACGCGGAAAAAGGGGAAGAAGTCGCCGTCGCCAGAACGATAGATGCGCGAACAAAGTACACTGCTCCCGAGAGAGTATTCGTCCCAACTACCCCGAAGGCTGCTTTGCAAGCGGTTTACATTCTAAAGGCTGGTTTCAGCCATCCAATGTCTCCATTCCAGCCAATACAAGCATTTTGTCAGTATGTCTTCGTATCCGCTAACAGAAATAATACTCTTATTCCCCTCCATCCCGAACGCTTAGGCTTTGCCCGCCGACAATGTCATATCAGGAGGATAATATGAAAATCATACTACACCAATACTACATCTTGTGGAAATCCTTTATACCGCCTCTTGGTCCAATGTATCGCGCCAACGTAGTCGGCTTCTCCGATCTTTGATCGCTGACTCTGTTTCTTGATAATACCAAACTTATAAAATCTCTAGCACCGTCCAAATTCCGATCCAACCCCAAAAAGCCTTGAAAGACGTCTAGAAATACCGGGATCTCTCGGTATATATTCAACCTGGTTGATCTACTCTCCTATCTTTTTCTTGCTATTATATGATTTCGGAAAGATTCGGATGTATCATCTTTTACCAGCCAGCAACAGTACCCAGCTCCAATTCACTACAAACTCATACTACTAAGGTAGTCAGCGTGGCAGTTGTACGGTAACATCTGTGCGATCGTTAGACGATATCCCTCATCGAGGTACCGGTAGTCGTGCGCCCCTCGTTGCAATCTATTATTGTTCTAAAGAGCCGAAACTTTGTCATTCCGCACATGACGTCATGGCCTTGTTGCCAAGTCCAACAACAATGGATGCGTAGTGCTGGAATATACATTTCAACCCAAAGATTGGGTACGTTGGATACCTACCGGCTTCAAGACAAGCCAGATGAACCCAAGTTAGTCAAAGGAAACCATGCCAGCAGCATTGAACAACGACATCCTCTTACACATCGTCTCAGTCTTATCGGAAGAGTACCACAAGCCTGACGATCCCGGGCACCCTTACTATCAGACCAAGACAGATCGGATAAATATAAAACGAGCCCAAAAAGCCAAGCATGCGCTACTGGTCCTTCGTTGCACCTGTAGAATCCTCCTCCAGTGTTACATCCGTCTTCTTCTCCTACATCACGATCGCCAGAATCGACAAGGAAGAGGCAAGACGTTTGGAGCGTATACGGCCGTCAGCACTCACCCCCCCCCCCCCC
>SAUG01000033.1:0-279494 GCA_011316305.1 Rusavskia elegans
TCAATTGTCAAAATACTTATACTCAAGCCTACCATTGTGCATACGGCACCTGGTACGTCATATTTGCTTTCCCCAGCCGCTAACCGAAAATGTGATCTCGTTGGCATTAAGCTGCTTATGAAGGGCGCAAACAGTGGTCAAGTCAAACCCTCTCCAGTACTACGGCGATTTGCAGCATGACTATTATAACCTTGACCCTCGATACAGCGCCCTCGTCGCCGAACACGAAATACGACAACGGGTCAAAGCTCACTGGGATGAGCAACGAGAATTCATGGTCCCTGATTACGGCTGGATTGCAAGAATCTGTTACAGCTGGCTACTGGGTTCTTCTTCCCTAGGCTCGGCGCTTCATGAATCCATCTTTCTGATACGAAGAGCCAAGGACTTCTAAAATCGTTCGGACGGAGGCGCAAGATTTCAGTATCGGACTAGCGAGATACCTTGCCGGTTATGGTGGAGAGAGGCTGCAGATTCTAAAGATGGAGGGGGTGTGGCCGGTGGATCTCAAAATATAGCATGCCACCTTGCGGGACGCCCAAGGAGCAACCGAGACACCGTTGTCGAAGGATATCGAGCCATCGCATTCCTGGCCAGGCGAATGGCCAGCAGTGGCTACACATCCGACATCAACAGCATCCATAACGAGACCTCCCTGGCACTTGCGAAGCCTCGATATCAAATTCTCGACTGCAGACGATGCATCCGAGACGTCAATGACCTCAGATCTTACTGCGATTCTCTTATATACACCGAGTCTCGCCTCACGCCGTCTCTATACCGATCGCAGCTACCGCTCCCGTCATCTCTGGTCGGCTTCAGAGCCCCTGGCCTTCCCCATCTCCAGGACATCCAAATCGACTGCCTCGTGGATATGGGAGCTATGGCGACTTTATTGGCACCGAGCAGAGTCCGCATGATGCGAGTCGATCTCGTGAATGTCTCCTTGGTCGAAGGCACTTGGGCGGAGATTGCAAGACGGTTGGGGAAAGATATGAAGGTTTCGAGAGCAAGTATGATAAGATGTGGATACCTGGCTGGTGATAGGGAATGGAGGTGTATGAATAATGAGGATCGCAAATTTGGGTTCAGGCATGGGTAACGGGCAAGGTTTTGGGTCTTGGGTCGCTGTCACTATAAAGCAGGATGAGAAGACTGGATGGAAGAACGTGGGGAACGACAGGGGGAATCATTGTACTAGCCTCCAATTGGAGTATTCGAGGAACAGAAGTAACTTGATATTGAAGCATCGCGTATGCTAGTGTAGACGGTGGTCGGAAGTCAAGGCTACCTGTTATCACAGGCAGAGCTGGTATCCGCTGGCATAGAAAGATGCCGAACTGAGTTGTAGATATCTCGACCTAACCGCCTGTTCTCCGTATCATCTGGGCGATTGTTCACCCATTACATCCATCATAAACTGTATGGTCATAATGTGGACACGCTCGTGCTTCATATTTGCAAGCAGGTGATACGGGCAATAGTAAGTCAGGTAAGCTGAAGACAGTTTCTTCCCACCTTAGCACTGATTCAACTTCTTAGTTTGTCGGACAATCCGACGAAGCCAGATTAGGGGCTTTCGACTCGGCATTCTTGTACTGGACCTTGCTGATCTCGAACGAGATATCTATACTGGCGATTAGACAGCTCCTGTATACGTGATCAAAGAGTATAAGGACGAGTAAAAGAGATCGACCTCTTCTTCGTACGGACACTAATCCCAACCCTAGCTCGACTGCATAAAATATTCCAGATAGGATATCGGCAATCAGGCTCTCGGTAAGCGGAAAAATCCGGACACTAACCCTATAGTCTTATATATTGTCAGGGTATCCGACTTAGCTGGCCGTCGAGGTATCGAGTGCTTAATCCGCCAAGTCGAAGTGTCCGATCAATTCTTCTCATTGCCAGTCAGGATTTATACTAGATGGAGATATAGGTAGTTCTACTGACCTTGATAAGTGATTGCGATTGCGTCTACTTGCTAATTTCAAGATAGGGACTATATGAAGATCCGATTCCTCCAACACGGACGACATTCCAGTCCTATAGCGAATAACATCAGTTTCCCTTCTACGAAAGCTTTCTCAAATTTCACGACCGATCTTTTCCCAACCTACGTCCGCCATGGGGTTGTTCTCGAAGCAACAAGAATTTGACTCCTCCTCCCACCTCGCTCTCTGCCCGTCACCGCAGTATCCCTACACTCAATCGCCTCAAGGCTACGCTTCTGAGTCACAGTACTACCAGGGCACACCGTCTTCCCCTGGCGTACCGTAAGGTCTGCCTCAACCACAGCAGTATTATCCACCTCAACAGCAGTATCTACCTCAACAGCAGTATCTACTTCGGCAACAATATTCCGCTCAAAAAAAATATCCTCGGCGCATACCCTCCCCATCCGGCTACATCAACACCCCTAATATACCCTGCCGCGCCTCATCCCCCGCCGCCTTCCCAACGAACCCTCCACATAACCCATCAAAACCTAGCGCAAAGAAAGCCCACATCCACGAAGCCGATAACCGGACCCCAGCCTAATCACTGAAATCCAGCTACGTCGCCGAATAGGACAGCTCCAAACCAAATCTCGAATTCTTCTCCGGCCATTCCAGGTAAACGGTCAGCTCGCTAAGATTTTTCATGATGTCGCGCAAGATTGGAATCGTCGTGCACGAACGATCAATAGCGTTGAACAACAACGGGTGGACGACAAGAGGGTATTCCTTCTTCAGCAGTATTGAGCTCCTGAAATAGGAGGCGAGCCGATTGATAGGATCGGCGTATGCGTGTACGACGGAGCGGGGGGAACGGTTGGCGAAACGCGATCAGAATATTTTCACGTCGATGCATGGGAAGGGGACCATTGAGATTGTAATCCGGGATCTGCCGCAGGAGCTGATGAATGAGCTTATAGTGACGGCGGTGGCGATGAATAAGAACGAGCGGAGGAGTATGGCTTTGGGGGCTGGAACTGGAGGCGCGATCGGTGCGTCGTGCTTGCTGGGGAGTTGCAGTATTTTCACACCACGGCTATGAGGATGTTTGTAGATGATCCTACCGTAGAAGATCGATCCTCGCAATTGGAGGTCTTACCTCTCGTTCTCTTGGAATTCTTTTCAGCTGTTGTGCCAAGACCCCAGCCGGATTCCTTCGGGAATCCTGGGCTTCCTGAATCCTACGATTCGCTTTTTTAGGTGGCTATGCCATCCTGACTCTGTAGCCACTCAATGGAACTCCAGTTTTGAGCCACCACCACCACCACCACCACCTACCAGCAAAACCACCTCCCTACCGGATTGCGTCTGTCATCCTTTTCTCAGCTTCCGTTACGGAATTCCATGCTTCAAGTCCGCGCCAAGGGCAAACACGATTGTCGTCCTGCCACGCTCCTTGATGCTTTGGAGATCGACCGATATCCCGTCCGCCAGCACGCATGGCATCCTTTGTACCAACGTCTTACGTGGCGGCATTCCTGCTTGCCAAACCGTGGCTGAAGGCAAAAAAAGTAGGAAGAGCATAGTTCTAAAGGGAGATTAGTAAGAGAATATAAGAGAATGGAATAAGTAATGAAAGATATGCAACAATAAGATTTGAACGGCAGGTAGATTATTTCGATCTGTCGAGTGACCACCCCTATATCAAACTTCTTGGCAAAGACGGCTTGAGGCCTGGATCTTGTCGTGGAATGGAGGATCCTGGATAGACGGCGGTCAGCCAAGTAGAGACTGATGATCAGAAGAAAGCGCCAGTGCCGAGGACCTACATTTTGGGGGTGTAACTAAGACCATGTTAATAGCGTGGAGGAAGGACCGACCATTCATCACGATAGCACAGGTGTCGGATAGCCCAGACCATTGCAGTGAGCGGCTAATTGAGCTTTATCAAGACAGACAACGATCTGATATGCTGGTTACTCTTGTGTTCAAGCGATATCCGCTGCACGTTGGGCCGTTCGCTTGCCCCTAATCAGCGACTACAAGATATGGATCGAAATGCCTTCTTTGCTAGCCGGTTCTACGGTTTCAAGCACTGTCGGGACAGCTCGGTGATTGTGGACGACAGCCAGTAATATACTTCCGGCGAAGTGCGTGCAGAGGAACACGGAGATTGTGTGTTTTCGAATGGCAACGTCCACCCGTATCCACAGTATGCGACCTCCGGCCTGGTCCAACCTTTACGCCTTTCTCATTGTGACGCTGCTGGGAGCCTGCTGTCGAACGCTGCCCACTTCATCAGAACCATCGTCTTCTGCAAGCAACAACAACAGCAGCTCGGCGACTTCGAATCTCAAAGTCAGGGCGCTCGACGGCTGGTTCACATGCTTCGATGCCAAAGCGACGAGCCATCGGCGTGCCAGATTTAACGACTGCGCTCGCGCGGCAGTCCAGCTCCCGAATCTGATCGAACCGAACGTCTTCCACAGAGGTGGTGATCCCGGCACAGATACGTACGCTCTACCAAAGATCAAGGTACACAACTCCTGCCAGATCAAGATTGATTTGAGATTTGGGCGGCCCGATGAAAGCTCTTGGACAGCTATCAACGTCGCTGTAAGCAAAATCATGGCTGCTTGTTCCAGTGGTTATGGGGCGTCCGAAACCACCGGCGGGGAGATTGCTGCGGGGAATGAGAACTTTATCATTGTGACGGTGGAGAAGACTACCCAGGCAGCGGCGCTGGCGCTGGGAGCGAGACAGAATAGCACGGCTGTTGCGTCTGAATGAGGGTTGCTGTGCGAGGAACGCACACCCTTTGTGGTACATGTTGAGCTATCCTCAAGGAAAGAGTGCTGTATCGTTGCCAGGCGGACTGTGAAGATACTGTCGAGAGTATTATGAGTATGTGAGTATATTGAGAAGGAAATCAATAGTGATACCTTTACTAGAGTTGCGGGAAAAGAGAACACATTGCTCATAGTTCAAGTCTCTGCTGGACCAAGATCAGCTGGTTATCTCGTTGAGTTTGTCAAGGCATGTTGTTATTTTTATAGCAATCATGACACAAAATCTCAGGATTCTCCGATAGGTATTCGGGATCGCGCCGCTTGTCCCCTATCTCGGCTTGGATATTGAGCGCAAAATTGAGTTGGAGAGCTGCGTCCTCAGTTTCGCGCTGTCGATGCCTCGGTTATGACCACTTCGTTGAATAGAGGAGGTACGATCGTTATTAATATTGCCTGTCTCGGATCCCGCTCGACCTTGTATGAACATCGATGTTTCCAGTCCAAGCGAATCGTCATGGTCTTGCGATTGGGTGGACAGAAAGCGGGACGCGGTCCCTTATACACGTCCACACCCATTCCCTTATGCTTGCACCCATTCCGCCACATACGACCACGACGAAGAGGGCCGACGGAGAGGGCTACAACATCAGTCTTCCTGGTCAGCTGTACGCTGATACCGTTGTCGGTGTTTTGATATCGCAGGGAAATTTTACCGAAATGCAAGCCTAGCAATGGTTCACACCTCTTTGGTCCGTCTGCCGCCGCAGACATTGCTTTCACGCACCAGGAAAACCTTGGAGCTTGCCATACTGAGGCTATACAGTACTCTAGAGCGCTGTATATGTGACCCTCCGTCGGGTGGATCCAGGGTTTTGTTGTTTAGGTCCTCGGCCAGTGATCGGAATGGAGAGTATTGCTCTGCAATTCTGGTAGGCCTGGCGGTCCCCATATTTGCTGGTACGATGTATATCCCGCTCGCACATGGCGGCGTGACAGCCAACTGGCCTGGAGTGGCGCCCCAGAGCATAGCGACATCTGGTTTTGCTCCTTTAACGTCGTATGGCGTAACTGTGCTTGCAAATGGAGGCGGCTACGCTCAACCGCTTCCTCATCGCAGGGGAATACATCAGGAAAGGCCTCCATGCATCTAGGGGTGGGATATTTGCGACGTCGGCGATGCTCTGGCAGCAAGTTGGAGGACACTGCGCCGAGTCCCGGAGACCCCGGCTTACAATCGTCGAGAGGCAAGAAGTGTGAGGGAGAGAAAACTTCTCGTACTGATGATGACGTAAAGTAGGGCTTGATCATGTGACTTGCCCTCTCTTCCTCCTATTGTCTCAGGTTTATCAGACCACTGGACGCTAGCCGGAATGGGGACCAATCTGTAAGCATTGCGTCATCCGAGACAATTCAACATACCATCTGGCTTTTCACCGCAAGCTGCCCCCACAGCATCTTCCACCGCGTACCGATCACAAGGAGGAGCCTCGCTGATGATGACTCTCTCCCCTTCAACGGTGCTCCCGCCAGTCTTTCAGATCGAAGACACCTTCGTGCAACTCCTTCTCATCACCCACCCAAATGAAGGTCCACCCCCATTCCGAGCTCCCATCCTCATATTCAATCCGAACCCGATGTCGCCCGTAGTCTTCCCCCTCAATGTTCGCAAGCTCTGTAAATTGGTGCTCCACCTCTGCCTGACTCCCGATTCGATAGACCATGCCAGAGACTGCTGAATTGTCGGCCCGCAGCAAAGCCGGGAATGGACCCCAAAGCATGGTGCGGTAGCCTTCAATGCGTGCGGGTCTCAGCGCTGGCTCTTGTGCCAAGTCAAGTACCGAGGCGAGGTTGCCTTTGTCCATCAAACTGCCGTAGAAGAAGCAGACTCTGTTGGACTCGTTGGGATGCTGTTCTTTCGTGCCGGCCATTGATTCAGGTTGCTGTACGGGTGAGGGGAGTTGATGTGGTATGACTGATGAGGTCTTTTCAGCCGGGCGTTGATCAGCCCACTGGGCTCTGGCTTGTGCCATCTGCGAGGTGGAAGGGTCCCGTGAGGTCGGTGTGCTTTTCTGTTCGTCCTGCAGTCCCTCGGGAGTTAGGTGTGGAGCCATATTATGGGGATGTGTAGTGGGATTCGATAATGCTCGATGTGGTGTGGTGGGAGATGCAAGGGATGGGAAGGTGCGAGGGTGTTGAAGTACTCATCAGAGATTGTGCTCCAGGCAGACAGCAGTCCGTGAAGCAGCCATTCTGCTCTTGGCGCCTGATGAGCAAGTTTCCCTCCTGAACTTCTGACTTCTCCCAACAACCTCGCACCCAACCAATCACCATCCAGTCTACCATGTCACGCGATCCGTAATTGCCATCAGGTATCAGTCGTCATCATCCTCTACCGCTCTACATCCACCATGCGCCCTCTCGATGCAGCTGAGATCCAGCAAGACCTCCTCACGCGCAAACCCATTTTGTTACTCGACACCACAAAAGTCGCAATCCGCTTCGTCATCCAGCTGGTGTTGGCCGACAAGTTCCCCGTGCTGCTTCCGACGGAGCTTTGGCTTGACATCATTGACCAGTATCACAAAGCCTCAGCGCCCAAATACGAAGCAGTACGACCGACCTCCATCGCAGCCTCTCCGACAGGACAAATACTTCACTGTCGCATGGTGAAGCTGAAGCTTGGACATTTCGAATCCGAACATGCAGTTCTTGCAGCAGAGCAATTTCTGGCCTGTTCCAACGCCCATGACGAGATTACCACGAATTCATATGCAGCCGAAGACAGCGATCAAGTATACGCCATCAAATACCCCAGCAACCCGGCTACCACTGGCGTGTCCTCGACCAGCACTGCTCTCCGTGTCCCCGCATGCCTGTTCATCGACACCACGGTTCCGGATGTGATAGCTCGCCTGGACGACGGGCGTTGCTGGGTCTGTGAAGGCGAGCGCGAAATCTGCCCAGGCTGTACTCGTGGAGTAGCTAACGAGTTCGACGCATCCATGGGCTGCGGGGTCGATCTGGCTTGTCCCCTCTGCATGGGACTCGACTTCATGCAGGAGGACAAGGCCTTTTTGCAGAAATACTATTGGGACGGACCCCCGGCCAAGGAAGAGGAGGCTAGAGTGGCTGGAATATCCGCGAGGTTGGCTGAGCTAGGGTACGATCAGAAAAGAGCGAGTGGCGATGATTCTGATGGAGGATTGGAGTGAGGGGAAAGAGAGGTGGCAGTCATTTGGCGGAGGCACTTGGAGATGTGTCTCGAGTGACTGTTCGCTGGTTCTAAAGACACAACATGAGAGACTCATGGCTGATGAATCGAGAGCCGAGGTCTAAATCATATGTATGGAGACACAGCTCACTCGACCAAGCCTAGACATGACAGAGCCGTCAATGTGCCAAGTCTCCTTCAAGATCTAAACAAATGCCACAAAATGTATTGAGGGACTACCTGCTTGGATATTCTCTGTTAGCCTTCGGTGGTTTGTCTGCCGTTAATCTACGCTTCATGGTCCTGGCCGAATGACCAGGGGAGAATCCTATTCCTTCGTCTGCTCAAATGCGTGTTCACTCTGTCCTATCAGACTCGTCTTATTAAATCACGTCCCTTTTTTATTTTAAATCAATCGCATTTGCTGGGTGGCATTCACCAACCGGTATCACCAAAACGATATCGTCTTACCCATCGTCGGGATGTCCACCGCGTAACTGTAGAAATACACCTGACTCTGGACACAACAAGCTACATCTTAGGGAAGGCCATCAACCTGTAGGACCGAGAGAGCACAGCAGTAGACGAAGGGACCAATCGTCACCCTTCGAGAGTCGAGACTATGTACTCATCATCCTCTCCTTTGACCACCATCTCGTACTTAGTGAAGGGCAGGAACATGCGATCCGTTAACAACAAAGATGAAAGGTCGGCAGCAGGCTGTATGCGACTCGGAGCTTCAGATGCCCTCGGCACTTGTCATAAACTCTGGCGGCCCCTAATCGATACGCCCGTGGAGTCGCAAGTCGCTTCGAACACAATTAACTTCTCTAGCAACACGATTCCTCATACATCAAATTACAGCTGTTCCACCCCCAGAACATCGGTAACTCAAGGCTGGAAACCAATCTGGCATTGCTGTGGCTGAGAAGCTCCTCCCCAACCGCTTTAATCCCTCTTACCACTCTCCTGATCCCCTCCCTCAGCCTAGCCGCAAGTATCCCCATCCCCCTCTGCAGACCCAGACAGCCGCCATCACTCTCCAATCCAGCCTGCAATATCTCCATCCAAGAAACACCAACGTCAGCTCCTCTCCGCCATCCACCCTCCCGTCATCCACAATACTAAACATACCTCACCGCGCCAACCTCATACCCATACCCGGCGCCAAAGGTGACCCCAACAACCGCAAGCCCTTCCAAATAAACCACAGCTCTCTCGGCCTCATCTTCATTTACTACGAAGACAACCTCCCCATCCCCAACCCCTTCACCAACCAAATCCTCCACAAAGCCATCACCTCCGTCAGCGCCTCCATTGCGCGCGATCCCAGTCTCGAAAGCCGCCTGTGCGAGACAAATACGTCAAATAGACGCATCCCGGCGATTAAATCGCTTTGTTCATCGAACCGGTGGTCCCATTATGATGTATGGCAGGTTGTTTGCTAATTTGCATCTGCTGCGGAGCTGGGCGGCGGAGTATGAGGCTGAGGAGTGTAGTTTTGAGATTTGGGAGTTTCTGGGGATGAGGCAGCAGCAGAGGTTGGGGACGGGGCTTTTTTTCGTGGGATCCGGATCTGCCACTTAAGGGTGGGGAATGAAGGGGGGTGGATGTGATGAAATGGGTGGGTGAAGGTTTGAGGATGTTTTACTGTTATTGTTGGTGGTTAGTTTGGCCAACCGCGAGTCAGTAAGTTCCTCAAACGAGCAGAGCAGGCTACGTTAATATTCTTGCGGCTTGACTGGGATACGGTAACGGGCAAAGCAAATCCTGGACTACTTTTCAAGATCCATTTCCAATTTCTACCTGGTATCCCATCATGTTTCTGCGTTTTCAGATATATGAGAGCCTTCAAGATAGCGCTCACTTCATCAGTATATCCGAATATTTCCTCCTTCCTTTTATCTCACGAGTATCAACGATTTCATACCCATCAACAACCTTAACAAAGCCGGACTCAAGGATTGGCACACTTCCCGCTGGTACAGATAAGGTTGTCCGAGCAGTCATTCTCCGTTGCACAAGACGCCCCCAAGCAATGTCCCGCCCAGCTACAAGTCGGCTCACCGCCACCACCGCCGCTCCCAGAACAAGAAGCCG
The DNA here is from genome assembly GCA_011316305.1 of Rusavskia elegans. Classification (NCBI taxonomy): domain Eukaryota; kingdom Fungi; phylum Ascomycota; class Lecanoromycetes; order Teloschistales; family Teloschistaceae; genus Rusavskia; species Rusavskia elegans. The sequence goes on from SAUG01000033.1 coordinate 10,038, forward strand.
GATTACCGTTATAGGTATGCGAAGTCGCGCACTGGCCATTAGCATAAAGCGGCGTTGCTTTGCATCACAGTCAATCAGTATGTTAAGGACGAATCGGCGTTGCGGAAACTGTGCAAGAGAGAGAATAGGAGGTAGCACATACAATCAACGGCCAAATTGCTCGGTGGCTGCCTCACGATACTCTGCGCGTTGGGCGTCAAGTTATTTTCGCACTGGATCTGGTTTGCGCCGCCATTGACGGTCGAGGAACCGGTCCAGAGGTCGATGTGGTATTTACCGGAATTCCAATCCGTTGCTACACGCTACGATCGGTTTTCATACCAACAAGTGCCTCGAAGGGAGGGAACTCACTGCATTGCGCGCAGTAATCTTCGAACCGGGCGTACTTCTTCAGGTACGGTACATAAATGACCTCGCAGGTAGTGAATTCGCCTGGGGCGCTGGCGAATGTGAGGGGGTTGGTGTAGGTGCCGACGCCTGTGCACATCGTTAGTGTCTCCTTTTTTGGAGATGGACAGCAGTCGAGGACAAAGATATACCTCCAGCGACATAGTTGCGGCCACCGCAGTTGTATGCTGTTGCGGGCCCTGGTGGATCGTTATCCGGGAAGCCATAGAAGGTATGTATGACACCGCTGCGGGTCGAGCATGCTCGTTCTGTGAGTGGAGAGGCTAGAGACGAAAGTGGAAGGACGAGCAATAGTGCTCGAAAGATAAGAGACGGCATTGTATGGGAGTGGCGAGCCGTCCGGTACAGGAAAGCGATAGGAAACGGTGGGTCGAGCATTCAATGAGGAATCTGTTGGTTCTTTATACCTTTCCTTGAGAGTATATCGCTGACCGCGTTTCATTAGCTCGCTGAGCTCTCCTTTCACAGACGGGCCCTTGCATGCACAGTCAGCATGTAAGATCGGACTGCCAATCAAAATTGATCGATCTACAACGTACACGGGAAAGGAGCGAACCATACCTGCCAATACAATGTAAGCACCATGCATCTGGAGCGAAGCTCCGAAAGTATTGGTTGTCGCGGCAACGGCAGCGAAAGGCTGCTGGGGCCCGTGGGGGCCGCTGCTGACCATGCAGCCACGAACTCTGTGGTCGCAGCAAGCTGCTGACTATGTCGGACTTCTTTTCTGAGCGGGCCAGAATCCCGTTCCGAGGACTACGGTAATTGTTATAGCAACCCTGCGCGGTTGACAAAGGCATCTTCTTCATAACTACTTGCAGGTTAGCCGTGCGGTTTCTCGTCCAGTCCCTATCAGCACGTCAGCTACCCCAACTTGACTTGCCTCGATCAATAATTTTTTTGGGACGAACAATTACGTACCATCCTGGCGGCCAAACCTGACTACCATCGTTCGTACTTCAATCGGACTCGCCTTCCTTGCAATTGAGGTCCTTCTCCCAATTCATCTAAGATATCAGTCCATCAAATCTCGTTCGAGGACTTTCCACCAGCTCACACATCCGCTGCATCGCGTATCCAACACTTTCTATACCTCCTGTTATCTCATTCCACATCCACAGGCCCTTGAATGGTGATACACCTCGTTCATCTCCTCGCGGAACATCGAAGTCGAAGACAAATCATCTGACTTTTTCGTCGATGCCGGGAAGTAATAACGAGCCTGAGTGCAAGGCTGGCGTGAAAGATCTGCTGGTAAGGCAACTTTTGAGTCGATGAGTCAAAGGGATGAAAAGCGTTAAGAGATTGCAGGCGGTAAGGGGTGATGAAGATGGGTAGATGAGGAACCCTTCAGGTTCTCCTCGGCTTTGGATAAGGACCTTTTACTCGATGGGAGATTACCATTTTATGAAAATTGACTGGAGCTATATAAGGTTTGGAAAAGCTTCCCTCGCCAATCCGCGTTTTCTAAAGATGCAGAATCGGTATGACAGACCATGAATACACTTACTGACTCGCACAGTCTATGAGAATAAGACCTTCGACGACGACAACGTGACCCACACAAACCCACTCCTTTCTATCTCCCCTTTCAACACCTCAACCTTTACAACCCAGCCCAGCCTCCCAACCTCTCAAGCCGCCACAACATCCCCCTCCCCAAGCGGCGACCACAACCTCCCCTTCGCATAGACCAACCCTACCCCCTCCTCCACCTTTCGGATCTCCCAGCTACAGCTCCACCAACCCCTAGACAATAACTGTGCCTGCACTTGCCGAATAGTATAGTCAAACAACCCCCACGTATACTCGCTGCTCAACGTATCTATATTCAATATCACACTGCCCGCTTGCACCCGACCCGTGCCTTGCGACAACGGCTTATCAAGGTCATGACGGGAGATGGCGGCGAACGCTATACGGAGGCAGCCGTCTGCATCGGTGGGTTTGAGAGGATGAGGGGGATTGTCGATATAGAAATCCAGTTCGAAATTGTCGTTGCGCGTGGATATGAAAATGGGGTTCAAGCGAGATAACGACTGGTGTAGTTGTTGACTTGCATTTTTCCTGATTGCGTCAGGGGTCGTTGGAACATCAGGCCACATACTCCCTCTGCCAAGGATCCGTCCTGCGCCACCCTGGTCGTTGGGTCTCGATACTTCCCAGTTGCAGGTGACGTAGCCGTGGGTTTGAAGGTTGTCGATGACGAGCTTGACCGTGGCGAAGAGGAGGTTCCATGTATATTGTTCGGATAGGGGATAGGCGTAGAACCAGACCCCGTCGAGATGAGCGCGGATCCCTTCGCGTGGGACGCTGGCGCCGTGATCCCGGGTGCGGAGGACGTCGCGGATGGCGTTGATACAGCCGCGAGCGCCGGAAATGCGGAGGGGCTGGGCGTCGGGGGGTTGGTTGAAGTCGAAGTGGATAGGGGACGGGTTGTTGAGGCTTGGGGCTTAATTAGAAATTATTTGGGATGGTAGCCAGGGACAGATATGCTAAGTGGGGCAGATCTTACGGATTGATAGTTATGGAGAAGTGGGATGGCACCTTATCCTTTTGGATTGGGTTGCAGGATATGGGGTGGGCGAGAAGTGTAAGTAGTATAAGGCAAGGGAGGACGAAAAAGTTAAGCATGGTTCCTCTCGTCCAAGATTATGATTCGTTGCTTTACACTATCAGTGGGCATGACGACTTACCAAATAAACCTTTTTACGTCTTGTATTGCGGAGACCTTAATATTTGCGACGGAATCTACCACGTTCTTGCGCTCCGTGCGGCGTCGCATATAGGTTGAACGCTGCATGCGCTACGATATGACTGACTGGGCTATAGCAGCTTTCTGGATCCAGTGTCGTTACGACATGGAGAATACTTGCTGATGACACTAGGACAAATGGGAAAAATTCATCTACTGAAAAAGCGTGCTTATAGTCATCTCATTGGGATACGAAAACCCCAGTGGTCCTGCTAACATTTTGGTGTAAGTCAACAATCTATCAACCATATATTCCAAATGCAAACGTAGAGAAAGACTCACGAGCTGAAGTTAGACATAGACGAGCTATAACTTGAGAAGTTTCGTGTCCGGATACGCAGCAAAAACGAGCCGTACCTACATCCGTATTTGCGGAGCTACCATCTGTAAACCTCAGCCTTACTCTTTCAGTTCTCCCAAGGTCGTTGATCGCGTTTAGACTTTTGCAGAATCGGATCATATCCTTTGGCATCATCTTGACCAGCTCATCCAGGAAGTCCGCTCGATGGCAGCCTTCGAATCCGCGCTCGCCTAGGTACATTTTGTGAATCAACTTGTCACCATCTAGCTGTGCATCACAGCCACCTTGAGTGAGACCATCCATCCACATGAACCAGTCTGTGCCGTTCTGCACCGTCACTCGTTTGAAAGCAGCATGAATACGAGGATCCAGAACTTTCATAGCCCTTTCCGAGTTGGGTGTGAAGCCAATGCCTGCACCGATCTCACGGAAACTTTCACTTCGCTCGTAAACGGTGGGAGCAGCGCCTCTGGCGAGAAGGCCGAGAGCTAGAGTCACGCCGGCGATTCCACCGCCAATGATAGAGACTTGGATGCCGTCTTTTGCTTCCCCCCAGGACCCCATGATGGTTGTCGACGAGGCGGAAGTAGATCGTGGACGATGAAGGATGCAGGTACCTTTGCAAGCCTAGCACTGGTCGTGCAAGGAGTGACCGTACCAGGTTTAATTCTACCGACGTTGACGGTCAAAGTATGCAGAGATCGGAGTTTCTGTTCATGCCTGTCTCACGCAGCCCCCGGGTTAACCCGAACCAGTCTAACAGTGTCTTATTCGGCACAGCCTATTCCAATTTTGTTTGCATTATCCAGCTCATCACGGTTTATCCGTACATCTAAAAATCCCTAGCTCTTAAAGTTTTCGCTGTCCACTTGTCATTCAGGAATAGCGCAACTCTCCAACAGTAAAGAGGCAAGAGAAGGGGGTTTACACTGAACTGGTCTTGTAACGCCTTCACCTGGATTCTTAAGAGCCTTGCAGACGAGAGGCAGTGGCGCTACCCCTCCCCAGCCTCCACGCAAAATCTGTAGCGGGGCTGCTGTCATTTATATGTGAGTACTTTCTTCACCCTCATTTGTCGCAGGCGTTATGGGACTTCTGTCGGCAAGGAGGAGTGCTCGAGCCACATCGGCCCTTGTCGGCAGGCCTGGTGCTAGCGAGTCAAGGAACATATTTGAGGGTTGAACGAAGACAACATGATTGACTGATATTCTGGTTGGTATGTTTGATTGTCCAGCCGTAATAGACTCTGCTCATACCTGTCCGTGGTGTAGTCATTGTATTAGTGGTCCCGTTCTGCTGGTTTTGGCGCATAGATGACGGTTGAGAATCCTTGTGGGTGGGAGGGCAGAAATTGCATGAATTTGATAAACTGCGGAGAAATCTGTCTAGGTGACACCATTTGGCGCTAGGCCAAGTTCGGCCCAACAGCACAAGGGGTCATCTAGGTACCTTAGTGAACCGTACACAAAATCAATTGGTGGACTTATATATCTTGGCATGCCAAGCGATTCAACTTTCACGAGAGTGGTACCTTACCTTAACTCCGAAAGCTATAACTCCTGTCCGGAGTTAATCAAAGCCCGGGACAGGAGCAGCTGAGGTACTCCACGCCTTAAATACCTTTCCTGAAACCCGAATACAACGAACTCTCAGCATGATCGAAGCACCATCAAGCCACCATGCCTGGAAAGCACCAAGCCGCCGTCCTTCCTTCAGCTGGAAGTCCGTTGTCTGTCACTGACCGTGACACGCCCGAGCCTGGCCCTGACGAAATCCTCATCGAAACCAAGGCTATTGCCGTAAATCCAGTTGACTACTATCAGCGCGATTTCGGACGGCCTCCACCACCCTTCTATCCTGCTGTCCTTGGAGAGGATGTGGCTGGCCTTGTTGTCAAGCTCGGCTCCAACCTCTCCAACGCCCCTGCACCTGGGTCACGAATCCTTGCCTTTGCCTCGTCGTTCTATCAGAACGGCTCCCCAGATCATGGCGCATTCCAGAAATTTACTTTGGCTCGGTCAGAACGAGTCGTTCCGCTCCCGGATACCCTCACCTTTGAGGAGGGAGCTATTCTTCCCTTGGCCGTCCTGACCGCCCTATCAGCCTATACCACCTTGGGAATCCCACTTGACACCAAATTCACCCCCAACGATAAGCAAGCGATCCTAATCTGGGGTGCCTCTAGCAGCGTCGGCTCCTTAGCTGTTCAATCCGCCAAGACTATGGGCTATACTGTCTACGCTACGGCTGGTGCCCATAATCTCGAATATGTGAAGACACTCGGGGCGAATGCTGCATTCGATCACAGATCGAGCGACGTCGTCTCACAGATCGCAAACAAGGCAAAGGAGGATGGCGTCACTCTGCGGACTGCACATGTGATTGTAGATAACGCTCTACAGCAAACGTTGGATGTGCTTAAACTTACCAAAGGGGACGGGCCGGCTAAGGTTGCTCATTCACCTCTACTACCCGAGGACGCCCCGGCTCTTGAGGGAACTGAGATCAAGTTTACTTTTCCACCGACCGACCCCGACGAGAGAAACAAGCACATCTACAAGTGCTTCAACATCTGGCTCAAGGATGGACTGAGTTCGGGTGCAGTTGTCCCTAGTCCACGAATTCAACTTGTACCTGGAGGTATCGGGGGTTTAAATGATGCGTTGGACACATTGAAGGCAGGGGTCAGCGGGACCAAGGTTGTGGTTTCTGTTTGACCTGTCCAACTGTATGCTTAGAGAATGGAAAGTGTCTATTTCGGTAACTTGCAGATAGTCGAGTCCTCGAGGCATTTCAAAGAGATGCATTAAACCCATCAGAAATCTCCTCAAGACATCGGGGATGCGGGCAAGGCGGGCGTGTAGCTCGGCGGGCGACGCAGATGGCCATAATCCTTGACAGGCTCGCCGCGACGACGCTGCAGCGGTCGCGGTTCGCCTGCTCGAGCTCGACCGCCGGGATGTCGCGCCCGCTGAGCACTGTTGACAACAGGCGTAGCACTTGCATCAAGCCCGCTCCGTCCATGTTTGAGCACAGGCCGCGTCTTTCGCTGTTGCTCCAATCCAAGTTTCTGATGGTGGTTCCCTATCAAGCTGGCAGCGCTGTCCGTAGGGGATGCTGCTTTCGACATCATTATAACGAGACGGTGTGCCTTTGGGCAGAGAGCGTTCGGGCAATTTTGAACGACTGCACATTGAAAGAGCCTGGAGTAGGCGGAGCATGTTTTCAACTCCGCTACGTTATTCAACCTTCCAGCCCTCTCCGCATTAATACTCCGTAGTGAGGGACTGAAACCAGAGCGGTGGAGATGCAGCCCTCTTCAGTGCGATGCTGCAGCATAGACTCGATGTACCGAATGCTGCGTCATGAAATTTGGAGCAAGATACGAAGGTACAGCCCAAAGATGCTATAGCCCAGTCACTCTCAACACGCTCGGCGTTGTATCAACGCCTGATGGAGGATCTGCTGCAGCATCGTGCCTTTAGCAGGATGCTGAGACATGCCTCCAATCATGATGGCTTCGCATCAAGACCGCATCAGCGCAAATTATGCACGGCCGAGCTGTCACGTATCATGGCAAGGCCAACAGCGCGGATCCATCTCCTACAAAGCGCCTACAGATCAGTTGCTTTACCAAGTCATGTTTTGGCAACGGACCGAATGGATTGTAACGCACACAGCGTGCATACATCTCAAATTGTATCAGTCAACTACAACTTCCCCAACGTCGCCTGCGGATCATGGGAATCATAGCCTTCGGGCAACGATTTGCGAGGTTTTCACGATACCAAGTCTACATATTGCACTATTCTATACCACCAATCCTGGTAAGAGTTGCAAGGACATTGGCTCTCTTGAGCGTCGTGGCTCTTCCACCACTACCTTTGTCAATGGAGTGGGATGGGTTGCCTGGAGCAAACTTGCCCTGCGGATCCCACTGTTCCTTCAAATTTACCAATCTTGGTAGATTCTGCTGTCCGTACCATACCTCCGGGCCTTCGTCACCGAATGCATAGTTAATATAAGTCGTCAGCTTGCCAAAACCACTCGTGGCTACAAGCTGGTCGCGCAAAGGTACGCTGAATTGATAGACTTCTTGTTATGAACAGCTCCGTCGTAATAGCTGTCGATGATACTGCAGCCGAATGTTAGTGTGTCGTGGCCATCGCCTGGGAAGTTGGTTGCCTAGGGAGCTGTTTGACTCCTAGGGAGACGCTTACCTTAATCACCCTTTCCTCGAAGTCGGAGTATCGTATCCTTCACCCCTTTCGTTCCGTTCCGAGAGCCCGTGGGCATTGGTGGCTGAATCGGTGCAAGAGAGTGCGTAGTGTCATGTGGTATCAATGTATGTGTTTCATCGGATGCGGAAGGTGGATGCGACTGTCTTTGTGTTGAGGGACTTCGGAAGTCTTTGTTGAAATCTCGTGTCTTATCATCCAATTGGCCCTGATGCCACAATCGAGGTATGGCAGGCCTGCCATCGATACCTCGATGTTGGAGGCACTGAGCACATTTGTTGCTCCAAGTCGTCGCTAGTGGTCCAGCATCCCGGTATGATCGTGCTGTCCGTTGATCGCATGCGATATTACAGTCGAGGTGTGGTACGCCGACCATCGATATCGCGACTGTCATGGACAAGCGGCAGGCAAGCGTTGCCAGCGGTCTAACATCTGGGTATGGTTGTCTTGCTCTTTCGTCCGGATGAAGTTTGCAGCTACATGCCATACGTCGCCGATTGACCGCAGACAACTACCATGACTCGATGCTGCTCTCGACTGATAGATCCGTCAAGTCATACCATGCCTTGATACTGCTCTCCATTCTCGGATCCGTCAAATCGAATTCTTCCCCGCTTTCCCACCGAGACAAGATCGTCCGAACACCATCCCACTGCCTCATATCGTGCAGCTCTCCCCAAAAATGGTACTTCGAAGCTGTCAGTCTCTCTTCCAACCACCAATCTCTCCCAAACAATCCTTTCTTCCAATGTTCCGCTTCCTTGTACAGCGCTTCCCGTTCATCTCGAGATCTCCTATCTTCAACTTCCTTCAATTCGAGGGCAGCTTTACCAAGGTTGATATCTGCAACCCAAGCTGCCAACCGAATTGCCCTAGCAGCATCGCTGTCCGAAGCCAGTGCCGCAAGCTCCAGCGCATCTTGGAAAAATCTCGCCGTCGACTCCCTGGGTCTTAGGCTTTCGTCCTGGAGACATTCCGGCTCAACAGGTGAAGTATGGTGAGCGGCCGCATTGCGGAGTTTCCTCGCTCCATATATAAAATCTCTCACTCGCGAATAGTTGGCATCTTTGAACTTGAGATCGCCGCAGGAGTGGAGGGTATCGTACACGTTGAGCTCGATCTGGGAGGAGGTGAAGTATTCTCTGCTGACGGGGTAGTCTGGATTGCTGCGGCAGAGATGGTTGAATAGGCAGTGTTCCAGAGTATTCTGGCACGCCCTGAGGAATTGATTATGCGAGGTGATGGCAGTTGGTGTCGCGATTGCCGGTATCTCTGTCGGAGACTCCGGAGCAGGCGTTACTGCCGGTATATCGTCTACTGCCGTTTGACTGCTATTATCGGAGCTGTTTCCGACGAGCGTCGCACTGGAGGCACCAGGGGAGATCACGCTGGAATTCGAAAAGTTGGTAGATGGAGTTGTGCCTGGCTGATCGGTGTCGAGATCTTCTTCAACAACGGCCCTGATCTGCGCTTCCCTTCGCGCTACCACCGCACACTCATCGCGATACACCTGCTCGAGCGCAGATCCAAGCTCGCTTCTCCGAGGCTCATCATCCAGCTTCTCAAGATGCCAGACCACGTATTCGATGAGCTTGCTATCATAATCATGACGATGCTCAGCCTTATGCCTCAGCATCTTCAAGCCATCAGTGTACCCCGGATTCTCGCCCTTCAGCACTCGACCTTTCGGGATCTTCTCCTTCCACCGCAAGCTGTCGATGATATCGAACCAGTGTTGGAACTCAATATCATCCGCTGCGTTGATCTGCAGCAGAATCAATGCCCGAGGCGCATGCATCTTGACATGCTCGTAACACGCTTCCTGGCACAGTCGGAGCATGAACATGACCAGCTTGTGCTTTCGCTCAGGATGAATGGCGATAAGTCGAGTTTTTGAAAGAAAGCGGGACAGGAAATCTTGGCCTTCGACATAAGAGAACGAAAGGAGAGGGTCCGTGAAGTTAAGGGGTTCTGAGGGGGCCTCCTTGGAGGCGTGCGCTGCCAATGCTCGTTCGGCTTCGATCTCCTCTGGGCCTACGTAGCCCCAGACTTCTGGGGCTGATGTCCGCTCGTCGTCTTTGTTGTGAGCCTTGCTCCGTGCGAGCTTCGGCACTGACCTTTGGACGAGCCCCCTGAAATTCGTGGCTAGCTTGGTTAATCGTGACGAAGTCGTCGGATTGGTGGTAAAGACTCCATCATCGCTCCAAGCTGCATCAGCAGTATCCTGGTCATTCCAACCATCATCGAGGTCGTCCTTGGGAGAATGTCGGCGGAGATGAGCTAATCGCCGGCGGAGACCACCCTTGATAGTCGCGGTAAGTGTCCGAAGTCGCGCTCGTCGCGATGAATCAACTTCTTCTTCTTCCTCTTCTTCTTCTGTTTCCTCGTCCCAGTCGTCTGTCTGGTCAGCAGGATCATCAACCCAATTCTCTTCCCATGTAGTCTGCAAATCACCCGGAATGTCATGAGACGGCTCCTCCGGGACCGAGTTCCAGTCGACATTCCCGCCAGACACGAGTTCTTCGTTCCATACGTCTGCCATTTTTGTCGGTGAGCTTTGAATAAGAGATGTGTTTGTATGGGTGCTCCTGAGCTTGGATTAGAGATTTAAGACAATAAAGACTTATAAGTCTCGAAGAACAAAGCGATTCAACAAAGTGTTGTCTCCGAGGACCCAGCCACTACAAGCCTACACAAAGCAAGCAGGACATTATCTCCTATCCCAAAGCCCAGACCACGTCCTTTCCAAACACGCCAAGGGATCCCCGAACTGATGAAGCTACGACACTACCCCGTACCACCCAAAAGCTGCACGAGAGAGGATCAATGAATCTTGGGATACTCACAGGTACAAAAGTCGCCAGCAACCTGATGTCGTCGCCGTCGATATGCCGCTCAAGTATCAAAGGGAAATCAAACTCAATGTCATAGCGAAAGTACCGAATATAGAAATCGGAATGTAGCGAGCGAAAAATGTGTAACAGACAGCAGAACAGAGAAGACACATTCTCCCCCGCAGATATAATAAGTCAGTCGCCGGACGGCCAGACCCAAAACCCGTTGGGAGAGGCTATGCAACATCTTTTCAGTTCCCAAAAGAGGAAAGTTCCTCATCCAATAGTTTGGAAAACCCCGTAGCTCAAGGGCGGCGAGTCATTTTCCATCGGCACTTGAGAAGATTCTCCATACGTTTGAAAGAATTGCGCATCGTCAGAGGAGAAAGCTATACTACGACGATCATGCCTATGAAATACGTGGTACGGTATAATATGCCATGACATGAACCGGCTTCCGAGAGAGATACAGTATATATAAGATACACTCAGGAAATTGTTGCACACAAGCGAGCACGCACCCAACCGGCAGCATACCAAGTACCAAGGATTCATTATTGGGAAATACACTCAAATAACAAGTCATAATACTCTATTGCTCCGAGGAAGGAAAGATACGGAACCCATCAGCGGACGGAGGTAAGAAAAAACAAGTATGCATGAGATCCGGCACGGTAATAGCGTTTCCTAGCATTCCGAGTATCGCGTACCATCCCATCTGAGAACGAGACAAGAGCCACAAACGAGCATCCTCCCAACCGGCAGCACGCCAAATGGTTAGGATACGTCATTTTGAGATTCGCTCGAACAAGGTTAAAGAGCTCTAAGCAAAAAGGACAAGACAAACTTCACCTGAGCACGGCCGGCAGTAACAGCACCATGCAGGCAAAAGATCGGACATGGCAAATATAAGCCGCAGAATTCTATAGAGATGAGACACACTATACGAGCATCCATCCTCGCCAAGGAACTAACCATTCGTGGGAAACCTGCTCGAACGGAAATATCATTAAGAAACTAGCTTGGCGAATTCTTAGTAAAGGGGGGAGGAAATACGAAGACCACCAGTGGACAGATATGAAAAGCATGATACATGCGAGCCGTTTCAATATAATACTGGCTTTGCGATGCCTTTACAGCACATCGAAGCGTCTATACTGAACGAGCGAAACGAGGAGTACATACGGGCGTCTCCTGATACCGGGACATCCCGCCCAAGTGCCTAGGATCTTTGCTTGGGATACTTGCTCGAAGAAGAGCTTGGCATCTGGTCATAGAGTTTCAAGCGAAAGCAGATTCCGAAGTTTATTCAAGGAGGGAAAAAACAGCATGGTTCCTACGAGGGATCTCACAAGACGACTATCTTCCAGAATATCCGAAGCACATAAACCCCATAAGTAAGAAAGAAATACCACCTCAAACGTCTCCAACCCCGAAGGTCACTCACTATACCTGACTGCCCGAAATGATTCACCAGGAAACTTGCTCAAGCGAACGCATCATCAAAGACTCCGCTAGGTAAACTCAAGCACGAAACATCATATGAATTAAAAACAAAATTTGAGGACGGAAGTAACACAACTATCCAGAGAAAGGACTGAAAGGGCGATAGTCATGCACAGCAATCAACAGACAAGATACCAAACGAGTGTCGAGTAAAGACACAAGCGACGACCAATCCGAACATCACCATGCCCGACCGCTAGAAACCATTCATCGAAAAAAAACCCGCCCAAATAAGACGGAAGCGGGGCCAAAGGACCAGAAGCAATATCTTCGGTGGCAGCGCAAAAGTGAATGCGTTTTGTCTACTGGAGATCCGACGTAGACAATGAGTATGGCGACGGTCTTTGCGGCGATAGTGTTCACGAACATACTGGATGAACGATGCCATTTGAGTAAAGACATGAGACACGGACACAGGACAGCAATATCCCCAGTGCCAGGACATCATTCACTGACAAATTCACTCGAAGTGATTGTATCTTGGATCCCGGAGATCTAACATGTCGATAGCCTTTGGCAGCATTGCCAATACATGATGTCATGTGAGTAAGGACGTGAGACAGAAGCGCAAAGTGGTTGGAGCATGAAACTCCGAAGTGCCAAATGTCTAACTCTATTGGGAAAATTGCTCAAATGAGATGGTGGTAAAGCAGACGAGGATGTCAAGCTAGCGTAATACGGACTGATTGCCTGAGGCAGCAGCTCATACTTCATTCTCCATGATTAAAAGCCACGGAAAGATGAAAAAGAAGCAAATAGCACCTCATCATTCATTACTTCATTTGCATTTCCGCAGTGTATGAGTTAAGTAACAACGACCGTAAGGACCTGACCTCATAGTTTTCTCAGCGCCGTAGCAGGCAGTATTAGAACAGGTCTGGATATCGAGTGTCACATCCGATGACGTAGCGCTCAAAATCTCCTTGCATAGTGAAATAGATGAGGTGTGATCTCATACTGGATATTGTGTGGGAAACACCTGGGCCGTTGAGGCCTAGAAGAAGGCAAAGTGATCCAAAACAATCCAGCAGGAGAACGAGACGTACATAGTATTAGTATTAATCATGGAAGATGTCCACCCGAGCTGCGGAAGTCTGCTCCAGACACAATGTTGATCTCAGAGGCGTTCAGTCCATAGGCTAGGCCACTGACCTTAAGACAACGTGGAGTCCACGCGGTTGATCTTGATGATAGTGCCCTTGGTACTCTTCCCCAGATCTCCGACTTCAGTGTTTGTATCTGTGCTGCATGTCATTCCTTCGGAGATCCTTTGGTTGCAGCCCACTTGATCTGCTACCTCACTGTATCCAGAGCGCACATCCAACTTGATGTCGCTTCTAACAGGAGGGCCAGTCCACGGCTTCCCACGGCTGGAGCTGAGACGGCTGCGGGTGTATGATAGACCGCTGAATAAACTGGCGTTTAGTCCGATAAAGAGGGGCCGATAGGTTGGTATGCATGCGCAGATGAAAGCAGCCGCTGGTTCGATTTGCGACCACATGTAGAGATTGACTGCCTTGTCTGGTTGAGTGTTAGCCCTTGCTTCAATGGTATACTTCCCGAAGGTGACGGCATTACACGGAAAATCTTGTGACTTGAGGTCGTTGGTTGTCAACAGCCGCATCAGACTGGCCACACAAACGAGGCCACCGAGCAAGAATATCCCGGATAGTGATATCTTCTGGTTGGTGTTGAGTTTTAGCCTCCATACCATGCACAGCGGCATGGACAAGACGGCTAGGTCAAGAACGAGGTTTGAAGCGGTGACACCTCGGTAGTATGCTTGGAGGTTAATACATTGGTTGGTGAATATCTTATCTGGTACGAATGCTGCATGCAACGGGCGGCATTGAAAGATGTCCGCCAAGATTGCGGCAATGCACCATCCGACGCAGAGGCCTCCGACGAGCATAGTGGCTTGCCGCAAGCGTCGAATTGCGAAGATACGACGGTACAATGACAGTATGGAGATTTTACTGCATGTGATTGTAAGTGAGTAGGTGATGTAGCTAGCCATGAGTGTCTAGGATCATGTCAGTAATCCAGGTGATTGATTCCTTGGGTACACTCAGACCGACCTTGAGAAACTGATTCCATTCCCTATCACTCAAAGCTGCACTTTTCCCTAGACCTCCTTTGCGAACCACTACAGTCATGAGTGTGCAAAACCTGACCGACTGACGCTGAAGATACAAATACTGAGACTACCGCAGGCAAGCATAGCATACAACGGAATGAGGCTGCCGAAGATAAAGTAATCATCGATACCAGATCCTGCTTTGCTCTTCCACCTTGCTAAAGAACGAAGAATGACTGCGATGGTCATAAGTGTTGCAACAACGATCGTCATACCGATTATGACATAGCCTCGACTTTCCCGCACGATTCCCAGCGACAAATCGGTAGGAGACGCCATTAGTGATTGGGCAACTCAGCTTCAGTGCACGCAACAAAATCGCAAAGACTTGCACACGGTCGTCGACAATTGGCGACACGAGCCGTTGATGTGCCCCAGGATTCGCATGATAGCGTGCTTCAAAGGGATTAAAGTCAATCAAACTTAATCAAGCCCAGCACGTGGTGGCAGATGTTAACCATATGAGAACGGTCTTGCTTAGCTTGGAGATCCTGCAATGGAAAGTTCGTGGGTCGTGAGTACAGGAAGGGCACCTCGCCAAATCTCAGCAGGACGGCAGAAGTTTGCGCTTTATATTCATGGCCTACGTATCAATTCTGACCGTACAAGACCTGGCATACGCCTCCAACAGGAATGTCCATGACGGCATCGGTGCCCTCGTCCCAGATTGAGGCCCATGGTGGTTCGTCGGCCTCCAAAGCACCCACGGGACCGAATCTTGTGGCCCTCTGACGGTCCAGTGTGGCAATGTTGGCTGCATCGTCGACGATGTTCTCAATGCTGTTCATCGGCAAGGTGAGGTACTCGGTGTTGTAGGCAGCAAGGGCAACGTAGATGTACACCAAGGTCATAACAAGGAAGGACGGTATGGCCAGCGACCACCAGCGGTTGGGATAGTAGTGAATACCCAATTGGTGGAGGAAGTGAGACGGCAAGTAGGACCACAGTAGATATACCACTGACTTGTGTTAGCGCGAGTGGATTGGATTGGAACGGTAGGGTTGACCAACCGAAAGCGGACGAAGACATCAGATACAGGACGAAGCCATAGTATTCGTAGGTGGGAACCTTTGGACTCGCACGCGGGACCGTCGTTGCGATACGAGCCGACTTGGCTACTGCAGCTTCGGTGTCATTGGGGGTGTCGTTCTCGGAGCTGTCTGGGGTTGTCGGTCGCGAAGTGGTAGCGGAGAAAGAGGGCCGAAGCAGAGAGGTCAAGGATGGCGAAGGAGGTAATGGTGTAGGCGGTTTGTTGTAGAACGGAGGCGCAAAGGCGTTGGCGCTCAGGAAAGATGAGCTAGAATGCCGGAGGAATGGTGGATGGCGGTCAATGCTCGGGTCTTCATCGGGATCTGAATCAGACTCGGAGGAAGTCGAGGCTGAGGGCGGATCAAGCGAGTAGTGAGAGTGGAAGTCGGCTTCGTCGGCGTCACTGTCTTCGTCTTCATCCTCGCCATCATTCAAGGACGCGTGAGGTGGATGGTCTCGGCCAGTGGGTGCTCGAGGGGTGCCTTCCTCAGGCGTACTGGCGGGAGTGATAGAGAAGGATCCCAGCGGAGGCAGTTCAGGCGCAGCTCGGTTGTGTGAGAAAGCAGCCGCCGGTCGACCTCTGCTTTGGGGTGGCATGTCATAGGTGGATGCGAGGCAAGCAAAGAGGTGATTTGAGGCCGTGAGAAGTGAAGAGGCAGTCGGGGTTAAGCCCTCGGTTATTTCCGCAATTTCTTGGCATCACGTGTCACCCTACGACAAAACAGGCAGTATACGAGTACGAGCATATGGGTAGGTGTATGGGCCCCTATATCGCAATAGACTCCCGATGCTTTACATGGGAACAGGACAGCGTGAGAGAAAATCACAGTTCCCTGAAAGATTAATACTCCGTCTCTTCTCCGAGATGAAAGGACCTATCTCCATTCATATCCAGTTCTTGTGCTACGCCAATCTGCCGATGCGGCTACCAGGCCGACAAGCATCGACAGGAGGCCAAAGGCCAATCCAGCCATTGGTAGTTCCACCTTCTATGACAGCTGAGAATTTGA
The DNA here is from genome assembly GCA_011316305.1 of Rusavskia elegans. Classification (NCBI taxonomy): domain Eukaryota; kingdom Fungi; phylum Ascomycota; class Lecanoromycetes; order Teloschistales; family Teloschistaceae; genus Rusavskia; species Rusavskia elegans. Next base: position 26,256 of record SAUG01000033.1, read on the forward strand.
TCAAGCCGTACCGGTCGAGTTTAAGGGTACGCTTTGGTTTTGCTGAGCTGCCATGCCCGGTGGTCTTGTTTTTGGTGTGACACCTTCGGGAATCCCTGATTCTTCGTAGGAGTTGGTCGCCATAAGGAAGACGCCCAGACTCCCGTAATTTCCTGTGCCACCACTTTCAGCATCCTCGATGGTCGAACAAAAGGGACTTCTTACCGGTGTCCTGATATCCGGCTTGACGCACCCACGCCACGCAATGCTGGTCAACCCGACGCGCCGCTTCATAAAGTTCCTCAAACGTCGAGATGTCGCTGTACGTGAACGGACCTGGGGGCGGCTCAGGGAGATCCATTGACGGGAAAATGTTCAGATTGGCAATCACCAGTGTACAGCTGCCTGGAGGATCAAAGCAATTCAGCAACATGAGAGCCTTCACCAAGTATCAGGGGTCTCCAGATTACCATGCTTATACCTTCGAGGAGTCTGCATCGCGGGAAGCCTGGTATAGTGGTGCCCACCAAGCCCGATGAATTCAAATTCGAGGGAGCGATGTCTGGCGACATCGACTCTCCAGAACTTCTCAATGGCGTATACGCAATCCACCGGTCTCAGCCCGTCACCCAGCCAGTCAAAGCTACCGGTACATGGTGGATCCCGCGGTTTCGGAGGTTGGGAAAGTGCAGCAGCCACGGATGTCGAAGCGAGTAGTAGCCACAACCTTGCGACAAGAAACAGAAGACGCACAGAAAGGAAGATTGTCATGGTTTGTCATAGAAGTGGTTTTGATATGCATATCGCGGAGGTGGCCACGCTCTCGCCATAGGTTCATCAATGCAGGTTCCCCGGTTTTCCGGCAGCGGTTGCTGATGAAACGAAAAGAGCGCAACCCAGATCAGTCGGAGACATCTGCGCTTCTGTGCGACGCGAGCCTTGCGCCTTGGCTGCGAGGCGGAAAAATACGGCATTGCACAGGAATGATACATTACCAGGGAGCAGGACGACAGTCTGGGAACAAGCAGATTGAGATAGATGATAGGAACCAAGGATCCAACGATGCATCAAAGGAATAACATGAATATGAGAATCACTTACCGGGCGATTTAAAAAAAACGACAACATCCGATCAGATGCTTCATTCAGTCATGGTTCGTGGACCGGGACGACCTCCATCGCAACAAGATGCGGGTATTTTCGGGTGTAGCCCAGATTTGCTCGAATCCAAACGCCCTGATAGCACAGTCGAATCTTGCGATAAGCGCTAACATAAACAGTCCAGCAGCCGATGCACAGGCGTTCCGATAACGAGAAGGCGCATCACCAACCCAGACGGAGACTTTTCGTGGGCACAATTGTCGTGATGAACTAGAAATGGATGTCTCCGACCCAAAAGGGGCAACAAGCTGCATGTTTGATGTTCCTGGCAGATTATTATTGACTGCAGATCGACGTTGGATGGAGGCCACTGACGTCATGCTGCTTCCGATTCCGATGCTACACACCTTTCTCTTCAGTTATCTTGAGATAACAGATCCTGTCCGTTGCACTTTCATCGTTCCAACACTCTCCCTTCACCACCGTCATCAACATGGCCTACAACAACAACAACATCAATCAAGCTTCCGGCGCCGGAGTTCCAGCAGGCGGGGAGTCGATGCCCCCAGGTGCCACGCGTGATTTCCAACCCATGGGTACGCAATCTCTATCCTTCGATCCTCTCTCACCCAGCGTCAATCCATCTAGGTCTTCTAAGAGCATTCAATCCCTTTTCTCTTATTGCTATTGACTGCCCGAAGCTAATGTCCCTGACAGGCACCACCCATCAAGCCCCAAGCTCTCAATCCTACAAGCCATCCGGCGCGACAGCCGAAGACAAAGTTCAGCAACAAGGCCACATGCCCGGCCTTGCAGAGGTGCAAAAAGACAATGCAAAAGACGTACGGCCACCGGGGGAAGAAGATGCGGCGGGGAACAAGATCCATCGCAAGTCGTTTCTCAAGAAGATGTTGCACTGGGAGCATAACGGTATGAATGCTGACTGAGGACGGGCTTCCCTTTCCTGAGAACAGCATGTGATGACTGGAGGGATGCACTTGGCGGGCAATTTGGGATTGGACGATGCGCACATTTGCAAACGAGCTGGCCGAGAGTGGTGGATTAATATACAGACGGATATAGAAGTGGAAACCCACAGGATAGAGCAACAATGGTCCATTACGACTTCATGAATGCAAAAATGCCTAGCTTTCGCAGACACTCTAACGTGTCTCATATTACCGACAACATCTTCCAAGGCCGCCTGCATGAACTTGAAACTCGACACACCACCTCTCCATCAATCTGTATCTAACCATCTTCCGTTTCATCCATATTCAATTCATCCCAGGACTATACACTTCTACTGCCGCTGTCCCATACACCTCCCTCATCATCTCTCATGCCACCGCCGCAGCGTCCACGTCATAGCACAGGGTCTTTGCCGCCCACTCGCTGTAGTCTTACGACGGCAGCAGCACCCGTGAACGTTTACTACATATTAGTGAAATCTCGGTGACCATCTCAAAGGAGAGCGGATCACGTTATGCATTTGCGGCATGGCTTTGTCTGCGTGCAGTTTGCTCTGCGCGAAGAAAAAAGAAAAGCGGCGTGCATCTCTTGATGTGTTGATGGGCTTGTAGGATGTTCATGATTCTTCATGTATTGCGATGGTGGAGCTAGGAGGTGAGGTACCGTTGCAGAGTAACACGAAGTCGATGAATCGGCTTCTGTATGGACGGGGATTCGATTTCGTTGTTGCAGCCGAGTTACCGATGTACTCTAAAGGGTCACCAGGGTCAAGGGTCCGGCGGGATGTGGTCCGTGCTGAACCTGCTTGCACTCTCATACACACCGAGGATGTTATGGCCGGTCGATCATTCTTGTTCTCTTCCCTCTTCCCGCTTCCCTCGCCGCAAGCCTCCCGGTAGAAGACGGCAGCACTGCACCAGACAAGTCACGAGGTCTGGACTTTCAGATCTGAAGGTGAAACACGAGATGTTATTAGTCCCCAGCCGGTTCAACATCACTTGACGTCAGATCTCCATGCTTGTTGCTGTCCTGAGAAGTTGCGGCCTCCAAGCACGGGCTATCCCGCGAACTACGGTCTAACGATGGCCTTTTATTTGATCCGTTGACCCGTCTTTCTGAAACCATTGGACGGCGAAGATGGAAGACTTCCTCTTCGACGTTGAACAACTCATCAGGCGGCCACGGCCCCCAAACGCCCCCTAACAAAACTGTTCCGGTAGTGTGGTGGGGTCCAGCCATCGACCAAAAGGAGCGTGCAATCATCCTTGGGTTGTGGCGCCCATATCAGCTCCTGTCCGTACTTTAAGCGAGGTGCTGTCACATTCTCGCCTTCTTCAGCTGCATTTCCCCATCTTGCGTAACTGACTCCGGAGTCAGAGCTGGTCACTGTGGTCGTCAAAGCCAAGGTAGAAATACTGCTACCCCGTGTCCTCGATGGCGAAAATGCTAGATGGACCAGTGCCTGAGGGCGCACGAAGCGTCTCGTGGCCTTGGTATCATCACGTTCTGACCAATGAGCTCACCCCGGACGCTAAGAAGCTTCTCACAACCTACAGCAAAGTACCGCCAGCAGATATTGAAGCCCACATCTACAGTATCGTATGTAGCCAGCAAACCGTCCAAGTAGGCCAAGAGCTAATCCGTGTCGCGAGTAGCGGGACAAAGCTTGGGGCATTTTTCCTTGGCCTTGCGTGGGAGAATTCTGGTTTCTCAGCTTTGGCCTCGCAAAGCATCCTTTATATAGGAACATCGTTCTACCACGTCTCAAACTCGGACAAACACTTCTTGACGTTGGCGCGTGCTTGGGTCAGGACCTTCGGAAATGCATCTTTGATGGGGCGCCACCAGACAAGCTATACGCATCCGATATATTCCCCGAGTACGAAAACCTAGCCTACGACCTCTGGCGGGACCAAGACAGGCTTTTGCCTGGTCACTTCTTCGCAGATGATATCCTCGCAGACAACCAAATCTTCACCTCCGGGCCGCTAATGACACATCTGGGGCCTGGGCAAGTCGATATTATTACGATTACCATGTTCCTTCATATTTTCAACTATGAGAATCAACTGAAGACAGCCACCAGGATCCTTCGCTTGCTGTCCCACAAACCCGGCAGTCTCATCTTGGGCTCACAAGCTGGATCTATCGATTTTGGAGAACAGACGCTCAAACCGCCTTTTCATCGCAGTGAAGACGGTAGCAGACGTACCGTCTTCAGGCACAACCCTGAAAGCTTTGAATCCCTGTGGAGAGAAGCCGGTCAGATGACGGGTGTGCCGCTCAAGGTCTCCGCTGTGTTGCAGAAACCGACCGACTTCCTCTTCGGGGCCGATTCCAGCTTCGACTTTTCCGTCAAGAAAAAACGATATTTGACCAGGTCGGAGACAAGACGGTTATACTTTTCGATCATGAGAATTTGAATCCGCGGAACGAACGATTATGCATTTTCAATAGGCTGCCAATGAAATGCGGAGCGCGGACCTGGTTCATCAAAGGTTCGAAGTTCGACCCGTCTACCATAGACGGGTGATGCTTGGCCTACCATCTTCGACGATTGTGCATTTTATCCCATACACTGGAGGGAATTCCATTGTTAAGTAGCTGGCAGTCGAGAGATTGGATACCCGTCCGCCTGGTCGAAAGAATCAAGTGGCTCAATATTGGGCACCCAGGGTCCAGGCGATCGAACGGGCTGCAAGTCTACCTCTTCTTGAAGAAATTCGAAGTCACCAGCCAGGAATACAACGCTTCGTCAAGGAGCCATGGCTATGGCCTGAGGAAGTTGAAACCACAATGAAAACGCTGACCGTTACTGAGCTCTCAGGCAACAACGACGCCGAGCTGTGACTGATTCTGCGATATCCCTTCCGCTGCTAGGGTCGCCGTCTCAGGGTTCTCGGTGAGCAGAGAAAACCGGACACTACCGTAAGCCTATGGTCTTGTACATTGGCAGTGTATCCGATTTGGCTGGCGGTCGAGGTATCGAGTGCTCAATCCGCCAAGTCGAAGTGTCCGAGTAATCCCGCTCACCGCGGGCAGGGGTTATAGAGTGGAATATTACTCTACGGCGACCCTCAGTAGCAGCGGAAGGGATACCTCCGGCGAGCTCCTTCATTTGGTCCTCATTGTATGGAGTACTCATCCCTCACTATAGAACGTGAATGGCGTAGCAGCGAGCCTATACTCGTTGTGAAGAGGGATCGAGAAAAATGGACAAGCCAAGAAATCCTCAGCACAAGATTACGTCGATGGATTGGTCAAAGCTGATCATTCGTTACCACCCGCCACTGCCACAATGGAATAGTGCATTCTCGAGTTGTGGATACTGGGGCCCATCTTGGAAGATCGCCTCAATCATTTGCCATCGGTGAAGCTCGGAGCGGCCCGTAGTGCTCGGTGCTTGAACCGAACCGGAAAATGCATTGGGTCTAGCTGATCGCTCAACCTTATTCTCCGAAGTAATCTGGAAGCTTCGTGCTCGAAGGTGGAACCTACAAGGCATCTGGCCCATTGAAAGAGAGTGGCGGCGTCTACTCTTGGGGTCGTTCAGGACGCCGCCTGACCCGATCGTCACTTGACGGACATTCTACTCTCTTGAGTTCAACTTGGCTTCCCTGGCCTTCCACCTTCGTCATGGCATACTGGCCAAATAGAGACACTTGGCTCGTCTTTGCAATATCATTGGTACATCGCAGCCGAATTTTCGAAGTCGCAATGGTTGTACGCGACCCTTTCACCCATCTCGATGTCCGTTGCATCGACTATCAAGGTAGCGCATATCGCACCGGAATATATAGTCTTCTGCCCTCCACCATCTTCCAGAACTCCATCCGCTGTATCGCACCTCATCCATTTCACCATGCAATTTTCCCTGCAGTCAATTGGCTTTTTAGGCCTCCTTGCGTCCCTTGTTCTTGGGAACCCAGAATGCCCCAACACATTGGCATTTTACAACCCAAACCTCCGCACCACCTGTTACAATGCAAGTCAGTAACCCAAACTCCATCACATCTCTTCGGTTTTGTAGAACATCTCTGATCAATGTCCAGCATGGTTCATTCTCACAGTCCCTGAGGCGTCGGTCCAGTCCCTCGTACCATACCCACTCATTACTCCACCATTCTCTGATAAATCACTTTTCCCCACCGGCTTCCCACCCAATACCCACCCAGTCGTCGTATCCACCGGCTATCAAAACGATATCCGCATGGGTCCCCTGCAAATCGAATCCCTCCTAGGCGCCAGTGTCTACGTCCCCTACACCGACCGCCTCCGCGACGGAAGAACCCCCTTCCAATACGGCGTACAAAACTACATCGGCGGCGTCAACGGCAAAGACATCCAAGCTCTTGTCCCTTGTAAGCTCCTTCTTCCTTCATACATCGCCCAATCCTCCAAAGCCCTACCCTAACGATCCTGCTACACAGCCCTCGTCGGCACCCTCGGCGGCTCCACAATCTTCGTCGCCTCATTCGACCCCAACAACGACGCTTACGCCCCCATCGCCTCAAACCCCACCACCTACACCGCACGCGTAAAACAAGTCATAATCCCCAACCCCATCTCCGGCCCCGAAGTCAAACCCGAAGCCTTCGACCTCGCCTTCTCCTCCACCCCAACCCCCCTCTACACCGAAAAGACGTTCCATACTCTCATCAACCAACCGCAAATCCTCAATAACCAACTCCTGTGCCAGCGAAATACATATTACTTCAACGAAACATTCGCGGAGCCGAAATTGAGGACGGGCAACGTGACGGTTTATGGACCGCCGGCGGGAGCGCTGCCGACCAAGTTGGCGGGGAGGTATGTTGGGCAGGGAGGGTATAGCGCCAGTGGGCAGATGGTGGGGTATAACCAGGAGTCGTGTACGAGTGCGGCTGCGAATACGGATCCGAAGGCTTTGCAGTGAGGAGTGGGTGCGTTGGCTCTGTGGTCGCGTGATCCAGGGGAAGATAGGGGGGTTGTAGGTGGTTGGTTATCGTACTTTCTTCTGAATGCGAGACATGAAAGTATTTGCGTCTGTTAGTCGACGAAAAAAACTATTTGAGGGCATGATATATTCCCTATCCTATCCTACCATCATCGATCCATCGAAAAAGTCATCTACATGTTACATGCAGCAGCGATTCACACTACTTAATACATACTACCAGGCATCCACACGAGAAAGAGATCCATACCTCAATTCAATCGACACATCCATCCCCTCTCCCTCCACTCTTTCCATTCAGTTGCATTCTCGTACACAAAACGAGGATTCCGCCCCACCACCACCACCACCTCCATCAAATCCCTCCCTCATCAAGCTATGATCCCTCTTTATCCCATAACAAAATACCCACATTTCTTATTCCCCATCCCCCATCATCCACCTCCCACCTCATCCCCTCGATCTCACACACTATCCAACGCTAAATTCCAAACTCTGATACCGTTGATATTCTCTCCCCTCCCCCCCCCCTGCCCCGCGACTAAGGCAGTAAACCCATCAGCCAACAATCGCCAATATAATACCTCACTTTATTCTAATACCGCCTATATCATCCTCACAGCATATAGACGCAGGACGCCTCTATTCCCTTCCCTTCCCTTTCTCTGCTGTTGCGCTGGGTTGCGGGATTTGGGATATGGGATGTGCGGTGTGGGATATGGGATGCGAGGAGGTAGTAGTGGATCAGACCAGGGATGGGGCTCGAGGGCTTTAAGGTGGTATTATAGAAGAGGAGGGGGAGGCGCAGGTGTTGAACATAGGATACAGGACGTAAGCTAAAGGACGTGAGAAATAGTTTTAAGAGGATTAAGAGGGATGGTCAAGAGAGGCGGAGGGAACGAGGTTTTGAGAAAAAAATTGGTGAAAAAGGGGGTATTGTAAGGATAAGTAAGTGGAATAATATAGGGTGAAATTGGTACATTTTTAGACTTACCTTGGAGCTATATATCTGAACTATAAGATACTTGGGGCACCAGGTATAAGATACGATGAATTATCAATCTCAGAAAATTTTGCGAAGTACTGTCACGACCACTTATGTGTTGACGGTAGGTATATTGCTTAAAATATCGATGGTAAGTGTATTCCAGAGTATAGGGTATAATGGGAGTCAAATAAGTTGAAAAGTTATCTAATAGTAGCGAACGAGTGTATCGATTTAACCATAATTACAAGTAAACGCCATATATAGAACGACAGCAGAGGTAGCTTTTACGGTTGAATACCAACGGTTGGCATATGCGCTGTTCATGGTATCATCCATCATGATCATGGTCGTATGACTGGGGCGTATTCGATATCATCATCGGCTTGCGTTGGCAGTTGGTATGGTACGAGCTTTTGACTGTCGTGCATGGGTACGAGGTTTTTAGAGGGGTGAGCAAAGTAAGATAGAAAATATATACTCGGTACTTGACTGTACAGCGACTATTCTACATATCTGTCATAAAGATCTCTACACTATACCTCCTCCCTCAGTACCGCAATATGCAATATCCTCCTTGTAACCTCTACCCCTATACGAAGATCCATATAACGAGTTCCCAACAGTTAGATCAAAAACAGTGTAAAAGTCCACACTATATACATATCCCAGTCTATTATCATACCAAACAGAGAACACGTGCGAAAATATCCGCCCGGGATGGCTGCAGATGCTTTCGTGGAAGGATCGTATTACGGTACGGCAATCCTTGGATTTTTGATGGATGGGAGGATGTGAAAATCTCCATGCGGGTTCGTGGGTTGATGTTTTAGTATATCGTATCTTAATATTCCCACTGCTAGATTGGAGTACACGTGCAGGTGGGTGTATCCATACCTGGGCGCTCTATGTCCAGCAGTCCTAGTACTGGGCAAGAATGGACGAGTATAGAAACCCGAGATATGTCAAAGACTTCGAATACGGCGATATCAGTTCCGTTAGTTGCTGTATTGATGGTATGGATGTCGCTGATCCAAGTCTCGTCTCATCGGGGGTGAGGGGACGGGGAGAGATCTTATGCAGGTGCAACATGTGTTTCCAACCCCTTCGCAAGTTAAGTTGCGTAAGAAGGGGAAGTCCCCGCAATCTCATACGCCTCTCTGAACCCCGTGCAAGCCTCCCCCTTGGGCTTATCGCCGCAGTCCAATTTCCCCTTGGTACATTTCAGGGGTAGCGTAAACGCGACTTTGCCCGACTGCCCAGCAGGTACGGTCCACTTCTTCTCCATGGTATCAGTGATACTCTCCTCAAACGTCAAGTCGGTGGAAGCCGAGAAGATCTCGGAGTTTATACCGGCGGAGAAGGTCGTGCTTTGGGATACGCATATGTGCCGCTATTACAAGCAATTTCCACACGTCACCGGCCAATATCCCATGTTCAATTTTGAACCACAGTTCACGTTTGTCAATGCCGCTGGCGGATAAAACATGTGACCGGTTAACCCAGACGCAGTATTATGGACTTTAACCATAAAGTCCTCCACGCTCTTTAGCAACACCCCATTGCAGCCCTTCAAAAGCTTAATGTTGAACGTACGCGCGCTATCTTCAATAAGGGTCCCGTGGGCCCAGAGCTCGTGGACGGGGCCTTGCCATATCCCTATTGCGAATCTGCGAGGTTGGCTGTCCGTCTTGTGCGGACACCCGGAGGCTGGACCTGCGGTTGTGCATTCTGCATGGACCGCGTGCGGCGTTCAATTGTTTCTTCTCGCGCCTTGGAAGCTGCATGCCCAATCCTGCTAGGCGCCGCCATTCCCTTGACCTTTTTGTTTGGTGGAGGTGGCTGTGGTGGTGATGGTGGTGCACGGGGTTCCACTTCGTCCTGAGTCTTCTCCACTGACTCCGCGGCTCTCTGTGCGATGATCTTCTTCCGATGCTCATCGAGCGCATCAAGAATGGGTTTCAGGTGCGGATCAGCGGCATAGTCGAAGATGTTCTTGATTGCGCGCTGAAGGACTTGAATACTATTATCGTATCTCAAGGGGAGCATTTTCAGTTCCTCGAGGTTGAAGGTATACTGATTCGTATCTGGGTTCTTGCCTATCCAGTGGGCGTTTACACCCGCAAACTCCTGGTCCATGGTCACCGAGAAGAATAGAGGCTGGTTGAGATCGAAATCGTCTAGAGTAGAACCGCGAGATATTAATTCCAGAATACCATTCAAGGCAACGGCGCCAGCGCCAGCGGCTTGGTTCCTTGCTATACGGATTGATCCATCCTTCGCCTGCGATTTAAGTTCGATAACGAAGAACGGAAATCGAAGACATTCATAGGGCGAAGCGAAGCTCGGTCCAAGCGGAACCTGTGCCAAAACACTGATAGTTGAAAGCTGAGACGCATTGAAAGCGACTTTAGCGTATCCAAAAGCCTTATCTGGTTTAGGCTTCGGCAAGGGGAGCGGCGCCGCGAGGACATTTTGATCGAGAGGAACATGAATAGATTTCGTCCACAGTTGGCCGGAAACGACGTGCAGTTTCTCATTGGGAGGTGTATTGAAACCCGGAATAATAACTGCGCCCAGCTTATTCTTGACATCCTCTTCCCCTTCGTTCTGGAGCTCTCGCATGCTCGCTCTAAGCTTCTTGACAGCGGCGTCGTCCAATTCAGGCGTCTCTCGTTGGCGCGATATGATGTTATTCGCTCGCTCAATGAATTCGGGGTCCGGCTCTTTATCCATGATGTAGATGTTGTATTGTTCCAACGTCACTCGATAATCGGTGTCGTGCACGCTTGCGGTGGACATTCGAGTGGATGCCGTCGCAGTGGACTTTTGAGAGGACGCCGTCGCAGTTCTGTCTGGCGAGGGCAGTTGAGACATTTCGTTTGACGATTTCCGCTTACGGGACCAGTCGGAGACGCTCAACCAATCGTCGATGAACTTGTTTTTGGGTATTGGCTGGTTGCGTTTCGATTCGTCAACGCCTTCGAAATGTCGCCGCCGCTTGCCTGCTGTGAGGTTAGAGACTCGGTTTGTCGAAGGGAAAGGGAGGGCAAAGAATACGTACAGCTCCGGGCTACTTCTGCGTCGGCGGACACACGTCGTTTCTTTCGAGGCGGCTCTTCTGAGCCTGGATCACGCTTTTCGATGCGTGCGGGCATATCAAGCGGCTAAGTGGAGGAGATGAAGTCGGTTTATCTGCAGTTGGAGGGGACGTTCTGAAGCATTGGCGTGTTCCAGGCTTGGCGAGGGGCAGCGCTAATTGAAACGCACTAGCCGTATTGGCAGTGGGTTGGCAGCAGCGGCTTCCCGTGCGAGCATTGACCGCGCGCATTCCAGTCTGCGTGTCGTTATTGGTTGGGGGGACGGGCAGGTCGGAGGTTGGAGGAGCATACCATGGATGCGAAACGGCCCAGAGGTCTTGTATCTCGTATGGGTCTCCAGCCTCTCGACCAATGCATGAACCGGAAGCGTACGGAAGCAAAAAAAGGAAGGTGTGCAGGTGGTAGCTGCTATGGTGGAGTTTGAGATGAACAAGGCGAGACACTTAAAATAAAGTCGAGGTCCTGCTTCACCTGCTCCTCATTCATGCATCCGGCAGCTCCGGAGGAAGCCTGAAAAGTTGCTGGATACTCATCGGCGAAGGTTAGTTGGGTGGGGGTTCCTTTCCGCGGAAGTGCAACATTCACTGCCATGCTGCTCAGCCAGTATTTCCGGTAGAAATAATACAGGAAGAATACGGAAAGGGTGGAAGGAGTGACGTTCAGAGGGATGTTTTCCGCTTACCGAACATGGTTAGACTAGGTGCCATACTAAACCTAAAGCAGACGAAACTTGCTTGGGTTTATCTTACTCCTTCCTTCGCTTCTGTCTCTGCCAATGCAGCGGAATAAGAACAATAGATGAATGTAGAAGTTGTCTGCCAGCCAGTGTCATTCCAACGGGTCCGACCTGCCTGTTGGTCCAGCCCGATGAAGGGCACAGTTGACGTTATTCGCCTACACCTCTTTTGACAGATTACCTTGGCAAGAATCTATTCCAATCCTAGTGTAAGTATAATGTCCTCTATGTCCAAGGCTCAAGCGATGCTTTTTGATTATCATGCTTTCCGTATCTTCGATGCCCAAGATTGTTCTCCCATGCCGTGCTTGATCTCCGCCACTCGCCTACTAATCCTGTTCCGAGCTTTCTTATCACCACGACTGAGATCGAATTTGACCTTTGGTCTATGAACAATGAAGAGTCTGAAACCGGAGGATCATGACCATCTCATCGTTCACTAACGCAAAGACAAAGTTTAGAGTATCTACAGATCGCGGGTTGAAATCCTTCGAGAATCACGTCGTGCTTAGTGCTGACATTCGCATGTGTCTGGGGTAATGGTTAGATCGCCCACAAACATCTCCATACACCATCGAGCAAAGACAACACTGGTCACAGTAATGCACCTCCTCCACAATGTAACGACGGATCTTTTCAGTTGGAACCTTTCCAAGATCTTCGAGAGTGTCAGCATGCTTTCGGTCCCACCACATTGAGGATCATATCCATCTTTAACGCAATGGCTCTATTCCAGGAGGCTGTGTCCTTCCAACCGCTCCGACTGGACTGTGATGTCACACACAGCTCCTGGTCCGCTGCGTAGTAGGCCACAGTCTCACATCGGAAAGGAAGAAATTGAGTATATGAAGAGGACAATATCCAGTAGCGAAGGTAGACAACAAAATCCAGCATCACCACTCAATTCAAACAATAATATAGACCGCGCAACACCAACACAATCTACAAGCGTCTAGTACTCGAGACTCAACCAAGGCACCCTCAACATATCTTCACCATGCACTCCCTCAAAACCCTCTCCCTCACCGCACCCCTCCTCTTCCAGGCAGCAACCGCCTTTTGGTAAATCGCCCTTTCCCTTCTCCATGTCCCCTCCCGCTCCACCCCCCTTCATTCTGACACGCCCATCCTTCCACCACACCAGCACTAACACTTCTCGTCCCCAGGTACGTCGACTTCTTCGACAAAGACTGCAAAGACAAAGGCTCACCCGGCACCGGCGTCCTCGCCCTCTCGGAAAGGACGGCGAAGAACAACTCGACTGCATGGGCGGCGCTGCGTACGCCGATTCCCCAGTGAACGAACCTGAATACAATTCGCGGAGCGTGGCTGTCAACGGCATCAGTGGGAGCGGGTTGGTGGTGGAACTGTATGCGGCGGAGGGCTGTCCGAAGGAGAGTTTAATTACGGGTATCGCGGGGGATGATTGCTCTGTTAGTATTAAGGGGGATCCGGTGAGTCATGCTATTGTGCGTAAGGCATAGAGAGGGCGGAAAGGAGTGAGGGTTGTTTGTGGGGACGTGTGGGTGCATAGGACCCCGTCTATCTGCGATGGGCGAAGGGCATCTGATCCATTGACGATGAAAGAGAGATAGCAACCACAAGAGGTTTTGAACTTTGAGTATCGTTGCCGGATATGACGAAGGACCCGCTATTTTCAGTCGTTCCCATTCCTGAAGCGGTCCATCGAAACAACCAAGAGTCTGGAGTCGGTGGGACGAAGATCCATCGTTGAATGCTCCGCTTTATTGTAAAATTTGGAAGGACTCAAGTTGCTGGCGAATCAGGTTACTTATATTTCCCACGTGTTTGATTTCCTGGATGTTCTCGAGGTTCAAGATCGGTCTCAAAACAGTCTCGTCCATTTTTGTCACTGTGAAGTGATCGTGGAAGTGGAGACTGAGCTCCTCGATTTTAGGGACGGCTTTTAGCACCCTGTGGAGTGCTTCGAGCTGATCTCTGATCCCATATGCAAGTCCTGAGTCGACGTTGGACTTAGATGTATCAAGAAAGATTGCGACCTCGAATCGCGTAATAAAACGGAGGTACTCTTCGCGAAACCACGGTGAAAACGCATAGTCATAAGATCCTTCGAACGGGCCCTGGTATCTGAAAATTGTAAAGTCTTCGAGTACGAGTAGGAGAATCGCTGCTCGGTGGTACATAAGCCGGGCAGCTTCATCATGTATCCTTCTCGAAGTTCGAAGTAGGGCCGTAGCGCCTTTGATCCAGCAAGGTCCATGGGTGGGGGAATTCGTGAACATACAACAAGACGTCTTTATCACAGGAATGACCTCCCTCGCTTGACCGTGCAATCCTCCTCCCGAACTACTCGAAGTTGATACATAGCAGGGTATCTCTGATGTCAGCTCATCAACTACTCTCTATTGTTCGCCGTGGCTAAGGCTACTCAGTAGACCATACGAGATTAAAGCATGGTAAAGAATTTACCAGTTGGTTGCATTGATCGAGGCACGTCTTGATTATTCATAGTTCTCAGAAGGACCGGTAGAAGTTTGTTCAGCAAAGCAAGACAAAGGGAAATTGGCTAGATGAAGGACGTCGGGAAATAACCCACATTTAATTTCAGTTTCCTCAAACCGTAATGGAGCTATGTCCATGACCCCGGGGACGAGAACAGCCTTGTCGAAACGGTCGAAAGGCTGTTTTCCCACTTCCATGCACCTCGACCAAAGGATACAGGTCTTTGTCCAAATTCCATGTCGTGGTCCAAATTCCATGTCGTGACTGCATCCAGGATTACCCGACGGGCGAAAGCATGTTCTGGGGTCCAACGCATTTGTCAGTAACGGCCGGCGAAAATGCGAAGAGCCGATGCCTTGGGGTTGCACTGCTTATACTTTGATCCATCCGCAAACGTTCGCCGTGCTGTATGTCAGATCTGCATGTTGTCGGGTTTTCCTCCCGTCCGAGCTCTCCTTTTCTCGGTCGTGATCGCTTACGAGGGGGCATCTTTGGCTTCTTCATGTTTCCTCGCAATTTGGAGTACCTTTATTCTCTTCGGCTTCCTGTACGCTTGTCGTTTTCTCACCGGACCCTGCAGGTCGGGAACCTGCAGCCGTTTCCAAGCTGTTGGAACCTGCATCTCAAGTGGGTGGGAAGGAGCGTCTCCCGGGTAGTGCGGCTTTTACTGCATGCGGTGCAACATGGCAGAATCCCAACTGCAGATGGTCTCCGCATTTCCCCGCAAATGAGGTCGGCCACGTGGCTCGGAGGGTGCATTTGTGCTTTTCGTGCTTCCATCCTTGCTTCCATGCGAGTACAGCAACATATAGCAGCTTCATGGTCGTGATCGTCCCAATCAGTATGCCTGGCAATGAAGTTCTCTTGGGGCTTGAAGGAATGAGTGCTCGATCCAAAGAGGCTAGAAGCCTAATTAATAGGTGAACGTGCTGCTGTATTTGTATTTGCATCTTTTAGGGGCCCAAGGACCTGGTATTGCCAATCGTAAAGTTTCTACTGATGCCGCCGACATCGCATATGCATGGCATGCAGCCCACGGCTAGTGATCTAGCCCTTCTCAGAAGCCGATGCCAACACCGTTGAACTGGGTCCCTTGCAGGACAAGGTAAGGACCATCGAAGCACTAAGATTTTGCTATTGAGATGGTCAGTCGTTCTGCATGCTCATTGTTGGCTTTCGTGGCAATGTCCATTACTCAAGGCGAACAATGACAGCCGAGCTACATCTCCATGCTTCAGATCGGATCCTTGTTTTTGCTCTTGATCTTGATAAGTACGGATGAAACGGCTTTTCTCGACAGAGGCCATACAACAAGATGTTGGTATGGCTGCACAAGCCTATAATGGTGCCGCATATGCAGCGCATCGTAAGAAAATCTTCCATTACCAATTTGACGAAGACATCATGCACAGGCGGCAGGACTCGATCAGATTTTACGAGATAAAAATGCAATACTTTCCTTTTCTGCTCGCTCACTCGAGAAAACCCCTCTCTTTGCGGGGTGGGCAGCGCAAATTGGATATGGATGACAACATACTGTGCCGAGACTGATTTTAGTATCATTACCGCTTCAACCGTGAAGTGCTGTGATACAGATTTCTGAGCTCGACTTCTTGAGACCCCAAGTAAATGAGAATACTGCCCTGAGCAAGCTTGAACAAATGCAATGACACACCATAAGCTCTTACCACGACATCGCTACCTCGATGTAGCCCTCCTACGCCGTGCTTTTCCAGCTATGTGAAAATTGCTTGATGCTCACTCCTGACTTGCCTGCTGATCTTCTCTTCCCCGTTAGGTTTTACTCGGCTTCCAGGGCAGAAAGTCTGCGTCGAACGACTGCCGAGGGTGCATGCAGCTTTTGCCTTGTTCTGTGCATACTGGAAGGCTGTCCGTTCGGCATGACAAACGGTTGTTCTTTGCTTACCCGTTAGCATCAGCAAGGGTACCAGTCGAGGAAGGCAGGCTTCGACTCGATCGTCACAGCAGGTCTAGAACCTCTGGATCTTCCAGTCTGGTGAAATGAATGCGGGATGGCCCAAGCATCGTTCAGACGGCGTTAGAGATGTAACCCAAAGTCTGCTCCGCGAGTCAATGGTTATCGCTGCCTGCGTGCCCGACCATGAGACAGGATCCCGCCAGCTCGATTGGTCAATCATACTACACTCGAACGAAGAAGTGGAGCGGAGACGACCACGGGACCAAGGAGAAAGGACATAAAAGACCGGTTCATGCCCGCTTGAATCATGTCCATCGATCAGCATCACTCAGCCTTCATTCCAATTTTAGCAGTCAAGGATATTGCAGCTTCAACAAACCTCAATCCCATCTTACCAAGCTCCCGCAATCAAGATGCACTTCGCCAAACTCCTCGCTCTCGTCGGCCTCTTTGCCGGGAGCGCTCTTGCTGCTCCGACTGAGGATCCCCACCCACAGAAACCAGCCAAACCAGCGCCGGCACCTCCCACGAACGGTTGCGGTAATGATGCTACTCCGTATTGCTGTAACACCGATATCTTTGGCATCGGGAGCTGTTATACCTATCGTATGTCGGCCTTGCCCTGTTGTCTGCTCCGGATATCTGTAGGAAAAGGTATTTCTCGGACTGACAAGGATACTTCGTGGAACAGAATTCAGTTCCCAGTGCTCCCAGACCGTCATCTGCTGCAATGCCCAGAACGTGAGTGTTATCTCAACTCCAACATCGGACTCAATACTGATATCCATTACAGAGTGTCCAGGTCTGCATTGGCAATGCGGAGCTCTTCACTCCGCCCTATTACCCATACGACTTCTAGACGAAAGAGAAGATGGCAGCTCACGCAGCAATACTTTGGGATGACATGCCACGGAAGATGGAAACAAGGGGCCCTTGCCTAAAGTAGCAGGAGTACTGTGATTTTGGAGGACGGTGACGATGGGTTCCGGTAATTTTCGTCTATGCGAGATTTGCAGGAGTAGCACTGGTAGTTCAAGAAAACTCGTTCGGAGAAATCAAATGACTGTCGAACACGATCTTGACACGGTGACAGCCTACAGAAGCGTTCTACTTACCTGGTGTCACTAGGTGGTAGTAGACTCGTGATATCGAAGGTGAATCGCAGCAAGGGCGCACAGCAACCACCAAGTACACCCTGTGCCAGTCGGACCACTACAGTGTAAATATTCTGTTGAACATATAATCTGGACTGATGCAGCAGCCGGTCTGGTGCCGTGTCTTTTGGTCGAGATAACCTTAGCGTGATCCGGGTGCACCTCGGTGTCCAAGGCTTGGCCAAAGGCTTGGCATCCGGCGACAATCGATTGTCAGTGGCGGTGTTCTCTCCAGAATCCCCAAAGGCAGTCTTCATAACGAGAGATTCCACCGGCGCATCTCCAGAGCTATCCTACATGAACATTGTGCTCGACCAATGACGGGCCCAGCAACGCCAACCACACAAGAAGGTCCCTCAGAAGCCCCACCCCATCTCCCCGAAGGCTGGTAAGCACCCCTGCACCTTTACTCTCTTATTCATTCCCATCTTCTGACATTCACTCCTTGCCTACTTCTAGGCTCGCTCAGTGGGAAGGCCAATCTCGCAAATACTACTACGTCCAACGAGCTACCGGGCATTCCCAGTGGGACATCCCGACCCAACCAGCCCTCTCCGTTCCAACCCCAGATCCCACTCCTCAACCTACCGGTGACCCATTTCAAAAGCCCCCCATGTCGGCAGATCGGTCTCCCAAAGAGGGAGGGGACAACTACCAAGGTGCTGACCGAGGCTTTCTCTCGGTGAGCCTTTGTTATGCTTGGCTTCCCCGTCACCATCACTGACCATCTCGCTCCAGGATCTCACCTCTGGCAAGCAAAGCAAGCCTCACAACCAAGGCGGTCTAGCCGGTCTGGCAGGCTCGTTACTTGGTGGACAAAGCTCTCATGGAGGCGGCGGCCATGGCGGCGGAGGTGTAGGTGGACTTGCAGGCCAACTCGTTGGAGGAATTCTCGGTGGCGGAAAGCCGCACAACCAGCAACAACCACAATCATCACAGCACTCCAGTGGATCGGCGGGATATAGTGGTCAATCTGGAGGTCATCAGCAGGGAGGTCTAGGGGCTGGTTTGGGTTCCTTCTTCGGCGGCCATCACGGCTCGTCCGTACGGCTTAATCCACCCTTTTACTCTTGAGGCGTCTACTAATGGCAATTACAGAATCAGCATCAGAACTTTGGATACACCAGCGGCGGTGCCAACTCCAGCGGCGGCGGCTATTCCGGTCAAGCCCCTCCAGCGTCGTACCAACCTTCATCCCAGCAGTCATCCAGCCAATATGGATCTTCTAGCGGTCAATACGGTTCGACTCAATCGACGCAGCAACAAGGCTCAGGCGCGTACCCTAATCACAATGCTTCCCATTACGGTCAGCAGAACCAAGGTCAATCACAATACTCTCAAAACCCAGACTATTCCCAGCATCAACAACCATACCCCGGAGCGCAATCCGGCTCCTACGGCCAACCCTCCCAACAAAGTTACGACCCTCACAACCCATCCTTCGCCCCTCCTCCAGCGGCCGGGAATTATGGTCCCTCGAATCCTTCCACCCCAGGTTACGGTCAACAAACCCCCTCCTACCCACCTCAACCCCAGAACCCAGACTACCACGCCTATTCCGGCCAACAATACCCTCCCACCTCCCAGGGTACATCTCCGTACCCTCAGCATCAGCAACAACCCAGCAGTGCGTACGGCGGCTACGGTCAGCCTTCGCAGCAACATGGGGCCACAGGGCAATATCCCGGCGCGCCATCTGGTGCAGGCTATCCAGGACAATCAGCGTACGGGGGCGCGTCTGGTGGGCAAGCTTATGACCATCAGGGCAGTCACGGGTATGGGCAGCAGAGCGGTGCTTATAGCTCGCAACAGCCACAGGGAGGTGGATATGGCGGGTCGGGAGCACCGCCGGTGCCTGGATGGCGCGCATAGAATCACGGCAATGCAAGTTTGATTCGGCTGTCTCCGTAATTTGTGAGATGGGCACCTTGTATTTCTTGAACAATCATACTGATCGCGTATCTGCCATAGTAAAGATACGACACAGGCGTAAAATTGCTAGCATGACCTCGATTTTGGGAGGATGTGAATGGGTCTGGAGAAATATGGTTACTTTGGAGATGGATCTATGCTACCGAGCCATATATCGAAATGCATCTAGGAAGGGACATTCCAGACTATTGGGGTGAGTGGATGATCTGTGGATGATCTGACCATCTTATCATATTACCAAAGAATGAAACGAAGAAGGAAATGCAAAGCTTTGCAAGTTCTCAGTCACCTGTTCCGTGGAAGAAATGGGATCAACAGGAAATTCTAGCCCCTGAAAACTCAGGACGATAAAGATGTCCCCCGTCAGATATCCTATCAAGAAACACCTACATATGCCCCATTGTTGCACAACCATTAACAATATCTCCAGCCCAACCCACCATCAGCACCTATCCCTTTCACTACTGGGGTCTTCGATACAGTCAGGGGCTCGGCGAGCAGAAAATCCGAACACTAAGCCTACCATCTCATGCAATCAGTTGTTGTAGTACATTCAATGTAGCTGGCAGTCGAGGCATCTAATACCCACTTCCGTTAAGTCGAAGGGATGGATACTAAGAATGTCCGAACGATTCTGCTCACCGCGAGAAAGGGGTTCAGACTCTCGCGAAGACCCAATTCAGCAGCCCAAATAATCGCCACTGATCCTTACAATACCCGCAACGCTAATAATCTCTCAGGCTACAGTTCCTGCGAAGTGAGTACTCACGGTAATCGTGGCTGGGGGACGGTAGGTCAATTCAATGGGCTCGTTTAAAACATCATGGGTGCCGACAACGTGCAGGCCTTTTGCACCCACATAGATAGATCAATTTTTCCGCCTGTGTATGTAGATTCTTAGTACTCACGAACATTATTCCTGCACCTACACCCACACAGCAGAGCGCCCCAGGAAATAACATTCATCTTGGGGTTACGGAGATTAGACTGTAAATGGGGTACTGTTGGGGATGGGGGGATGACTGAGTACGGCTGTGAATTAAGGTAACGATGAAGAGATCTCCGATTGTAAGCTGATGAAAGATGTAAATGTGGATTTTTGCCTTGATACGACCTGAGAGCTTGTATAAGGCAGTCCCATTTTCATTTCTGATGAAAAATCACGTGAATTTCCCTCAGTTCTTTATTTTTGAAAGTCGCCGACCTTTCCTCGTAAAGCATACCGCGCTGACGACGAACCTCCTGCATCCACTACCGGCCTGTAAAAATTCCTCGAAGAGAAGAAAGCTACCTCCTTCCGGACTCTCTCGGACTATATCCTCGTCGATATATACCCGTCAGCGACAACGAAGACTACGAGATTTTCGACGCTGGAAAGAAGTGGAAGTGGAAGAGGAAGACTACGGAAACAGGTCAGGTAAGGGTGAATAAACGCACGCCGACGGCTGTACCAACGCAGAAAGAGGAGGAGCAGAAGAACAGAGCGGGTGTACCGTCGAGTTAATTTGAATTTTAAGAACTTGTTCTCCTCCTACGTTAGTAATGGCTTCCCATCATCATAATTCGATGCTGTCTGTGCTTTAGGCTGTCTTACTTGCCAAAGAAATGTACATCTTCACGCCGCTGTATCCTTCCGTTCATCATAGCCGAGCACAGTCCTCGTCCACCACGTGCGATAGTCGCCCGAAACCCACTGTGCAAGTCGATCTATCGAGGCTATAATCTGGTAGATACCCAATACGTTATCTGTGGATCCAAGCTTGATCCCACGATGTAGAATTATCAGGTTCTCTTCAGACTTCATCTCAGCGATGATCAATCTCCATTCATGACCCTGGGTTTGAAGTAGGGGGAGAATCGGTAGGTCAACTTCCTGGCCACTCGATCCCAAAAGGACCTTCAAATTGTTGTAGTGAGCTGTCACCCAAGTTTCCAATTGCACCAGTGCTTCATCCTCACTGCCGCCTGCTCGTTTGACTTCCATACTGATGGCAATAGGTGTCCTGCAAAGATGAGGTGCGTCGGTCTGGTTGATGGTATGATAAGCTTGCGATTTGGATACTTCAACAATTTCCTTCCATAAAGTTGACCTCGTCTGAGGTTGGATGACGACGCCAAAATCAACCATCTTGGATTTGACAGACGCGCCTTGCACCTTCGGAAGGAGATCTTTGTCATAGACCCTTGCCGTAGTCAGGTCCTTATACCAAACCTCTTGTGACTTCCAATGACCACGTAGTGCTGTTTGTAGGATAGGAGCATGGACTGTCATGTTCCAGCTCGACTCGGGAGAGTCCTCGTCGAAGGATTCCTGCGCTGCGTCGCGAATGAAGAGGACTGTCTTCCACACTTCCTTGTGATTGAGGCCGTGCAATGTCTCAGCAGGTTCCGGCTGCTCGCTATAGTACATCTCGTCATCGAACTCTAGCTCACCTCGCGCATCGTTGTGGATAGAAAGTGGTAGGAGTCCTCGTTGCGTTTGGAGCCGGCGAAGGTCGTGACACAAGATTTGTACCTCTTTTGAGAGCTTTGAGAGCTCGAAGCCCTTGGAGCCGATGGTCACAGGTATTACGCCTACGTCAGCGAGCATCAATGTCTGGCGAGCTTTGCGCGGTGATGCCGATCGTTTGCGATTGGTGGAGGTTGTCTCTGCATTCGAGGTAGATCTATCGTGCGAGCTGCTCTCTTCCGCATCGACTTCCCGCGCATCAAGCTTAGGCAAGCTCTTCAGTGACAATGTCTTGGGTCTAGGAGTCTGGTCGTTCTCCGGATCGTTGTCTTCAAAAACGGCTTCATCGGGTGTCTGTCTGCTGCGCGATCGCAGAGGGAAGGGACTGCGCACTACACCCACATCCCTCTTCTTTTTCTTATCGGGCGATGCCCGCTGATGCTTCTTTGGGGGGTCCATGGACACTGAGTTAAGCTCGATCTCCAGTAGATAACAGCGTTCCGTGGAGTCGATGTGTTGATGTCGTGACAACCGCTTGCGATCGCTGCCCAGAGATGGCTCGTAGTCCGCTGGATCCTCAGGCTGCTTTGCAAGCCAAGACTCAACGCTGCCTGATTGACTGCAGATATCGAAGGCGGGCATCTTCTTCAACGAGAGTCTGCAAATACAGGGGGATCATCATTGTCCTGAGTCATGTGTCGTATATGACAGTCCAGGGCAACTTTGACTGTCGCAAGGGACTTCTGCGGTGACGAGGCATCATTTGGGTCTGTTGCGCGCTTTGTTTAGAGTCATCCCTGTGTCCTAGCAACACGAATACGAGAACGAGGCTTCGTCTTGGCAATCCTTTCCCAAGCGCGCGCCTCGACAGCGCGCTAAATCCCGACATTCCGAATTACCCGTCAACAGTTGCTTGGCTTTGATGTCTTGCCTTGCTTCAACACAATATGAAGGCTGTCCAGCGTCATTATCATGCGCGGGGAACGACTTGATCATGCTACGCACGGCTTATACCAATCTCCATCTATTTCCACATCGCATGCGCAGTGAAACGCCAATCTACATGCACCGACTATTGACCACGGTAGCTGGCAGGACCCTTCTCAGCTTTCTTCTTCTCTACCTGCTGCTTATACAGCTCTGCAGACATGCCTTCTACCGCGATCCCACCTCTGCCTTCTTCGACCCATCAAGAGCCTACGAGCATGTCTATTCAGTGCAGCGTCAGCGACAGGCCAACGATTTTATCCAGGCTGCCAACAGCTCGGTCAAGAAGAACCCACTCAGTGGCCCTCAGACCACTATGTGCCTCGGCATAGCAACGGTGGAACGGCCTGATGAACAATACGTCCGGCCCGCATTAGGCTCTCTTCTGGAAGGTTTGGCGGAAGATGAACGCAAGCACATCCATACTGTCGTCTTGATCGGTCATACTGACCCTCAACAACATCCAATTTATCATGAGACCTGGCTCGAGAATACTTCCGACAAAGTTCTCACCTACGACACTTCCAATACAACACAGTTCGACCTGCTGGTGAAGTGGGAAAGAGACAAGGATTACCGGAGGAAAGCAATCTATGATTACATTTACCTCCTCGAGACCTGCATCCAGTCCGGAGCCGCCTGGATCACGATGGTCGAGGACGATACAGTTGCTGTGAAAGGATGGTATCCGCGGGCCATGGCTGCCCTTGACGTGGCTGACTCGAAGAGCACCGACTGGTTGTACCTCCGCCTCTTCTTCACCGAGAAGTTCTTCGGGTGGAACAGCGAATTTTGGCCGACGTACCTGCTTTGCTCTGTTTTCATCGTCGCTGCCGTTGCCGTACTACTCCTAGCCCTCCGTCGCCTCCGGTATCATACACTCATCTCGGACTGGGTAATCCTTACCGCATGCTTTGTCTACACACCCGCGTTCATCTTGCTCTACTTCATGGCCGGAAAACTCTCAATGCGTCCTCTACCCCCGGGCGTGCATGAGATGCCGAACTATGGCTGCTGCGCCCAAGGCATGATCTTTCCTTCGCCTGTCGCTGCAAGAGTGGTCGACAAACTGAGACAAAAAGAGGTAGGGTTTGTCGACATGATTTTGGAGGCGTGGGCGAATGAAGAGAAGCTCACGCGGTTCGCCGTGGTTCCGAGTCTACTCCAGCACGTTGGCGGTCACAGCTCCAAGGGCGATGATTTCGCTCCCGCCCAACCCATGTCTGTCGCGGAAACGATTTTCAACTTTGGCTTCGAGCTCTATGAACAGCGGGGAGAGCACGTTATTCATCCTACAATCAAGGGTTGAGAGTTTCTCGCTTATGTTCTTCTGGATATTCGATCGCTCAGTAGATCTGCGATTGCATCTTCGAATGTGGTGACTTCGCCTGGTCTATGTATAGTTCACGGCGGAGGGGTGATCCCTCGGACTCAACTGGCACAAGGATACATTTGGCATTTCCATCAAAGCTGGGTGGGCCTCCCGTCATAGATATTCTCGAACACCGAGCAATCGAATGATCAACCCAACGAGTTATAACGACGCATGCCGAATTCCAACCTGTGCCAGAATCCACGTCCCCAGTGGCAGAATGGTACTTCATAGCAAACCCGGTCTACATCATCCGATGACCGCCATCCCATTAATTCAACCTCCGGTACATGCCCCGCCCGAACCAGGTGAAAACCCAATACTAAAAGAATCCCAGATCATCCACAAGGTTCCTACCTGTGCTCTGTAGCTTACATAGCGCATTGCACTGTACATCCCCAGTCAATTTATCATCGTCAAACTCATATAGACGCCACAGCCGAATTCAAGGCCCTACAGCATTCTACATGGCAAGAAATGCATGATCCTGTGTAAGAATCTCAATTAGCTAGGGAAAGCTTGATTTTGAAGACAATATCGTTCAATTCCTGCCGATGAGAACAGCATTATGCCTCCTTTCAAACAATCTCCGTCTTTTGACTTCCCCCATATGGCGAGCTCGTGGAATGCAAACCACAGACACTGAGAAGAGTGCTGTCAGCTTGCGACGTGAACATGACCAGTATTGGTGCCTGAGTACGTCGATTGACTTGGCTGCAACAGCGAAGTATTGACAAGGCTGCTCTCAACAAGGCCTCCACATTGGCCTATCATTGGGTCGGTGTCAAGATACTCACCCTCGCATAGAAAGCAAAAGGCATCTCAGCTGCAGTATACCCTAGTTGAGGATGACGAGTTGAAATGACGATTCAGATTGCGGTGGTATGTCGATGAGTACGATTGGAGTTGAGTTACCGAGTCTGGAACAAGCTGTAAACCATACGGCGCGAGCATTGATTTCTCTGGGAGATCATGGCGGGACTGCATCTGCCATCTCTTCCAACCTAAGGCAGCCAATCACACCTGCATGTACTGACTGATCCACAGCCTTGTCTTTTTAGAGAAGTGGAATCAGATTAGGACGCTGCTTACCAATCGTGAATGGCCCCAACACACCAAGTCGGTCACTTTGTCAGTTGCATCTGCTCTTCAAGCTGTCAGCTGCATCTGCATTTCAGGCATTGGTATCATAAATCGAAGCTAGAGTCGGCCCAGTTCGACCAAGGATCATCTGTCGCACACAATTCGACAGGCTTAATTCCAGGGGCAGGCCAGATCCCATCATGTACCGACATGTTATACCATCCATGGGGATTAGATACACCGTCGTTTCCAGAAGCAGCCTTTGTGCATGCACTACTCATTGGAAAATTTCGATGAGTATCCAACAGCCGGCATTTACGCGCTGTCCAACCGTATAGCCTTACCATCGAGTCCACGAACAGCATAGAAATTCGGGCTGCAGAGCCCTACGCGGAGACCTTCTCTTAAAGAACTAGAAAGCTTGAGTCTGCACTGTCCAAGCTGTTTCCACCCACACATCTTCGACTCCTGGACTGCTTCCCTACCCATCATATGGCGCGTGTATCTTGGCTTGCCCTGCTGGGCGCCTGGATTCTGCCGTTGATGCTCAGCAGCGTTGACCTCGTCTCCGACCTTTGCCGCCATGTCTATTTCTCCTTGATAAGATGGTTGGAGGCGGGCTCGAAGTTTACACCTACGTGGGGTACTCAGTCTGACGGGTTTTCTGCTTTACCTGTTTGTTGGGCTTCTCGCCATCATTTTCCCAAACCATGGCTTTCGTATCGAGTGTCATTGTTTTCTTAGTTCTCGGTCTCAAAGTTGTTTACGATTTCCGCCAGCGTCAGGCCTCGAATGCCAAATACGATCGGAATCTTGCAAACGGAACTCTGTTGGTCATGATCTCTCTTGTTGTGCTGACCGCCCTCTTCGACAAACGATGGTACGTACAGCTCAATAACATGGTGGTGGAGGTAACACAAGATATTATAGTAGGTACTATGCTTAACATCTCTACTGGCAGCCCCTAACGGTAGGCAAAGCCAAATCCACGTTTTCCCGCCGTGTCACTATCACGAGATATGCTTGCGACGTACCAGGCTCAACTCGTCCCCGAACCGCTGAAATGCTTACTCAACAAGTTGGATGATGAGGCACCCATGTGCCATAGCTTGAATCGGTCCGAGCTACTCACAGCCTACAGTTGCAATTGCAACAATAGCTGGGTATCCGGGGTTCAGCAAAGATTTGAAGCACCTGGTTCGGAGCAAGGCAGTTACTATGTCCCATCCCGTCCGGCGAACTATGTTATCTCAGCGGGTGCAAACCTCTACATGACCCTGCAGGCATTTTTCAATTGTCAGTTTGTACTACCTCCATAGAATAGCCGCTTATTCATCGCCAGTCAATACAACGAACTCAATGGATGGCCGGTGCCCAGCCCGGTTCTCTGGCTTATGGTGTATGACCCAGATCTCTCTTTTGAAGAAGCAAATACGAATGGATACGGGGAGGTCAACCTTTTCAATGCCAATGGAATCACTACGATCAACATGGGCTTGAACTACTTCAAGCCGGCCAATGGCACTGCGTACTATAATTACGGCAAGTGATTGAATATCCTTCACTGACGTGATGCATACTTTCGAGCATGATCGCTGGTCATCTCATACACGACAGGTGTCAGGATCTCCACTGCGGACAATCTCAATCTAGTATGCGACGTCACCAAGAACGCGACGCAACTATGTTACGCGAGCTTGATTATCCAGATCCCGAGGTTCGACCGCACTGTCCTGACAGAGAAGATGAGCATGCAGTGGCCAGTGAGTCGGAACCCTGTTGTGAATATTTCAATCTTTGACAATCTAATCGAGGACCAGGACGTCTTGGCGGAAGTTGGCGCGTACTTCGCTCTGGTTCAAGTCTTAAGCTGGATTGTTTCGGGACAGGTTCTAGCTACCTATTAACTTCGCACACATTTGTCGCCCAGAACCTTTGACTCGTGGTTTCAAGGTTGACTTGTTGACAATAACGTTTGGACGAACGATCATCACAAGATGTCATTCCTCATACACCTTCCCATCTCAAGAAGCCATCCAGAACCAAACCCAATACAGAAAAATCCATCCCGAGCACGAAACATCATCCAGCAGCCCTCACAACCAATCCGTACCCTAAGAATGGTCAGCAAAACCAACAAACCACAACCTTATCCACTTTCGAAAACCACTCAAGTCCTCCCACTATACTTACACTATCCAAATCCCCACGACTCCCACCGCACCCGCCACACAAATCTCCTTGTCCACTGCGTCTAGGAAATACTATATCCATTCCCCTCCGTAGGCTACAACCCCGTCCAAGGCTGTATCAACAGCCCCAGCAAGTAACAAAAGTCTCGGCGAAAAGATTTCACGGTTCTCAAAGAGGAATGATCTACTACAACTGAATAGCTACCGCGACTAGGGTCCAAGCGAATTGGTAGAGCAATTATAATCACAGCGAAATAGCGTTAGACACTTGCAACCCACTGAAGCTAACAGTACGAAAGATTTTTCTTCTTCAAGGCTGCTTGCGTGTTGACGCAATAGTCACAAGTGTACATAGCCTATCACTCCCTTCGTAGACGATATCAAAAGTAAAAACCTAATTATTCATAGAGAACCTATAACATCTTACCTCTATTACACGAGCTATATATAAATCTGAATCCATCTTTCCTAAAATTGGATATCATCCTCTCCCCAACCAGTAAGTACCCCATCAAATTCCCGCTATATCTCTCTCACCCAACTGCCTACCCAAATCCTCAACCCAGCAACTACACCATACCACACCACACCCACCCCCCCTCTCAACACTACCCACAACCCAAACGCACAACAAACCCTCCCTATCCAAACGACCCCGACATCTGCTATCCCCTTGCTATAATCCCCAGCACTTCCCTACCATAACTATCATACCCATCAACCCATCAACCCATCAAACCATCAACAAAATGTCATCCGCGAAGTAAATACAAGATACCCTACCCTACTCTACTCCACCCTACCCCAACACTCCCCTCTCCATCCCATCCCATCCAGTGCATCCATCCGCTCTCTCTGCCCAAATTACATATTATGATCCATGGAACCTTGTGCCACTCGCGCATTACGGAGCAGATTCGAGTCAATTTTATATAGTTCTTTGGTTGGAGTCAATTGGACTGGGGTACCAGTTCTTATACCGTGTTATTCGATGCTGGTTTACCAACGCTTGATTTGCTCACCGGAACCACTGGGTTCACCGGGCACCAAAACCAAAAAACCAAAATTAACGAAATAAATAGATGCCTACCTCACATGTATTTAAAATATTCAGTTCTCTCGATTCGATCAAAGAGATATCCCGTCCCAACACCAGAACAAGAAGCCCCCCAACCCCCCCAAACCCATGAAGACCATAGAATTCCCGGCTGAGAAGCAAGATAGTAGGTGGGTAGGTGGGCAGGTAGGTAGCGAGAGAGATAAAATAGACTCCAAGTAAGCAGAAACAAAGTAAAATAACAAGCTCGCTGACATCGCCCCATCCCATCTATCCATCTCTCCCCTATGGTAACAGTTCCCAGAAAAAGAAAATATATATATGAACGAGTCAGGAGTAAGGCAGATAAGGTATATATTTATTATATCCTTACGACCTTCCTTCGGACGTATTATCGACATCCATTAACTATATACCTTCTCTCTCCCTTTTTCCCCTCTCAAAATAACGAACCACATACCCGTCTCGCACTAAAACATACAAATATTCTCTCCCTCCCTCCCTCCCCCTCCCTCCGTCCTTCCCCCTTCTCCTCTCCCCCTTATTATCAAAACCCCCCATCCATCCATCCATCCATCCATCCATCCATCCATCCACCTCCTTAAACCCTCAAACCCCCACCCAAACCACCCATACCAAGAAAACCAACACAGAACTGACTACAAAAAGGTAAAATAAACCACCCACCCACCTCGCCCAACCATCAAAATCACCAACTCCAGAACCCACCTAAATTTCTCTACCATAAACATCGATCAAACTATCAAACAAATTTTTGAAGTGATACAGATAAGGGTGGAACGGATAAAAAAACCCCCCGCCGGAATGAGGGAAGAATGGCCGTTGGAAGTTGTGAAAGGCAATGTAAATCGTACACACGAGAATAATTTCTTGGTGTTGGACTGTATAAAGACTTTTCGCAAAAAAAAAAAAAAAAAAAGGGAAATATGATTGATGCTGATCTGATGAATTCTTATAGTTACGAGGTTCAAGTGTCAAGAAAAGTGGATTAGAGCACAACCAGTCTCATCTCATCTTTCATCTTTCATCTTTCATCATCAAAATAAAAAAGGGCAAGCTGAGTATGTATGTTCGTTCAATGTTGGATAGGATACAAATTTACTAATGCCTCAAATGCTCCACCATATTCTGATGCAAATTCTCGTGCAAAAAAAAAAAGGCATGAATCCAAACAAATAGACATGGACCATGCCATGCCAGGCTCTCAGCCAAGAAAGGATGGTGTGCTGCAGAGATTCACAAATATTAGTTGTAATGATAATGAGGGGGATCCAAATTTTCATCATCCGACACATCGTTGTCCGTCGTGCTGCTCGCACAAGAAATAGCTGAAAGTGAAAGAACAAAGTATGGTGCTCGGACATGGCAAAAGAAAATAGTGCATTGCATCGAGTAAGCGTCACAACAACCGTTCCGGGGGTTACAGTAAGGGTTGCCCCGAACTCTGGTCTACTTCTTCGTAACGTCATCCGTCGTAAGTCGTGGTTACATGTGCCCTCCTCTTTCTTTACTCCACAATGATGCCCTGGACGTTCGACTGCCTCAGCTCGTCGCTGCCTCGTGCCTGATGTCCGTTCTGCCGTCCCCGGCTGAAGCCAGATCCTCGTTCCATGGCTGGACCGCGCGGCTGGCGAACCGGCATGTTGCCACCGCGTTCTCGGGACTGGTCATCATGATTGTTACTGAACGAACGGTTACTGCCAATCGGTCCTCCAACGCTCGACTGACTGTCCTGGTCCCAAGGGAACATTCCTCGAAGGCGCCGAGGGCTGCCGTTGATTGACATCCCGTTCATGCCGTTGACCAGCATATCATCGCTACGATGCTGGCCAAGAGCCGACGCTGAGGCAGCAGGCGTCAACGTTGGCGTCGCAGAAGAAGCGTTACCCACGCCATATGGATCTTGCTGTTGTTGGTACCTAGCAGCATTGGCCACCAGTTGGGAGGAAAAGTTTCCCCAAGACATTGCCGGGGATGGAGTCTTTGCGCGGAGATCAGCAACAGACTTGGCTCCCCGAAGGTTGCTCTGGGTACCGAATCCGCCAGGCGAGTCGGGTGGGACGCCTAGAAGCCCACTAGACTGTTGACCACGCAACGTTGGGTACATCCCAGGTTCACGTCCTCGAGCTTCTTTGAATTCCATAGTTTGTGCTCTGTTCAAGGCACGATGGTTTGGATCGCGGTCAAGATATGAGCCTTGAGGGACGGGAGGACTGATGTTGCTAAGAGATGATCGGTACACAGCAACGTACCGCTGATTGTCGGCAGTGTCATGTGAAGAGTGGCATAACCCCATATTATGGGCGAGTGTGTGGACGATCCGTCTTTCTTGAGGGGTCAGATCCGTCGGGAAATTGAGTTCTCCACGGTTGGGATCGTTCTTGAATACCAAGATCTCGTTGTAAAATCCAAGATTCTTCGGATCATTGAGATCTACGTCTTGAGAAATTCGGTCAGTGTACGTTAGAGGCGGACGGCGAAGCATTATCTCACCTGGCTTCTCTATCCGAGATCCTATGGGCGACGGAGAGGTCGTGGGAACGTGGGAGGACAAGGATGACATGGACGGCTGGTTCTGCAGCTGGGGCAGACCCAGAGGTCGGTGTTGCTCCTCCAATTGTCCGCGCCGCTCTCTTTTTTCTCGCTCAATACGTTCGCGTTCCTGCAGAGGCAGCATCTTCTTGTACTCCACACGGAGCTTGCGGCCTTGGAGTTCGAAGTGGTTCAGATTGTCGATCACCACCTGAGTCTCGTCGGACGTTGTGAAATTGGCAAAAGCCAGTCCACGGAAGACGCCGTTATCGAAGTGATAGTTGAAGGCATATGGAAGGGGAAGATTCATGTTCGTCATCAGCTCCACCAACTGTTCCTTTTTCACAGCAAACGGGATGTTTTTGATGACGATGGCGGTAGGGATGAGGTCGTCGTCTTGATCACCGAATTGATCCGGTCGGATCTGGGACATGCCGAGAGGGGAGGGGCCGAGTGGACCGTATGTTCCACCGTTGTTCATTTGTTGCTGGTCCAGCCAAGTCTGACTCGCGAGCGTTAGTTGGGGCCGAATCGGCATTCTCAGACATGGTTGGACTCACCGGAGGAAGGGCGCTTCGGCCACGAGGGGTTGGCCTCATCCTGCCCGTTGCGCCGAAAGCTGGAAAGCCATTGGGAGCGGCGAAAGCGTTGGGATTCCAAGTCTGAGCGCTTGGCATTTCATAGCCATAGGCAGCCCCTTGCATGGTTGGGTTGATCCGGTCGAAGCGATTGCCGTCGTAGCGGGGAGTGGTATCTTCCGGCTGGTAGATGGGATTCTGCATCTGAGCATTCTGCATCTGAGCATATGGATCGAATTGGCGGGAGGGTTGGCGATGGAGGGTTGGTTGCTGGTGGCGCTGAGCACCTGGAGAACGAGAGGCCGGTTGATCGTAATACATGTCGTGCGGATTTTGGTGGCCGTTCATGTTGTCAAGATGGTGAGAATAAAGGAGGATCAGGGAATCGCGCGCGCTGCTTTTGACGTTGCGAGCGGAGATTGTCAAGAGCGCAAGCAGGCGGCTGTCGGTGCAATTTCGGTGGGTGACGGAAGGACAGGGTACCGGGATGCCTGTGGTGAGGGAACAGAGAGAAAATAGCTGGACAGTACAGTAATACTTGTTAACGTTTAGCTGGGTCGTAGATCGTGAGTGGTGATCGTAGGGAGCCGGTGTATCGTGAATGCGTCAGAGTCGTGGAAAAAAGAGCGGCGGAGACGTCCAGGCTGTGTGATGTTGAGTCTGCAGCAAAAGCCTGTTCAGACGATGACTGGAGACGAGTAGATCTAGATGATGGATTTTGATGGGATAGAAAGTCGAGATGGTGGTTCGGTGAGCTCAACGAATTGCAAGGTCAAGTCGAGGGAGGTGGTCAGGTGCACGGGTGCTGGGGAAGAAATGCAATTACTGAGGGAATCATACAGTAGGGGCTTGATTTAAAGAGTGCCAGGGACTGTACAGCAGAATGCGACAGTCGACATGACGATAGCGGACAGGATAACGAGGTTGAAATAGATGTTGGTTGAAGGAGGTTGAGGTTGGGGATTGGAGGTTGGAGGTTGTTGTGGGAAGAGAGCACCACAAAGCAGGGACTTGCAGTAATTAGTGAGCAGCAGGGAGCTTCGAACGAAATGATGGCCGAGGGATCGCGCTTGGCCGCATCGGGATCCACTAATCCATGTGCGGCTAATGCGGCTGTTGTCGGACTACTCGGGCAGAACATCCGTGAACATCCCTGAACATCCAATTTAACTGGCCAAACTTTCCTGTCACGACTCACGCAATTATTATACTATTGAATGAAAAAGGGATGCCCAGCCCGTGAAACCACCGTCGACTGGTGGTCGTCCGCTGGAACCTGGAAGGACTCGATTACGATGACTCCATACCGACTACAGTAGTATTGGCCGTAAATGTGAAGCCTCTTTTAGCTTATTCTCGAGGCAATCAGGGTCCTCCCATGTCACCGAGCCATACAGAGCATCCAGCGTACTCCTGAGCATCATGATTGGCCTGCTATGGATAATAATGCATTTTGCGTTGGGATATTCTATGCGCATCAATTGCATCTCCTGACATCCTATTTCACATTCAAGTCATAGCTCATCTCATCCCAGAAGCGGGAGCTGCCTCCTAGGGGCCGGAGACTTTTCTGCTGACACTGGTTCCCACGAGGTGATCGGCTCCCCCGCCCTCCTTTGGGCATCCTATGTCTTGGCACTCGTTTCATCCAAGATCCAGCTCGACTTCCGTCCGATCCATGTCCCAACTCCTGATTGCGCTTCTGTTCCCAACGAACAGGTACTACTGATGGAGTACCAATCCACATCAAATCATCAAATAAAGAACCGAGCGCAACAAAAACAATTCTCCGCCAATGGCCCCCTTCCTCTTCACTCAACGACGCTGCTTGCCCCTCATCTCCCGTCACTTGTGCTGCAGCTCGCCCAAATAGGCATCCGCAAGCCCCACCGATCGCGCCCAAGTCTGAGAACATTACCTTACTTCACCTTACTTCACCTTACCTTACGTAGTAGTGTGACCCAGCTGCTTCCCGTCAATGGCTCGAGGGTGCATTGGAAGCAGTGTCAAAAGTTCGACAGTCTGATTGCGACCCCAATGACTGGTGGATCTTGAAGAACATCGTTTGATCGGCAACCAAAGGCGCATCGGGTGACCCCCCAATTCCCAAAGCAGAGGTTCGTGCATCGGAACCGTCCGCGATCGGCAGGACGCATCGGCTATGGATCATGTGATTTGCTCCTTTCCGATACGTCGACATCATGCATATACTTTAGAGGTACCTTCGCATGCGTTCCTGCACGAATGGAGCGGCTTGATCGTAAAGTATCTGTGACTCTTCGGGTCTGTGTCGAGTAAAACATTGCGTGTATGTACAGAGGTATAGACTGACGGTGGACCCCCCCAGTGCGACGATGAAGGATCTCCGATTCCCTATAAAAACCTCATACTCCCATGACCTCGACCAGCGAGCATTACTGGCCACCAAGCTACTGAGAATTGATGACAGTCTCTGCCCGTCACTCGGTCTGGGCAGCACCGTATCTATCGTCTCTCCTCATATCGCCCATGGCCCAGCCCGGGCTGCTGTTGCTGACCCGTAGGGGGTCCGTATCCGTGGCCGGCGTACACGGGGGGCGTAAACACTCGCCCTTGCTCCCGCCGAGCTTGCTCCAGCTTCCGTTCTTGTTCCTGCCGCATCAGGTTATTCTGATATTGCATCAGCCGTTCTCGATTTCGCTCCGTCTCGACCGATCCCGCTTCTTTCGGACGAAGGAATGTCGTTTGCTCCGCCGGTCGCCGGGATGCTTCGAAAGACCGCTGCTGTTGCTGCTGAAAATGCTGCTGCTGTTGCTGCTGCTGCTGCTGCTGGTGATGTGCGGCTTCCTGCTGCAGTATTGCTTCTTGTCTCGCTCGTCGCTGCAATTCGGCGTGACGCTGTTCATCCTGCCGCTGTAGTTGAAGCTGCATATGATGTTGCGCACCCTGCGGTGTTTGATGCGGCTGCATCGTCGTGTACGGAGAGGACTGCAGATTGGGCGCCGCATGCCCTTGGCCTTGAGAGCCCGCTTGTTGCGCTTGGTGTGCCGGCATTTGCTGTTGAGAAGCCAGCTGTGTCGGCCCGCTGGTATACGATGGTGTTCGGGAATGCGAGAACGCGCCAGGCGGTGGGCTCGGCGCATGACTTCTCTGTATCGATTGGAAAGAGCCGCGAGAAGCTGGCTGAAGGAATGCCGGCTGCGAGTGTGGCGAATTCGTGCCCGGTGACTGATAACTCGACCGTTGCTGCTCTAGCCGCTGGGCCGCAGCTACCCACGGGGCAGGACTTTCGCGGACATGGACTGGCTGTTGGGCTTGGTGTTGCTGCTGCTGTTGCGTAGCAGATTGACTAAGCGAGTGTCGATGCTGCTGTAGAACGTGGACGGCCCGATCATGGCCTGAGTCTCGCGCTGAACGCGTCTGTGACAGCTGGCTGGGAGGTCGATAGGGCTGAACCAACGTCGTAGGTGAGTGTTGGGTCGGCATGGGGGCAACAGACGGGGCATCTTCTGCTTTCCTCCGTGGTGCTGGCGGCTCGCTTGGTTCATCATTGAGGATTGACATGATATTGGATCTTTTGGCTGGTGCCGGCGAGGGTCTCGGTGGTGCCTGAGTTGGCATAGCCGGGGTTGAACCTACACGGGTATTCTCATCTAATGGTGATAATGCCAAAGGTATCCGTGCGCTTGCCGGTGATTGCAGAGCAGACTGACGAACCCGTCCCGGGATGACAGGATCTATTCGTCTCATAGCCGGCGAGGGCTCTTGCTGCATCCTATCGAACTGTGATTGCTGAGATTGGTTGCCTACCCGTGGTCTGGTGTCGAGCTCGAGTGGCTGCGAAGGAGCGATTCGGACCTGCGACGAAGTTGGTTGGCTGGGAGCGAGGAAAGGTTGGGATGCAGGAGTCGAATGATTTCGAACTGAAGTCTGCTGCTGTATAGTGCCCTGAACTTGCTCCGAGTGTCGGCCCTGATGTTGCTGCTCCAGCTTGTCAAGGAACTCTTGCTTCTGTTGCCTCTTCAGAGCCTCTGCCCGCTGCTGTGTTTCGAGCCGGCGGATGCGGCTGGCCTCGTCCTCTGCAGGATTCTGCCTCTGTTGCTGCTGGGTCTTCTGGGAGTCGGTGGAGGCCTGCACTTGGACTAGTGAACGAGGCCTCTCATCGGAAAAGAAGCCAGATCTAGGTCCTTGTAGTGAAGCAGTGCGTTGTTGGGACGGCTGCTGTTGCGTACGTGGGACAACATTAACAAGACTTTGATTCGCTGAGACAGAAAAGGGAGGAGTGGGAGTAGGTTCGGCCTGTGCGAGAGGTTGATATCTCGGTTGCGAGGTCTGGGCTTGCGGTGATGATATTGGGACTGGCTTGGTGGCTTGTACTTGCGAAGATTCGCTTTCAATATCGAGCTGGTCAACACTTGGGGCTAGTGGCCTTTGAGGAGGTAATTGGGGAGTGTTCTCAGCTCGCCGCTTGTTCTGTATCGTTGGTGCTGGCGGCGGGCCCATGTCTTCGCCTCGTTTGATCCGTTCATCCGCCTCCAGGGCGATCTTTTTTAGAAACTCGTTTTCCTCTTTCTGAGAGGCCCGGTTATAGTAGTTTCGTACCTGCAGAAGAAGGTTAGATTGGCTCAGATCATGTGATGGAGATGATCGAACGAAACATTACCATTGTGACCGATTTCGTCTTCATAGTATCAGCAATA
Organism: Rusavskia elegans; assembly: GCA_011316305.1. NCBI lineage: Eukaryota > Fungi > Ascomycota > Lecanoromycetes > Teloschistales > Teloschistaceae > Rusavskia > Rusavskia elegans. The sequence goes on from SAUG01000033.1 coordinate 62,525, forward strand.
GCTTGCCAATTGGTGCCAAAATGGCCGAGTAAATTTTGGAAATCTTGATGCTCCGGAACCGACCAATAGCTTGACGTGCTAGGTTGACCGGTCCTCTGCTGCTGTGGTGGTGGAATTTGAGGCTCGAACAGCGGCTGTTGTGACTTCTGAGCTCCAGCCAAAGTTGTGGGTACCGACATGGACTGTCTATTCATCCAATTCTCGATCGATAATGGCTGGGTTGGAGGCATAGCCTGAAGTCCGGCAAGGAGTTGTGCACCCTCGAGATCGTCCAGCACCTGTTCGGCTTCAGGCTTCGGCTCCCGACTTTTTCCCCGTCCAGCATCCCTATCGCCTTTCTGGGGCGATGGGCCTGGTGCAGCAGCTAGCAGGACCGCCTTCCCTCTCCTCACACCCTTCTCTTTCGGAGCCCCTGCGCCTCTTCGTCGTGGTTTCTCCACGCTTGTTTCTCCATTCGCATCGACCTTTGAAAGAACTAGGTTCCGTCTAATAGGGGTTGCTGCCGGCGTGGCAGCTTCGACATCACTTGTGGCACCAAAAACCGGCGCCGCCGTCCTCTTCGGACGGCCTGTTTCGGTCACAGCGGCGGATCCTGGATCGAGTTCCGTATTGCCATCGTACGAGGGCATTAGATTGCTGGATTTGGCACGATTCTGTGGTCCGCGAGGACCTCGACGGCCTTTCTTGATCCGCAAGAATGCCTTTTCTTTCTCCTTGTACATGCAGCTAGCTTTAGTGAGATAATAGTGCTGGACACAATCTTGATAATTTCGACCAGGTATCTCGGCAGCGATGGCTCCCCATCTCTTCGGATTCAGTATGTATTGGTCGATGAATTTGTCGTGTTCTTCGGCCGTGAAATCATCCTTCCTCGGCGCAAACGCAAGAGCTTGCAGCACCCCATGGTCCGGGACGAAGTTGTTCATGTCAGTGAAGAGCATGGCTTTTGACTCATGCGCACTCAACATGTCAGGCACTACAGCTTCTTTGTCGTGATTCGGTGCCCGATCGGCGAGCTGGTGAGTGCGTCTCAATTCTTCATCAGCTGCAGTTTTTTCGGAGATCTTCAAAACTTCCTCCATCTGGGATTCGCTGGTATTTCGCACGCGACGAGTTCCAGATATCGATGTGATCGCGCAGCCGATTACAGGTGTCACTTCAACGGGGGCAGGCGGAGGCGCGGCATCGTTCCTTGCTTTCTCCTGCTCTTCCAGTTCTATATTCTTCCATCGCCACGAGCGGTAGTCTTCTGCAAATTGTTGCTTGTCTTCCTCATACTGGACTTCCACCTCCTCTTCTTGAATCTTCAGCTGTTCCAATATGCGCGACTTCACGAGTTCATGGAGACCAAAGCCCTGCAAATCTTCTATCTCTGACAGTGGGGTGGGTGGGCCAGGCACCAGAAATGGAAGGCTTTCGATGGGAGGGGTGAGTCTGCGGGCCAGAGAGGGACTGATGTTATGATGAATGTCTACATCCATCTCCACTTTCTCATCATCTTCCGCTTTGGGCGAGGGAAGACCAGAGGCCGGTATCTGGGTTGGCACTGGTTCTCTCGGCAGTTGAGGGAATCCACCGTTAGCCAGATCTTCTGCAGCACTTGCGAGAGCATCGCACTCTTCGAGCAATGCCAGAAGGTCTTGATGATGCCGAGGCGTTTGCGGTCGTCTCGCCTCAAGCATCTGTAACTCGCGGTTGAATTTTCGCTCGGCTGCCTCGAAATCGTCATCATCGAGATCCATCGCGCTGTCTTCAGGACCTGCGTCCGGCTCAATTCTCTGGGAGGCTTCTGAGACTGGACCAACAGTGTTGGCTTGCTTCATGGGAAGCGCTTGTTCCTCTATCCTAGGGCTCCCTGTCGCCGATCTATGCCTGTACTCTCTAGACGCCGCTTGCAGGTTGTCACCCTCGGCCTTGGCTTGATCCAATGCAGCTTTGAGCGAGGAACCACCCCGTGGCCAAGCAAGATCATAGTTTTCACGCTCTTCTTGATCCGGAGGAGGACTCTTTGCCCTATCGTCTCCGGCATTATCTCGTTTGGTGGGTACAGTATTCATGATCGAAGGCCCACGCGGTGCATGTTGCGGAGGGCCTTGAGCAAGACCGGGTCGTACCCAGGTCAGATTTGGCTGGCCACCTCGCCATGACGGGTTCATATGCCGTTGGGGCGGGACTCTAGAAGCTGGGGGTACTATTTGTCTGATTGATGGCGCACTTCTCTCCGCTCGTGGACCGGTGGGAACCTTGGCGGGAGACGGTTGACCTGGGATAGAAATCTCCCGGTGTGTCGGTCTACTAGGGAAAGGGCCTACAGTGTCCTGCCGAAGGGATTCTGCGACAACTTCTCTTCGCGATGGGTGGACTAGCTGTAGGGACGTGGCCCTTGCCGCCATTTGAGATCCAGCGTGTTGCCCAGGGAGTCTTGAATGACTATTTTCTGTGGGTTGACGTTGATTTGAAGACGTCGGTAATGCTCTGGACATGGAGTCTCCCGCGGTATTGTCGCTTAAGGAGAGCCTTGGTCCGCTTGGTGCCGTTGGAGGAGCTGGCGCCGCACTACTGAGATATTTATTGTCATTCGTTGTCCGGCTGATTGGAGGCTTCTGCTCTGTCAGCGGTGACAGTTCGCTATGCTGCTCTGCTTTTGGCGTGCTGGAGACTTGACTCAACAGCTGAGCCTTTGGTGCGGAAGGAGGCTGCCTGGCAGTCCCTTGCCCAGCTTGAGAAGCCAATGTGGTGAAGTCACTGGTACTAGACTTCTTAGCGATCGCGGCGCCTGGTTCAACAACTGGTTGTCTATACGAGATGGATCCAAACGCTGGTACTTGAGGAGCCTGTGGAGGTGAAGATGGTGGCTGCACGGGGAGCCGATCTCTGTCTGGACGATGGATAATTGCATCCATCCGCCCAGGATCTTTCACACTGTTACCATAATTGGAGGCAATATTAGGACCGGAAGATCTTCGACTTGAGTCCGAACTTGGTCCTCTGTAAGTATGACTGGAGCGGTCTACATTCAGCTGGTTTGACATGGGTCCGGTGGCTGAAAGAGGCGTTGATGGATTAGTCCCCGATGAATTTCTGGAATCTGGCCGAAAGGGTGGATCTCTTCTTAAATCTCGGTCTTTATCCTCCCAAGGCCGTCTGTAGTCCTCGTCACGCCGAGAAGGCTCCTGGTCACGGTCACGGTCTCGATCTTCCCGTGGATTCCTGTCCCAACTCCTATCGCCTGAAGCGCTTCTGACCCGAAAGCTGTCTCGTTCATCAGCAAAGTTTCCTCTGCCTCTATGACCATAGTCCCAATCGCCACGACCGCGAGCACGAAAGGAAGGCCGGCCTCGAAATCCAGCCGAGTGTGGACCTTCGGCCAAAACATCAGGCCGGGGACGATCACGGTCTATGTCTCTTGATGTGAGATCACGGGAATCTCTACCGTAATCGCGGCGTGGAGATCTGGTTCGGCCGCGACCTGGTGGTGAAATGCGCCGGTCACGAGTGTCGGCGGAAGCTCTGTGTGACCAGTCACGATAGCTGCCTCCTCTTGCAATGGTCGCATCTCGAGGGTCTCGATACTCGCGGTCACGGAAATCACCACGAGAGAAGCCACGGCCTCTTGGTGGAAAATTTCCTCGAGGTGGATCGACGTAAGCTTTGGGGCCCCTCGGTGGCTCCCGTGGTGGTTCTCGATGATGTGTATTCGAGTCGAAGGATCGGTAGTTGGAATCCGCAATTCGGGAAGTTTGGGGTCCGTTGTTGTACGGGCCTGATGTGCGTCGATCCGTGAACCTGGGGGGGGATCGATCCCGTGCTGGAAACCTAGACTCGGGTTGTTCTGGTGGAGGGTAGCGTGATGACATTGGACATGGTCCTTGGCAACGTTTGGGTCACGCAAGGATGAACGGATCGTGTGAGTGGATGTTAAGAGTTCTCTCGCTCGCAAAAGATGGAACTGTGATGGCGATGGTCGAAACCCTGTCGTGGCTTGGAATTGTGCAGCTGATGTGTAACGGCCCGTCAGCAACCACATCTGCCTCGTGAAGACAATGACATGGAAAGAATCAAGTGCAAGCTGTGGGGACTCGTTTGCTCTATACGAAGGGGAACATGATACAGAACGAAAAAGCATACCTCGACACGTGGGTGATATGTATGATATGTAAGCTGATTATGAGTGCGTTGGACGTGGACGACCGAGGGGGAAGGACTTAGTCGAAACAAGCGGAAAGCCTCAAGGGCGGCTCAAAACAGGAACGAGCTAAACACGGGCCGAACCGTGTCGATAAGCGATTAGCGAGCAGATCTTCCAGAAGCGGACCGTGCGTTTCCTTTGCTTTCACCGTCTGTTCATGTATCGATCGAAACATCGCATTGGTTCCACTTATACCCGATGTCCATGGTATCCTCGGGTCTTTGCTTTAGGATCCAACAATGACGTCCTCTTATTTCTTCCCTCCTGCTCGGCACTGACAGGATTCAAGAAGATAAGCCGTGTAGTTACAACGAGCCTCGAGACTTTTTGGCCCCACGCGTGCCGCCACCCCTCTAGTGACGACAATATTCTTTCTCTGGATTTGCAAAATGGTCGATACCGCTCCAAATGGTAGACCTGCGCTGGACAAAGCTACCGATGCCGTCCTCAAGCCATCCGCGCCCATATCACCTACTGCCCGCGTGGTGAGAGGAGTGGAGTTCAACGAGCATACAAATACTCCCTTGACTGTGGAAGAGCTAGTTAAAAACATGGCGAGCATGGGCTTCCAAGCAAGCGCTGTATCTGAGGCAGTCCGGATTGTGAATGACATGGTTTGTCTTGACATCGCCAATAGCCTCATTGAACCTCCACTGAACTGATCAAGTGGTAATGAATCAGAGGGATTGGGAAGATCCTGAGGATCACACCCGGACAACCGTCTTTCTAGGCTACACGTCCAATCTGGTATCTTCTGGTCTGCGAGAAACGCTGCGCTACCTCGTCGAACATAAACACGTATCGGCCATCGTCACTACGGCCGGCGGGGTGGAAGAGGATTTGATCAAATGTCTTGCGCCTACGTACCTTGGATCTTTCTCCTCACCGGGAGCTCAGCTCCGCGAAACCGGCATGAATCGCATTGGAAATCTGTTGGTACCAAACAGCAACTACTGTGCGTTCGAGGACTGGGTGGTACCTATTTTGGATCAGATGCTGGCCGAGGTAGAAGCATCCAAACTCGACGACGAACCATTGATGTGGACCCCAAGCACGGTCATTCAACGGCTGGGGAAAGAAATTAATAATGATGCCTCCATCCTGTACTGGGCATATCGAAATGATATCCCTATCTTCTGCCCGGCTCTGACCGACGGCAGCCTCGGCGACATGCTCTACTTCCACAGCTACAAAACATCGCCCAAGGTCTTGGACATCAGTATTACTCGTGACATCAGGAGAATCAACGACATAGCGATGAAGGCGAAAAGAGCAGGCATGATTATACTCGGTGGAGGGATCGTCAAGCATCACATAGCGAATGCGTGTCTGATGCGGAACGGAGCGGAGAGCGCCGTCTACATCAACACGGCGCAAGAGTTTGACGGCAGCGATGCTGGGGCTCGGCCGGACGAAGCAGTCAGCTGGGGCAAGATCAAGGTTGACGGTGACAGCGTCAAGGTAAGGGGCGTGAGATGGATGTGGATGCTCTGAGATTCTGACGTGTTTTAGGTTTATGCCGAAGCGACGGTGGTGTTCCCCCTCATCGTGGCAGCGAGCTTCGCGCGACCTGGCAAAACAAGCGACAAGTAGAGCTTGCCGCTAACATGTGATATTTACGATCTCGTAATGATCGATCCTGGCTGAAGGAGCCTTGATGTCATCGTTTCAGGGGCTTGTCGGGTTAACAGTCAATCGCAATAAGGGGGTACAACAGTCGGTACCTCGATTTCGATTATCGTTGTATCAATTACTTGGGTCTTACAATGGAGCTACTTATTGTATCAGTTCTCGTTTGTATATAGCTTACATTACGATCTACTGTTAACATGCAGAGAGAAAGCTGGTTGACTCCCAAATAGCCTTTTTGAATTCCACAACCCCTGATCCTCTTGAATGACTGAAGTGTACTCAATCGCTGTTGAACCGAAGTCAGATGGGGCTCAATATGGAATTAAGATTATTGGATCGGATATGCGAGTAGGCTGGGGAGAACAAAAGCCTTGCTGCACCATAACTTATCCATCGGGCTCCAGGCCCTCTCCCAATGGATGTTCGTGATAGATGACTCCGAGCGCTGACACTATAAGTTGGTGATATAGGCAGCCTGAAACTGCCCCCACAATGGCCCCAAGGCCCGGGCATTGGCCACCCGAAGGCTAACGGTGGGGTATGATTCATTGGGCCTTGGCTAAAGGCATCACTCCGACTCGGGTGCCCGCATAGCGCTAAACCTCAGTGGACGCTCGTTTCCTGGCGGTGTGAATCATTTCGGATGTTGCAGCCTTGATAACTCACCAGCCTTCTCTCACCTCACCAGACATTTCCTGTCATATGAGAAAATTCTTCTCCGCACCTTCTCCGACATACCGAACCCCTTTGAATACTCGGTCTGAAACTCCACACCCCGAGCAGTGTCCGAGATGTGATCTTATCTGTGTACAGCTTCGAAGGATCAGCATCCAGCTGGCTACCTTGTTCGAAGACTAAGGTACGGCCACTGCTTCTTCCCTATAGGTACATCTTGCTCGGATCTTGCATGAGTCAATATACTGACTGTTATCAAAGTCGATTCACTGCGCAGCGTCATTCACTGATGCTGACCCTTCACTTGCTCCACGATCTCAGAAATGGATATCGCTGTCTCCATGAGCAGCAATGAACATGCTACACCATCCTACGAATCTCTCCACTCCACCGCCGAACCTGCCTCGCCTTCCCTACAATCACATCGAAACCTTCACCCGTCGATATCTACACACTCTCCCCGACGCCGTCAACATCCGTCATCACGCTCTTCGCCTGCCCCCCCATCATTCCATCCGTTCGAGAACACCGATATGAACTTCAGCCAGACCACCATAGCCACCGCCACGGCCTCAACCACAACGCAGTCCGACCCTCGTACTGCTTGGCGCGGCGCTAATCCTCCCACCATGTCGGAAGGCCAGGACCACGATAGCATGGAAACCGATGACGACGACCATGATTCAGCCTCCGAAGACAACATGAGTACCCATCATCCAGAATCCGATCTCGCTGCCTCGGCCTACCCCCTGCAACCACTCTCAGGCCACGACGAGGCCATGGACACCACGCCTGATGATCCTCATGATGACGGGCGCTCAGGCGATCATCTGCTAGGTAATGTTCATCCAAGGTGTTGACGATACAGACTAACGGTACTCACATTTCTCCATCAGGTCCAGATAGCCAAGCTGCGACTTCATCGGATGAAGACGAACGTCCTTCTCCAAACCCGCCAACTGTCAATCAATCGCAGCCATCACACTCTACCCCGATTACGCAAAGCACTGCAAGCAGCGGTGGATGGAGTCCTCCAGCCCCTGCTCCACCTTTTCTAACTCCCGCATCAGACTCCACAAACCCTTTGAATCCAGCATCAGACTCTACAAATCCTTTCAACCCAGGTGCAGAGCAAGATGCTGCTCAGGCGGCCACCGCGACTGCTGCTCCTACGGAGCATGCTACCACCCCGCCAGCCGTTGGAGAACGTGCTACTCCCCCACCACAAGAGCAAAACAGTAATCAAGGAGACTCGGAGCTACAAGAGGGCAGAGAAGCAGACGAGGATCAGGAAGATGACTCCTCGGATGAAGAGGAGCGCGCATACTGGGCGGAATTTGCCGAGGATACATCCGGACCGGATGAGGATGAGCTTCGGGATATTGAGCAGGAAGAAGAAAAAGATGGGCTCGACCGTGAGTGTCAGTCCGAATCCGGAAGGCTCTTCTGACTAGTTTCTAGATGATCGTTGGGAGTCAATCACGTTCGAGCCGTTGGACGACCCAGAATATATTCCCGGCGTATGCGGTCAGATACAATGGACGGTGACTCCCGTCAACGGTACTCCGGAAAAGCCAAACAGAGCGAAGATCATGAGGTCCCCTTCGGTCCTGATAGGGGGACTGTATTGGAACATCAAGTACTTCCCACGGGGCAATGATGGCACGGAGCAAATGAGTGTCTATATAGAATGCTCTTCGTCTCCTGATGGCCCAGAGGCTGAAGATGACTCGGACAACGAAAGCTCTTGCAACGAAGAGAGTGGAAGTCACTCGAATGACGAGGCGCCAACAGACGAGGGTGCTCCTCAATCCCACGCGATTTCTCCAAACGTCGATGTTTCCCAAGAAGCTGATCAACAGGTGGCCAAGATCATTGAAGCGCCATCGGAAAGTGGAGCAAAGGGATACCAGACGTGGGAAGCTGCGGCCCAAATAAGCTGCATAGTCTACAATCCCAAGGAACCCAGAGTGAATATGTTTCGCAAGAGCTGTCATCGATTCACCAAAGATAATCCCGACTGGGGCTGGACAAGATTCCACGGGCCTTGGGAGGCAATTCACTTACGCAAACGTCGGCAACGTCAAGCCCTCCTGCGTAATGACACTCTGGCTTTCACGGCCTACATTCGCACCGTCCAAGATGATACGAAGAGTCTCTGGTGGCATGCGCCTAAGAAAGGTAGCGGTTGGGATAGCTATGACAGGATCGGGGTCAAGTCGTTGGCAACTGGGTCATCGAGGGACAGCGCGATCGTTGCAGCGATCTCGTGCTGGCTTCATCTGAACCCGATAGTCGAGATGATCCAGAACATGAGAATCCCTGATGCAGCGACTGATCCTAACGAGAGAAAACGACCTCTGTTCTCCGCGTTACAGGAAGTCGTCGACGTTATGTCTAGACCCTCTGCGGAAACAGACCAACAATCAATGATGAATCTTACATCATGGTTGGACTGGTATATCACCGACATCCAGATGTCAAGAACTGATCTCTTAATACCGATCAGCGTCTGGGAATCCCTGCGTCGTATATTGAATCACGAAGCTTCGGGGACTGGCAATATGACGGCAGTGTCTGATTTGTTCCAAGACATACTGCTACTTAAGCAGCCAGATGCTTGGGAACATGATTCGCCCATATGCTCAGCTGTATTCGGCCAGGGTCTTGAGGAGGTCATACAAACAAAACCAGACGAAGCTCATAGTGTCCAAGAAACCATCGATCTTGTCTCTTCTTCGGTCAACCCATTTCGCGTCTGGGGAGGATTCGATGGTCAAACCCTACAGACAAATGAACACCCGGCCGTCCTTCAAGTTGAGCTTCACCGCCATGGCTATGACAAGAAAGCGAGAAAATGGAACAAGCTGACACACCACATCGAGGTTAACGAAAGCATCAGTTATAGCGCACCCAAGACAGGCGTCAAGTGCAACTACACATTATTTGGCTTCATTGTGCAGGCTGGCGCGCTCACGTCACAAGACTGCTATTCAGTAATCCGCCCATCAGGCCCCGGTACCCGATGGATCAAATACTCTGGGAACACTAGCCACCGGGGAGCATCTTGTTTAACCACGACCCAGGCGGTCACAGCCCACGAGGGGAGGGGGAAAGACACGACTGGGGATTCAGCCGTGGCACATATCGTGCTCTATGTGAGGACTGACAACTTATCAAGCATTCTTTCTCTGCCACCAACCCATCCGCAACCGCCTACTCCCGTCTCAAAGACTACTAGTCCACCCCCAGAAGCAGATACCCAACACGATATGTCCCTACGAATCTATAATTCCACGCTTTTTAATTCTCATGTTGGAAGAGGTCTCCCGGACCTGTGGGCTCCCATCAACCAAAAAGATCCTAGCCCAGTCATAGATCTACGACTTCCAAAGACAGCCCCGATCGGGCAAGAAATCGAGCGTTTAGACGAGGGTTTCCTTAAACACTCGAATGATGCAGAAGCAAATGACCAGCAGTATACCTGCGGGTTGTGGTATTTGAAGTCGGATCTATCTTCTGTTCAAGGCTTACCACGCATTCTCCCTGTATCAAAGGAAGATACGTTGGAGAAGGTCACGGATCGCCCCGATGTGTGCCGTATCTGGCTTCATCTGCAAGAGTCGGATCTATCAGAAGGAAACGCGAATACGGTGCCGGATGAAGAGCCAAACGAAACGCACGAAGAACAGGCAGAGGCTCGAGGAGATGGTTTTGACCCTGAAGATTCCGTGATGACGCAGGACCATCCAACTGAGGTCCCAGCCAACAACAGAGAGCTTGGACTTGACGAGAATGTTCCAATTCCTCCAATTACTCCTGCAAATTTTGTACCTCAATCCAGTCTGCCGCCGTCAGCTCCTGAGGGTGACGTGCCCCCACCCACTCCACAGGATGAGAATGCGACTCAGACCACCTCCGGGGATGCTGTCATGGCGCAAGATCCTCCGGTCGAAGTCTCAACCGCCGGAGACCTTGGACCACAAGAAAGTACATTGAACGAGCCTCCTGACTTTGGGGATCCGCCCAGTGCACCAGCGTCAACTATCGGGGATGATGTACCTCCGCTGCCACCACCACCGCAGGATGATGGTGGACATGAACCCAATTCCGAGGATACCACAATGAGCGAAGTGCAGGAGCCAGTCGTCTCAGCTGATACCGAGACGTCAGTTCCTGCACCCATGGCAAAACGCCTCATCTACTTTTTTGTCAAAGTCTTCGATCTTCAGAAGCAAGAACTGCGTGGTGTGGGGAGTAAGCTGGTGCCTTTTGACAGCGACATACATACTGAAGTTGGTCGAATCTTGGGCAGTGAAGATGCGATGGAATTGTACCTTGAGAAGGGAAGAGTGATGTGGGAGGATGATCAGGTCCGTCCATCACGCAGCTTTTCCGATTATGATTTGCGCGATGGCTGTATCCTGATCGTCCACCGCCGTCCTACCCCTTCAGAGTAAGCATATATCTCCATCTTATTACTACTACGGGTTACTGACATGGGCTTTCAATAGAGCCACATTGCTCGTCACCCAAGGTAAACACATCAACCCCATTACGTATTTCCAGCATCTTCGGTACAACGAGCCGTATCGCCAAACTCACGAGGTGAAATCCGAATACGGCACGGAATACCAATCGGTGCCCCGGTCGAACGGCCTCATCCATGGCTGTGGTACCAAAATCTACGGCAACGGCGACGCATACGTCGGCAACTGGGTTTCGAGCAAGAAATGCGGCTACGGGACGATGGCATATTCATCCGGAGATACCTACGTTGGCAACTGGGAACACGACGAGCCCGACGGCGAGGGCAAGATGGTTTACGGCAAGACGCAGAACGTGTACGTCGGAGGGTGGAAGAAGGGCCGCAGACACGGCAAAGGGGTGATGAGTTACGAAGTCGCGGACGAGGAGCTGGCCATGTGTAAGATTTGCTACGAGAGCGAGATGGATGCTTTGTTCTACGATTGCGGGCATGTGGTTGCGTGCGAGGAGTGCGCGAGGCAGGTCGATATCTGTCCCGTCTGTAGGAAGAATGTCAAGGCTGTGTGTAGGATTTGGAAGACGTGATATTTGTGGAGACAAAAGAAAGGGAGGATAGCAGGCAGATGTGGAGAATGAAGAGAGTGAGGAAAGGAAGAAGGCAGTCAAGGAAAACGACATCTGTGGATCTGGTTGAATAAGAGGAACTGGGAAGAGAGAAACTCGGCATGCCAATTTATATACTGGACGACGCAATCACAAGACTCATGCATCTTTCATGCCCCCTTTGACGAAGATGAAGATGAAATTCGGATTTGATGGATTTCATAGGACAGGACAGGGTTGAATTGTTATTCTACATATTCTAGACTGTGGGCGATATTAATTACAAGGAACATCACTCCACTTTCATTTTCCCTCAATTCAAGTGGTGCTGAGTGAGCCGTGATGTATACAAGTGTATCTACGGTACTTCTGACGAGATTGAGACAGATGTCAGCCACTATCAAATTACCCGTAACAACTACATAACATATCCCTCGTTTTCTCAACCTTCTATCCCTCAATACGTCCACTTCCTTTCTTCCTTCCTCGAGCATGTAATCCAATATCCTCCCCCCCTCCTTTCTCAAGGAGCTAAACGGTGATTACAACTCCCCCCTTCCCCTCGACCTCATCAAAAAACAAACTCATAACATGTCTTCAATAATAATGCCATACCAGTACCGACATCAACTCTCTTTATTCTACACCCCAGCGAGCCCAACCGGGTAACCCACAATCCCCGGACTCATCCAAACCATGCGATACCATGCATTTATTTTTCTCGATCACATACCTTTATTCACTAGCCTCCTCTCCCCTTCTTCCCCCTTCTCCCCACTCTTTCCCCAAGAAGCACTAACAAGATAGGAGATGGATGAGAAGCCGGCCCGGAGGGTAGCCAGCGGGAAATGGAAAGAGTGATGGTGATTAATATTTACCATACCTGCACCTCGATGATGTGAAGAGTAGGAATACAAAAATACCTACCTGTCTAGAATCCCATCGACTGGCTTCCTTTGCATCGGCGATTGATATTTATCAATACATTGTTCTGCGTCACCGTCAGAACACCCGCGAACACAAATACAGGAATCCAGGAGGAAAAGGGCCAGCTGAATCGTATGGCCGAAGAGTGAGAAACGCAGTCTAGCTAGCGAGGAAAGGAAAGGAAAAGAATTAGACATGTAAGGGTATATCTACTCTACGCCTTTTAAGGGGATCATCCCACCCAGCCAGCTCAATCCTATACGCTACACGCTATACGTCCAGCGCTTCAAAAATTGAGCTCGTGCATCTCGTCAAAACATATACCTCATGATAGTCGGGATTATTTTTCTCCCCCCTAGCCTTTCCTCCTCCGTTTCCCTGATCTCCCTCCTCCATTTTCCGTGGCAGTACTATGATCTTCCACCACGACATTCGCAGGGCTAGTCGCCTCACTGCTATTTACCGTTTCCACCGCCGAGCCCTCTTCCGGTCCTTCCTCGTTGCCCCCATCGAATCCAAACGTGCATTCTTCTTCCCCCAGCCCAGGGGCGCCATCGACTTCCCTACTGTTCCTCCCTTCGAAATCAAATCCGGGCACTGGCTCGTTGGGATCGTCGAAGCTGAAATCTCCCGCTTCCGGGTTGCTAAAGTAGTCGCCGCTGTTGAAGATTTGATCCAGATCCAGCATATCCCCTCCGTAATTTGGTTGTGCTTGCCCATCGGCGAGGCCGGGGATGGATCCGCTAGGACTTAGCGGGGCAAGCTGGGTGGTCAACTGTTCTACCTTATTGCCTTGCTCCTTGAGCGCGTTGGATAGCTGGTCCAGTCGCTCCTGGCTTTGCTGATACTGTGCCGCCATGTTGGGTATCGGCGGACTGGGTGATGTCAAGGCATTGCCACTGCTGTTGGCTGATGGGTTACCGGCCGTGGAAGCCATCAGTCCTAACGCGTGGCTGCGTTGGTTTGGCGTTAACGGTGTCTGGCCGTCGGCTGTCTGCAAATGGGAAAGTGCTTCAGGGAAGTCCATCCGTGAACCATTGAAGTATGGCTGGTTCGCGTTGGTCGATTGTATCATCGAGAGGATGTCTGCTTCTGGAGGCTGGCCATTGCCAGCTTCTGCTTTGATTCGCGGACTTTGTGACGATCGATTTGATGCTGTATCGAAATATCCCCGCAATGCCGGCGAATTCACGCTTCTCTGGCTGTCCGTAGTGAATGGGCGGTTATGGTTTTGTGAGGCTGGACTGTTGACAGTCCCCGCCGGCGATATTACCGACCCTCCCTGGTAATCGCCTGGAGGTGCTTGAAGCAGTAACGGCTGCCTCCGGAAACCCCCTTGATTCTGGCCATTCACCATGCTCTGACCCCCGAGATCGCCAACATCAACCACGTTGCCTTGCGCTTGTCCATCCTGTGCAATCGATCCGAACATCCCCCCGAAGTTCTGACCATTCTTGCCTTCCAAGCTTCGGTTGTAGACTGTTGCGAGGAAGGTCAAAATCGCATTGATGGAGCTCTCGTGCCGATCGTGCAGTTTCTGGAAATTCGCAGCTTGCCCGTAAAGCTGCTCATGCTCAGCCCGTGTCTTATTGAGCAGAGCTGCAATCATTTGTTGCTGCTTGCGGACATTCTCGAGCTCCTCGTGTACCGCAGAAAGATTTTGTGGTGCATTTCCGCCGTTGCCTATCATAAGCGGCTGGCGGCCTTGCCGCATACTGGATGCGTCCATTCCAATCTGGTCTGCGTTGTTTGGCCTGTCCATATCGTACATCTCCTCCACATCTTCATCTAAATTGCCATCATCTTGCTTCGCCCTGGGCCCTCTGCCACCTCCTCTTGAGGGGGGAGTTGGCTTATGTATCAGCCATAGTAGGTTTGGCCGACCTCTCTTGAAGTATGGATTGTAGTACTCGCTCGGACTCTTGTTCTTCCTCTCACTAGCGCGCATCGAGTTGTCTGAAAGTCCAACTTTCTTGTGAAAGCCATACATGTTGAGCTGCCGGACAAACGATGCGTAATTCTTGTGCTTGAACAACTCCGGAATCAATGTTCTGGCAAACTCTTCCTCATCGATGACAACGAAAGAGTCGCCACTCTCCGACCATCGGATCAGCTCTGTGTTGCGAGATTCGTCGAGAAAACTGAGACCGAATTAGTCGAGTACCGATCCATTCGCAGTGGAACACGCGTACCTGCTCAACTTTTGTACAAACGGAGGTATCTGCTTTCTTTTCGTTTGTGCATCCATTTTAGCTAGCAGCGCTTTCTGGTCCAAGTCATCACCACTGTTCGGCCATTCTGCCTCGTTTGACTGCTGCATCCCATTGTCGGCAAAAGATGGCCAAAGCTCTGTGCTGCTGCCGTTGGTAAAGGGAGTTCTTTCGGTAGTATCTTGGCCAGGCGGCCTTCGAGCCAACTGATTCGAGGTGGTTTGCTGCTGCAGCGTTAGGTGGTATTGGGGCGGGGCGGAAGTACCCGAGGGAGCGGGATATGATGTCTGAGTCGATGCTTGGTTTGCTGGAGTCCATTGCGGATATTGATCAGGGGCCATCTGCGATATGAATGACTCGGGGTCGATCTGAGTTTGTGACTGTTCCGGCGAGGACCCCGGTGCAGGTCGTTTCCGTGACCCGATTTGAGGCATCGGAGTCTCTCCCAGCTGGCAAAGCCTTGTCGATATGTGTGCTCGAACTGATGTGATTCTCGTGGTCCCCCTCCAAGAGCTGCCCCATAAGAAGTACCCGGCTTGTACCTTGGCTTGCTGCCCCGAGCCGTGTCCTGTTAATTCTTCCTGGACGTTTAGTGCAAGTCCTGTCTAACCCTGCCCCAGTAGCACCTGTCGTCTCGATTGGCTAAAGTGGAGCTTCGTAGCGGAGGTGTGGGAGTGGGCCCGGCAATGTACAGGGTGTCGAAAATGGCTGCCGGTGTTGTTGTGAGATGACGTTCGTGGCAAGCGATCAACGCAAGCGTAAGACACACAGAGATGCTCAACAAATATTTCCCATCAATCCTCACGCCTGCGGTGTAATGCGATGAGCAACAGGATGCGAGTGGATGATACCGCAGGCTGCAGGGCGGTGAGGCTATCGTGCGCCTACGTGTCGATTGACTGAGAAGTTGGATGAGAGGTATCGGGGAGACAAAGGTAGATACAAGAAGGAGAAGGTCTTCAGCAGGACGGCACGCAGATGAATATATTCGGAGCAATGAGACTATGATGGAGTTTGACGTCTCGGTCTAAGACTTCCGTCATAGGCACGATAACAATTCTGATTGGAGCGCAGCTCGGAAATGGCTCCGCTCCGTCAGAACACAATTCCATGATCGGATACTGTTGAGACGGGTAATACTTCTGACACGGTTCTCGCAACGGTATTACAAGGGTCATTCAAGTGACTGCTATGGATATTTCACATAATTTGTAAGATCAGCTACTGAGATCACCCCTTTTCGCCTGCTCTACGATCAGGCACACGTCCTCTATCCCGATCTTGATCCCAGGCTCTTCCTCCACCGCCTCCACCTTTCAGTCGCTTCGCTCTCTGTTCCTCCTTCAGATCTTTAGCTTTCTCCCTTGGGTCTATGACTACAAGCTCCTCTTCGTTCTTCTTCTTCCAGTTGAGATCTTTACCCAGCCGGTCCTTGTCGAAATTCAAGGCATGAGACATCCAACCTTTGTCGTCCTCATCTATCGCGTCCACATCACCAGGTATGTGCTTCTCCCAGGACTGACATGACTGACAGTTGGCAATGAAATGGAGATCGCATAGAGCTGCTTCTTCGTCTTCGTCGTCTTTTGTGACATAATTGCCATTAGCTTTGTCTTGCGACTCATTGACATCCGGCTCCGGCGCTGGCGACGCCTTTGACTCTGGAGGTGCACTTTCAAGCTTTGCACGAAACGCCTTGAGGAATCCCAGACTTTGTGCATCTCCATTGGCACCGTGCTTTCTTTTACGACCACGCGTTGCAGTCTCCGGGATCATCTGCTCCATCGCCGATTTTTTCCGAGTTTCGGTTGTGGGTGCTGATGGGATGTGGCGTTTCATGGACGCCTTGAGCTCGGCAATCTGCGCATTCGTACGGTCGAGAAGTGAAGAGACTTTCCCCACCTGCTCTGGCTCCGGGGATCCGGTAGGAGATCTAGAGGGCTCTTCATCCTTTGGCAGCGGGAGTTGACTCGTTGGGATTTGACTTCCAACTGGAGGTGGTGAAGCAGACTTGGCTGGCCGCTGACGGGTTGGTTTCTGTCTAGACTTCGCACCAAGTTCGATGGGCCTGACTTTGCTATCACCGCTTGTTCCATTAGATTGCCTCTCTTCGCCGTCCTTGGCACCCTCGGGGTTGGCCTGTGTGTTATTGGTTGCAACCACCAATTGAGAGTTGAATTTCTCTTTTTTGAGCAATGGGGCTTCGGCATCTTTGACTTCCTCATCTTCAAAGCTCAGCAATATCTTGCCTCCCCTTTTCTTGCCCTTCTTCTTGGGTTCTTTCCTATTGGCCTCAACAGCTGCACTCCTTTGTGGCAAGAGATCTCGCTTGATCATATCCTCGAACGGGTTAGCAAGTATTTCGGACCCCGTAATCTTGGTCGGATATAGAGGTCTTTCACTGCCTTCGGCCACCAGCTCAGCTTCCCCCATCTTCATGAGGTTGTAGATGGTGTCACCAACCACACGACCAAACATGGTGTTCCGGTCTTGCAGCTCTGGGGTTGCTCCCAGCGTGAAGAAGAATTGACTTCCATTGTCGTTCTTTTTCCCGGTATTTGCCATTCCCAGGAGCCCGCGTCGATTGAACTTCAGTCGGCTGTGAAATTCGTCCTCGAACAACCCCCCATCATAGATTGCTTCCCCGCCTTCGCCAGTGCCTGTAGGATCGCCTCCCTGGACAACAAAGCCAGGGACCAATCGGTGAAATATTGTGCCATTATAGTAGCCATCGAGACAGAGCTGGAGGAAGTTGCGCGAGGCGATAGGTGTCTGCTTGGCGAAAAGCTCGAGAAGGAGATCGCCTGATGTCGTCTCAAGTAGGACCTTTGCCGTAGGCTGTGGCTCGATGTTGTAAAGGGAGCTCATGATCTTGAATACTCATCGCCCAAACACCTGATTGCGAGTGCGCACGAGTAACAGAGCTAAGCTTTGGATAGCTCCGAAGATGGGCCGATATCGATAACGCTTTCAGCCCTACATGTCTTTCTTCACAAGAGAATGATTTTGTCTCATCACTCCAGCGTCACTAAGCCCCACGACGATATCGGATCCCTCAGAAAGACTAAAAATGGGTGTCGGCCGGCGGATGCAGAAGCAGGGTCCACCTCCAGATCTGGGCAAGAAGAGAAAGTCATTCGAAGCAGAAGACGGCACTCGAGGAAAGAAAAGAAAGACATCCGAAAAGCCCAGGCCAGTTGCACCCCAAAGCAAGTCGTTGAATGGTAAATCGGAATCGCGATGGAAGCAGAACACCAAGGGTAACCTCGTCGATGGCAAAAGCTCGAAATCAGCGAATGGCAAAGCCTCTGTGAAGTCTGCGAAAGCCGTAACATTGGGAGACGAAATTTCAGACGATGATGCCGCAGATCTCTTTGGAGGATTCGACTCCGATGAAGATCTGATTACCAATGGCCTCGGACATGGGGCCCTTCAGGACGGTGGAGCCCTGCAAGATGACTTTCTTGAGTCTGATTCTTCCGTCTACAATTCCGACCCAGACCAAGCGACTGCCCGATTCTCCGACGACGAAGGTTCCGACGCGGAAGAAAAGTTGACGGCAGCAAACATAGAGGGTCTCTCAAGGAAGCTCGAGTCAGCGCAAGAAGCGGAAGCAGACCAAGCGGCGCAGGAGCTTCAAGACGACGCACTCCAGACCAATATTTCCACGGAGGTGAACGACCTCTCCGATACTCAAGCTATCTCTACACAGTTGGCGCCGGATCTACAGCTCTTGCGTACCCGTATCACAGACACAATCCGCATCCTCGACAACTTCTCCACTCTTCATGATCCATCACGTTCCCGCTCTTCCTACACCTCGCAGTTATTGGAAGACATTTGCATATACTACGGCTACTCCCCCTACCTAGCCGAAAAGCTGTTCTCCATTTTCACACCCAGTGAAGCATTTGCTTTCTTCGAAAGCAACGAAACGCCGCGTCCCCTTGTCATCCGCACGAACACCCTTCGTACATCACGACGATCTCTGGCACAAGCACTCATCAACCGCGGCGTCACTCTGGAGCCAGTCGGCAAATGGTCAAAGGTTGGATTACAGATATTTGAGTCGCAAGTCCCGTTAGGCGCAACACCAGAGTACTTGGCTGGACACTACATCCTACAAGCCGCATCGTCCTTCCTCCCCGTCATGGCGCTCGCACCGCAAGAAGATGAACGGATCCTTGAAATGGCCGCAGCACCGGGCGGAAAATCGACCTACATCGCTGCATTGATGAAGAACACGGGTGAATTTCTCAAACATGTTAATTTTACCTGTTACGACCAGCGTTGACATTCCCCAGGCATCCTCTTCGCCAACGACAGCAATAAAAACCGCGCCAAAGCCCTAATCGGCAACATCCACCGCCTGGGCGCAAAAAACACCATCATCTCCTCCCACGACGCACGCGCCTTCCCCAAAACCATCGGCGGCTTCGACCGCGTTCTGCTCGACGCTCCCTGTTCCGGCACCGGCGTCATCGCAAAAGACCCTTCCGTGAAAACCAACAAAACTGAAACCGACTTCTTGCGTCTCCCGCATCTGCAAAAGCAGATGCTACTTGCGGCGATTGACAGTGTTGATCATGCGAGTAAGACGGGAGGGTACGTGGTGTATAGTACGTGCAGCGTCACGGTTGAGGAAAATGAAGGGGTGGTGCAGTACGCATTGAGTCGAAGGCCGAACGTGAAAATTGTGGAGACGGGGTTGAGCTTCGGGGTTGAGGGGTTCAAGAGGTTTAGGGGTAAGAAGTTTGATGAGAAGATGGGGTGGACGAGGAGATTTTATCCACACAAGTACAATGTGGATGGCTTCTTTGTTGCCAAGCTTAAGAAGACTGGACCTTCACCCCAGACAAAGATGGACGTGAATGGTAATGGGGTCAAGGAAGGCAAAGAAGCGGTGATTGCTGCGGTGGACAGGACGCTGGTGGCCGATGACGAAAAAGAAAATGGCGAGGACGACGACTTCGGAGGTTTCGATGACGAGGAAGATGAGAAAATCATTGAGAGGGCAGAGCGCCGACGATTGAAAAGGAAAGGACTGAATCCCAAGTCTGCCTCAAAGGAAGGTAAGAACGGAGTCGCTGCCAATGACGCAGATACTGTACGCAAAGCCAACATCACGGGACCACAATGATATACCCTTTTCTGCTTGCAAATCCCGTCCTTCCTATCATACCGCTCCTTCGACCAGGTGGGGTGGGCATCCGATACCTCGACTGCCAGCCAAATCGGAGACTCCACCAATGCATGGGATCAGTATGTTTTCTTGAAGGGAAGTAACTCACTAAACTGACGTTACCATGAGTTGTTGATCCGGCCTCGACGTTTCCAGGCGAACTGTCACCCTATAAAGTGCTCAAGGTGCATCAGTAGGCTCCAATCTATTCCAGGTGGAGATATCTCTCCTTGCCTCATCTGCCTGGATTTGACTCTTGTGGTGTACCTTGTAAGCTACTTCTCTTTGTCTAACTCAATGTCAAAATCCAAGGCTTTTGAAGTGTTTATCTTCTGTCTTTTGATGGTATGTAGTTCGCTGAGTAGTGTATGCTCTGCTTTTTTAGTCTTTTTCATATTCTTAAGCCCTGGATTGCTGCCTCTTGGCCACATCTTTGACTATCGGTGGACGAGCAGCAACCCCTCTACCGCCCGCCAATCTTTGCGATTACTCAATGACTGTGGAGAACATATGATGCCCGTACCACAGTTATGTCATAAATCAAAAGGAAAACTCTGGCTGCATACCCCACACGCTCCCCGCACGCATCTTCACTACAACCCACCGAACCGCTAGACCGTGTATATCATTAGAGTGTTCCTACCTTCAACAATCCGACAAGCAGCTTATCAACTGGGATCAATTGCAAATTCATTGAGATACCATGTCAGCGCAAACGACCGTTCCCACGCCTTCGAATAAGCGAACAGCGATCATCACTGGTTCGGCAAGGGGCATGTCAGTAACCTCCCATACACATCTCGGATAAGATCGAGACAGCAGCTACCTTACTCACACCATCATCATCTAGCGGTAGAGCGATCGCCCTCCGCCTAGCCCACGACGGCTTCGACATCTGCGTCAACGACATCGAAGCCCACACCGCCGACCTCGAAACCGTCGTCCAGGAAATCCGAAATATCGGCCGCAACGCCTACGGCCACATCGCGGACGTGACGAGCGTCGACGCCGTCAACACTTTGGTGGCGCAGAGCGTGCACCATCTCGGCCCACTAAACGTAATGATCGCGAACGCAGGCATCGCGCAAGTGAAAGCGCTACTGGATCTCACGGAACACGATATACGCACGATGTTCGATGTGAATTTCTTCGGGGTGTATAACTGCTACGCGGCTGCGGCACGACAGTTTATCGAGCAAGGGGGCGGGGGCAAGATTTTGGGTGCTGCAAGGTATGTATGTATATATGTATATATGTATCTTTTACGAAGCGAGTTTATATTTTCCTTCTGTTTTCATCTAGTTGATGATGAGCACTGGCGATGAACGTCCCGATAACCCTGGCAAAAGCATCGTCGCATTCAAACCATTCCCACTCCTATCGCATTATTCGGCATCCAAATGGGCGGTACGCGGCTTAACGCAAGCGATGGCCATGGAGATGGCGCCGCACGGCATCACAGTGAATGCATACGCTCCTGGCATCGTCGACACCGCGATGTGGGAACAGATTGATTCGGAGATGGGGAAGATGAAAGGGGTGGCTAAAGGCGAAACAATCAAGAAGTATTCGAGCGATCTGATCGCTCTAGGCAGGACGAGCGTACCGGAAGATGTGGCGAAGACGGTGAGTTTTCTTGCGGGTGGCGATAGCGATTATATGACGGGGCAGACTGTTGTTGTTGATGGGGGGATTGTGTTTACCTGAACTTGAACCTCGAGAAAGTGGTGTTGTTCGTATGATCAATTACTCTGCCCCCCTAGGGCGTTCGATTTAGGGGCTTGACGTATTAATAGTCCAGCGCAATAAGGGGACAACAGTCGATACCTGGAGTTCGGTTATCGTGGTATCGATTACCAGAATTTCAAACTACAGCTGGCTTTAACAACATATCCGTGGTCGCTATATAGCCTGTATTGCGATTTATTTCAATACGAGAGACGCTGTATCCGTTAACCCCTAAATCGAACACCACGACTGCCGCGGGGGGGGGGGGGGGGGGGGGGGGCGATCCATTCTTCTCTTCTGCTCAGCTATCCAATCTCGATACGAAGTACTCACAGCCCATCCACTTTCTCCCCTCCCCCCCTAGACATAACTCCCTTCAACATGTTCCACTTCCCTCCGCACCACTCAACCAACCCATCCGATCCTCAGTAAACCGCTCCACCCTAGCTAGCTAGGCCTCAACTCCCTCTCACGCAACCACAAACCATCACCGGTCTTAATCCTTAAAATACTCTTTCTTGTCCGGGAACCCAGCGCTACCGCGTTCCATCAGCATGCCGCACGTGTCACAGAAATCATCCGTCATCGTATTCCCGAGGCGATAGTCTGTGCTTGGACAAACTTCTTGAGATCGTCCCGGCCGCGGAGGTGTTTGATAAGTGGTGGCGACGATGAAGTTGGAGGCGAATATCGAGGCAATGAGGTTGTGGCAGTCGGCGCAGTTGCGATGAAGGTGTTGCATGAAGCCTGGTTTTTTTGGGGTTGGTGCTGGGGGGAGAGGGTGGAGTGGTGGTAGAGCGGAGGAGAGGGAGGAGTGAGGAGGGAAGGCTGATTTGGGGAAGATGGAAAGAGAATGTGATGGCGTAGCCAAGTTGAAAACGATATACTGTACGCAGACGAGCTGGGACGAAAGGAAGGGGTCAAGACTTACGAGTGCGAGCTGCACGGCGCCATACGCAGACGAGCTGGGACGAAAGGAAGGGGTCAAGACTTACGAGTGCGAGCTGCACGGCGCCATAAAAGCTTGTGGTCGTCGCTTCATTCTCTGTCGACTAGCTGTCATTGGCCTCGCCGGCCAAGGGGAAGCTGCGTTTGCTTTCGTCAGTGTCTGCCTTGGCTGTATGGTTCTGTAGAGCCGTGGAGCGTGATGTGATTTGAGGAATGTTCATAAGTAGAATACAGTCTGAGGGTGAGAAATTTGGGTGTTCTTACTTTACTTTGATTCTGCGCCATGGGAAAAAGTCATGACCAGAGGCCTGAGAGAAAGCCGCACTTATTGATACTCCAAAGTGAGTATGTTGTTATGCAGACAGACCTCTTCTTTTGCTAAGCATCATTTTCCCTTACTAAGCATGCTGTCAGCTTGCATCACATGAGATATGCACTCTTCATTTCTGATGAGTGCTTAGTACCAAGACCTGAATGTGAAACGGTTTCAACATCCCATACCTTCTACTCTTGTTCCTCCAATAGATTACCCCTTTCTGATCCTCCTTTCCTTTCCTTTCATTCCTTTCGCTTCCCAATCCAAATCCAATCCCAGAGCTCCCACCCGATTTCATTAGGCCAACCTCTCATTCGCTAAACCGCCCCTCATCCTTCGCCTCCTCCCGCTCGCGTCCATAAAGCGCCTCTTCGCTAGAACTGATATCCCTCTCCAGCACCCCCATCACCTTCTCCCCACCCCCACTCCCTTCACTTTTCTTATTACCCCCTTCCAAATCTTTTGCCCACGGCGAATTATACATTTTGTTCGCCGCGACGTATTTGATGGGGTTCTTCAAAATATTGGAGGTCGTGGTGGATGGTTTCGAAGGTTTGGGGGACATTCCTGTAGATTCGAGGAGGCGGGGGACGTAGATGGCCAGGAAGGGGCGGATGGCGGGGATGGAGACGCAGAGCTGCAGTTGTTTTGGTTAGTCGTCATGTCTGTCCGATGAGGTGC
Organism: Rusavskia elegans; assembly: GCA_011316305.1. Taxonomy (NCBI): domain Eukaryota; kingdom Fungi; phylum Ascomycota; class Lecanoromycetes; order Teloschistales; family Teloschistaceae; genus Rusavskia; species Rusavskia elegans. The sequence continues at coordinate 86,104 of SAUG01000033.1, forward strand.
CCGCCTATTGGTTGTTGATGATGATGTTGAGAATATGATGATGGTGATTTGATCGACCTGGCCGAAGGTATCGAACATATCGCGCTGGTCCAAGACAACATGGACAGTCGCGCGGAAAGGGGAAAAACGAAAGGTGGCTTACTATTCCCACATCCACCTGCACGGCACTCGCCACCCATAACGGCCAGCCATCCCACGTCTCGTCGTAGCTATTCTTGAGCGCGAAATGGACGTAGTAGACTTGTACGATGCCGGCGATGCAGACGACGAAACCCATACCGAAAAGCGTGCTCACGGCTATTCGTTGCTTGGTTGAGAGCTGGAGGCTCATGACGAGGGGAACGGGGAGGAGGAGGATGGCGAAGTCCAGAACGACGGTGAGGATGCCGAAGGAAAGCATGTAGTTTCCTTCGTCGATGCAGTGGTGCGGGAATGTTGCTAGGGGTGTCCAGAAGGCGCGGAGTGGTCTGCGTGTTTACAGGAAACGGGGGTTAATAACGAAAGTCCACTTGATCCACATGTATAGAAAGAATGTGGGGCGGGGGTTGAATTGATGTTGGAGATACTACTGACTGGCAAGCATTAATAGCAGAGATGAAATAAGCGATGAGCATCAAGAGCTGAAAGATGATGCCGCCCAGGATACAGTATTTGTACCATGACTGGTAGATGCCGCCGGCGGTCAGACGTTTGTAGAAACAGAGAAGAGAGATCTTGTTGAGAGTTGCGGCCCAGAAGAAGAGGATCTGAGCTGATAGACACAGTTTGTAGCCCGCAGGACCGTTTTCGGCGTGCAGATCCCATGAGTGCCGGTTCCAACCATAGTTATTGTCGGCTATGAGGACGACGACCTTGAATGTGGAGTTTTGGTCAGATCAACAGAATGTGGCGTGTCTGTGGTAGACAAACCGTGAGTGCGAATGTTGGGACCTTGTGTTAAGGAGTTAGAGAAGTCAATAACGGGTAGGGGGAATTACGAACGAGGGAGGCACCTATGACATAATCGTCGAGTCCGAAAGATCTCGTAATACGGATTCTCGTGTAGTAGCGAAGACCAACGACTATGAAGACAAGAACAATAAACACAATGTTAACAACAGTCAAAGCCGGACCTCTTGTATCCGGATTGACATAATTAGGTTTAGGCCACGATGCAATGACTTCTTTTGTCGGATGCATGTCGACAAGAGCAAGACGAAAGTGCTAAAGATAGACAGGTATGTAGGTAGCAGTAGCGGAGGATATGATGCGGGAAACAAGCATAAGAGATTGGAGAATATATGTATGAACTACCGCAGCGCCAAGCGGAAAGTGTTGCACGAGCCCAACGCAGAGAGAAAAGCCATGAAGTCGAGACAGGAGACTAGCGCTCGAGTTTTGTTTTGATGGCTTCATGTTCCGAGGGTTGGAACTTGGAAAGGAGAAAGGGAACTCGCGGTTGGGGTCCGCCCCCTAACTAGTTTACCACGGCGGATTGTGGCCTGTGGAAAGCCCAAGCCTCTGGCTTACTTTCCGCCATGGGTGTTGTAGAGGCTGCTCGCATGATACATCTCGAGTCGCATACGACCGTACAACATGTGGGGATAACCTTGCTCACCGGGAGAGAGATGATACGAACTAGCGGTACGCTGTACGAGAAAGAGTCGCACAAAAGAGTTTCCGAGTGAGGTATGATGGCGGACGATTCCACCGGTAAAGAAAAGCGTCGAGGCTTAGCTTAATAACAAACAGTGGCGTTTCTTTAGGGTTTCCCTCGCGGCACCCACCCCCGGGTGCCACGATGGGTAGGGTTAGCCCTACTCCGCATGTATTTCCCTCCACCATCACTATGGATCTAGAGCTACTACCACCATTGCTCGATAGGCAGCTTGTAGGGCAGGTCAATGAGCAGCTTGAAGGTCTCGAGCATCCCAGGGAGGTAGTGGAGCTGAGTAGTAGTGGCGATTGACCTTGTGCAATAATGCTACGCGCAAGCTGAACGCTTAAACAGCTCAGAATTGAACACTTATAACGTTCAAATAAATGCGCGAATCAGAATACAGATAAATCAAGTAAACAGGCAGGCTCGCAGGCATAAGGGGGGGGTTCCAGGCGGAGCTGCATGCGGAGTAGGGCTAACCCTACCCATAGTGGCACCCGGGGGTGGGTGCCGCGAGGGAAACCCTTTCTTTACCTTTAGTTTATTTAGTTATTTGTTTTGGCTTTGGTGCCCGGTAAACCAGTGGTTCGGTAAGCAAATTAAGCGTTGGTATACTAATATTAAATATACGGTAGCAAGACCTATATTCTAGTTTAGGTAATATAAATAACGGTTTTATAGAATTTTAATTTAAATTTACTTAGTAATATAATATATCTTTCTACCGATAATTTAACGTAGAAATTTTTATAGATAAATATACCTCGTAGTTATCGCTTTTTCTTCTTTTACCAGTAATATAAGCTCTTCGCAAATACTATAATTTACTAAAACCCTTTACGTACGTATATATTCCCGTAATAGCTATATTATAGCTAAACTAGACGGTAGTATCTTTCTATATCTATAATAACTATATCTACCCGTACAGTCGTCGATTATTTTATTATAGCTAGAGCAATCTATTCCGACTTCGATAAAGATCTTTTCTTTACCGCTTTTAAAATACGCTATCCGACTTTTCTATCTCCTTTTAACCTAATCGATCGGGTAAAGCTTTTAATTATAGTAGCTAGCGTACTGGTAGGTAACCTTATAGCTAGCGACCCTTTTAAAACTATACAGGCTAAAGAGTACTTTAATAGTTTAACGGAACGTTTAGGTACAGGTTATATAATAAGTATAGCCGAGGCGACAGATATAGATAATTACTTCGCAGTATAGTAGATAGATATAGCGGAAAAATTAGAAGCTGATAATTATATATAACGTCGAGGAAGGAATATATAGTATTTAAACTGGACCGAAGACTGCGAGTAACGGAATTGTATTTATATAGTAGAAGATTCGTAATCGAATAAAAAAAGAAATAGTTAAATAGAAGTAATTGACTGCGCTATAAACCTTGCCTGACGAATATACCTTTAGCTATAAAAATTTCTTTATACGTAAAATATAACAATCGTTGCCGTATATAATATTGATAGAACATATATATATATATAAAAACTCAATATAACCCCAGACAGGAGCCCTCCAGGGGAGCTTTACCTTTAGTAAACTGTGAGTGGTTGATTAAACATTACGCAAGTCCGACTGAGTAGCGTGTCCCCAGCTCTTTTGTTCATCGTCCCTCCTTCGATGTGTCTGGAGCACACCAATCAACCGTCCGGGTTCGAAAGCCTTCTTCGAATCGAAACTTGGAGTTCTCGTATGAGAGTCAAGGATGAAGCTGGACCAGTGAGAAAATCTTGGCTGGAGCGAAAAGAGACGTGTAGGGCAGGTATTTCGATACCTCCTAGAGTCCTAGGTCCGATCTTTTGCCTGCTAGTGGCTAGCCCGACGGCAGAGGACACCGCTAGGGTTCCAGTAATTCCGCGCAAAGGAGTATATGCGGACGAATGAGAGACGTGGATGTCACACGCCAAACCCCACAGAACGGAACCGTGTGCCATGTTGTGTCTTAGAACCTGGTTAACAGTAGGACTAGAGAAACCACCAACTCGACAGCCACCGCCCTCGCTTTCATTGTCCCTAATTACTACCACTATTTCGCGCTTCTGTTGTCGGACGAATCTTCGAAAGGGTGGTACGCAGTAAGTACCCCGTATCGACTACGGATGTATCCATGATCGGGTTACCGTGATACTGGACGGCAGTCGAATACCTTCTTCTCACGGTCACGAAACCGCTTCTGATGTTGCTCAAATCAAGAAATCAGTCAGAGCATCGACTGCAGAGGCATTCCCATTTTCGCTAGGAAGATGCCGCAATCTCCCTGCCTACCTTGGTTCAAAAGGATGTCTTGCCTCAAATTGTTTATCCTTTGGAGTAGAAACTTTCGGTTTGGCATTCATTCTATAACGTATTGACGCTTTGTCGTTGGGTGGAAAGCGAGATTTTTACAATGGTCTTTGCTTCTGGGAATAATCCAAGCAAGACACCGCGGCTGATGAAAACTAGCACCGTAATAATAATGTCAAGCGTGTCTTGCACCCTCGTTTTCACGGCAGTAGTGTTCTTTATTCGTGGCTGGGCAGCCTGCGTGCTCTAGTCACATAAATATGGAAGGACCGCAACTAATTGAATATGCAATCGTACCATAAAGCCAGTTACGTCCCATTATTCGCTCTCTTGGATGGATTAGTCATCGGCAGTGGGTTCCAGTAGGCATCCAGGTATTTATGGCTCATGGCTTGCGTATTGTCATACCGAGGAGAACATCGATGTTTACCCAAAGACTGCGGAAAAGTGGCCATGGCGTGATGACGTTTGTCTAGTCATCATGCATGGCAGGTGGTATTGGCTACTATCATTGTTGTTCGGAGTCTTGCCCGCCCGCGATGATGATTCGATGTGGCATGCGTGGGTGAATATGGCGCCTAATCCTCCGCTGCCATCAACCAACAAACATAGAAATCGATACCGCCATGAAATCCCGTCTTCCCCTATCTCCTTATGGCATCCATACCGCCTCGCGCCATCATAGCCTGGAATTACAGAATAGGATGGAACCAATTAAACTTCCCATACGGATCCCATTGCTTTTTCAACTTCCTCAGTTTTTGTATCCTCCATTCCTCATACCCGTACAACTGCTCCAACGTCTCGTCTCCGTAGGCGTAGTTGACGTAGGTATTGAGCGGACGGCCGGGTGCGTCGCCAGCGTGGGAGAGGGAGCTAATTTGATGCCCGTAGAGAGGGGCCATGTCGTCGGAGTGGGGTGAGGGTGGGTAGGTTGCTTGGAAGGCGCTTGGAGTATGTTAGCCTGATGTCAAAGAATTGATCTCCGTGTGTCGGATGATAGAGATATCCCGTAGAGTGGTTAATCGATTGGATTTTCGATCGCTTGGGATCGAGGTAACGATCTGTCGAGCTCTCGATTCGAGGGACTGTTCTGTGCCTTGGACTGGGGACTGAGAGACATGACTTACACCAATAGATTATCACCCCGATGTGCATACGCCGTTTTCGCTCCGTCAATCGCTTGCACTCCTTGCATGGGATATCCCTCAAATTGCACGACCGAGCCCTTGAATTCCGGGTGTTTGGTGATGAGATCGGAGTAGAGGTCCCAGATCTGGTGGGTGGCGGTGAGGTTGAACTGTTGGATACCAACGGGGAAGCTTGCATGACTCATGCCGGATTGGCAGACTGGACTTTTGATACCGATTCCAACGGCTTCCGCGAGGTTGGCGTAAGTAGTTGTTTGGTTGTTGATGAGGATGGGGTTGAGGTTAAGGAATGGTTGGGTGTAGCGGAGGGCGGATGATGAGGGTCCTGCGTACCACATGGAGACGATGATGACGGGCTGTCAGTGCCATGTCAGCCAGCATTCTTTCGACTGACCAGCTGGTTGGTTGGCGGAACGTCGGAGACGGTGAATGGGAAATCGTTATGGACCACCTACTTTATTGCTAACGCCGGGATTAATTGCAAACACAGTGTATGTGGTGAGCTCCTTCGGCTGTTTGCCGTTGTTGTTGAGCTTGTTGAGCTCCGTAAAGACGGCATCGAGTTTGTCGTGGGTGTATTGGTAGCTGGCAGCGTACCAAGTTGGGATGCTGTCATAGATCTTGTATACGTAGCTCGTCACAATGCCGAAATTGTGGCCTGCACCTCGCATTGCCCAGAACAGGTCCGCATTCTGTCGACCGTTTGCTGTCACGATCGAACCGTCCGCGGTCACGATGGTCATCTCCAGGAAATTATCGGCGACGAGGCCGTAGAGGCCCTGATACATACCCATACCACCGCCGAGACCGGCTCCCACTATGCCGACACATGTGACGGCACTTGTTGCTGGAATTGACAATCAACTAGACTACAAGACTTATTGATGACGGAGCGATTTACCTGCAACCTTTCCTTTTTTAGCAAGAGTCTTGATCAACGGGTCAGCGTAAACGCCACCACCGAGTACTGCGGATTGGCCGTCGGAGGCAATGGTGATGCTGTCAAGGTTACGGACGTGAATACTGATGCCATGACGAAGCTTATTCAGATCGATGCTTGAGCCGTGTCCACGGTTGACAGCAAAGAAAGGGAATTTATTTCTATTCGCGTATCTGACCCATTTCGGGATATCAGCATCGTGTTCGATTCTGCAGTGTGACGGTAGCTGACGGTTGCGGCGACATCCTCGTCGTTGGTTGGTACGACCACGGCTGCAAAGTTGGGGTGCATCGCTCCATTCCATCTTGTGGTTGCATCGCTGTAAGAAGCATTGCCAGGTAGATAGATTTTGGCTGCTCGGGACAGCTGGCTGCCCAACTCGTGTTGGATTCGGTTCAGGCCCGGTACTGTAGGTTTGAGATATGCAGGTACCCGTACCGAGGCATTGTTTTGAGCGTAAGCAATACGAGCCGAAAGGCTCAAGGCGAGAAGGATGGCCGACAGAAAAGTGTACATCGTGGGGCCCAATTGGAAGTAAAGTATGCTAGATGTTGCGAATTCGGAAGAGAAAAAACTCGGCAGGTTAATGAGAGAAGTGGGAGCACAGATATTGCTTTGGCCGATGCACATTTCCGAGGAAAGAAGAAATATTGGAATTCATTCACCATGTAGGCATACAACATAGTGAAGCTATCTTACCAAGAGATATCGCACGAAGAATGGGACTTCACAATACCAACAATCAACATGCTGAGATAAGTAAGATTCACAGAAGATCAACACGCGATCAAGCGCAAAAGACGAGTGAGGAGACCCAAATTTCGATGGTACAATCCTTCACTTTTGGCGGTCTGATTTCTACAGAAATCATCGGGCTTCGAAAGCGAAGGTGTCCGGCTGAAGGCTCCCTCACATTACTCTCATCCTGATGTAAGAGTCTCCAATCGTTGATATCCAGGTCCACGGAAAGAGATGCAAACATAGTTGTTTCCCAATTGAGGGGATTTTGTCTCGGGGATTACCGAGCATTTCCCTCGGATGTCACCAGGATTGCTGCGCATTAACTTGTACAACGTGTGCCCTCCGGAAAGCATGTTGGAAGTTGCCTTTTTAGGGAGATCTGAGTGGGCGACACCCTGGAAGCTCACAAGGCCTGTTGAAGCTTGCAAAGACCCATGCCAAACGTCGCTGTTTGTATCGACGAAATTTGGCACGACTATGGAGCGGACAAGTTCCGATTTCCTGACGGCGGAAGGCAGGCTTGAGGGTTGTTGATACCATAGATGTTCGTAATGCAGGTGAATTACGAGTAAGCGATGTATCGTCCGTTTCTCTCCTATGTCCCCCATTGGCCAATAATGACGAGATGGTCGTCTGCAGGTCGTCCAGTGGAGCGGTTAATTATAGGCAGCTACTGCAAGGGACATGGCAACAGCAGGGGTGAAGCTCTGTGTCATACATACTTGGTAGTGCAGGTCTTCCGAAACTTGATCCTACCACAAACCTATAGTGTATGCTTTGAGAGGCAAAACCTAATCGGCGAGACGTCGTTTAGTATGTGATACGGCTGGGTGGAGTGTCCATCGGTGGCCTAGGTTGTGCTCGTCGTCTTCGACAAGATGTTCGTCTGATTCGGACAGGGTAGTCCTTGGCAGGGGGGAGACGTCATTGTCCGGAAGGCTTATTGCACGACTAAGGGTACTTTCGGCTGTGGTTGCCTCATGGTTAAGGTCTCTTGGCAACCATTCCCAATGTGGTCCGATTGCATCCGACGACACGAGACAGGCCTTGGCAGGCTAACAGCCGCCCTCACCATCTGATATTCTGATTTGCTCGAAGCCGGCTGTTTAGCGACAACCCCCCGCACTAAGAAGCGCTTACACATGCGCACCACTTGATGACATCTAGAGAAGCTCGCCAGATGCGACACACGCAGCCCAAGGCTTGTTGTAAGCGTTTTCGGGAAAAGCCTCTACACTTACCCCCTTAGAGCAAATCCAACCCACAGTTTACATTGGACATGGTCTTCGAAGTCTAAAGTCTGGCTCCCGGATGCTGGTAGCCGCATCGATATGCACGCCAAGGTGCCCAACGTCATTGATTCGAGGAACTTAGGTTCCTCGAGCACCTCTTTGAAACGATTATCCACAGCTTCCGTAATTTCAGTGTACACACGTTGACAAATGCCTTGTCAATGAGTTCGCCGTCTTGCCGTCATCATCCGAGCCAGCTGGCCCAGAGGGGAAAATATAGTAATCCAATGTACGAACTCAGATCCCTATCGGAGCATTTACTTCTTCTTTTGCTGGCGTAGGGGGCAACACCGTCGGTCTACCCTGCTTTTCAGATCCGTGATTGCCCACTGATGGTGTTCTCTTTTGACCCCATTCCTTCGTGCATCATCCTCGGGACTATATAAAGATCCATCTCTGCTTCTTGTCCCATCATTCTTAACCAGTCACTCTTTCCCGTCGTCTACTTCGAATCTGGCCATTCATTCGCTTTCCGCCCAATCCATCGACCGCAGATCAGGCTTAATCCATCCACTGTGTAACATCGCACTCTTTCGGTCTCCCAAACCATCCATCTTGTGTCGCCTGCAGTCCCCACTATGGGATCCACCGTGGCAGCCATCCTGCAAAGCATCTCACTCGGTCGGTATCCATCTCTCCGGATCCAATTGTGTATCGACGTCATGTCTTCCCTAAAGATGATCTCGAGGTCGTGTGATCTTCAGTCTTTTATTTCTCATTGCCATGTTCGAAGTCATTAGCTGACCAACCTCAGTGACAAATCTTCAGCAGACCGCGACAAATGGTGACGCCGTCCTTCGTGCTTTCACCCAGGAGCATGCAGCTGACTCAAGCAGGACTTTCGAACCTCGGGACGTTCAAGGCTCCCACATTTCCCGACTCCTTGTCAGGGGTGAGCCGCTTTAAAACAGATTGTAGACGTCCACGACTAACAGAGAAAAGCCTCTCCAAAACGGATTTCCTTGGGGACCAAGAACAGCAGCGAGGACCAACCCATATGAAAATTCGCCAAACACCGGTAGGTTTCTCCTTCAAACCCCGTTTGCGTCGCTTCTTCTCTAGAAGTCGCCGCTCTATAGCATGAATCACACTTACCCTTCCCAGGTGTGGTCCGTTCCTACGATCTCACCATCTCACGTGGATACATCGCTCCCGACGGCGTGAACAAAAGCGTCATTCTAATCAATAATCAGTTTCCAGGCGTGAGCCAATCTCATCCATCACATGACACCTGCTGACCGCTATTTAGCCAACTCTGGAAGCAAATTGGGTGATTATTCTGGCCTCTGTCGACTGTTTCTAGTCGAAGCTGACATGACAAAGGGAGACACTTTCTCGGTTACTGTCAATAATCAGATTACGGGACCCAAGGAAGGTACTGCTTTACATTGGTAAGTCTGATGATCTTGAATAGAAAGCCATAGCTAACTCATGTTCGAAGGCATGGGTAGGACTCTTCCACTCTTGCTGAATTGTCGACTCATCTTGACAGTCTCTTGCAACGGGATTCCCCATGGTACGACGGAGTTCCATCAGTCCAGCAATGCCCGATTGCTCCTGGGAAGTCTCTTCGATACACGTTCAAGGCAGATCTATTCGGTACTTCATGGTATCACAGTCATTACAGCGCCCAGTATGCAGGTGGTGCCTTTGGTGGTGAGTACTTCCATGCTAAATGGGACTCATAGACTAACGATAGCCAGCAATGATCATACATGGACCCCACGAGAACATCTTCTACGACGTCGACGTCGGACCCGTTCTTTTGTACGTCGACTATTGCTGTTTCCTTTCACTTTGCGATGTATTGGTGGGCGATCCTCGGGGTGATCGTGTCGGCTAAAGGAACCCGTGCAAATTCAGAACCGATTGGTACCATAAAGAATATTTTGAGTTGGTCAAGCAGGTCGTTTCAACAGTAAGAAAATCCCAAAGTAGTCACAGCCGGCTGTATTGACGTTCCGGCAAGAAACGTGGGCCCCCTCCGTTCTCCGACAATAATCTGATCAACGGAAAGATGGATTATGACTGCAAGAGTATACCAGCTGGTGGTCCCGCTTGTGAGCTCATTCGAAGCTCATTCCTTGAAACGTTGAATAACATCTCTCAGGTACTCCGAATGCCGGCATCTCCAAATTCAATTTCACTAGCGGCAAGACTCACCGCTTGAGGCTGATCAACGCCGGCGCAGAAGGTATCCAGCGCTTCTCGATCGATAATCATACAATGAAGGTTATCGCACAAGACTATGTCCCGGTCCGTCCGTTTGACACCAAGGTTGTCACTCTAGGGGTAAGCTTCTCACTGCTTATTCGCACACTGTTACATCCATCCGGCAACAAAGTCCCAGCCTGGCTAATATTCTCACGCTCCTCACATTCACGAAACCTGATGTTGTTCATAGATTGGTCAACGTACCGATGTCCTAGTCAAAGCAAACCTGCCGTCCGATTCTGCGGTCTTTATGCGCTCCAACATCCCAAAAAGATGCTCCGCCGCCACCCAACCACTCGCATTAGCCGCAATCTACTACGAGAAAGCAAATAGAACCGAAACCCCAAAGTCGACTCCCCAAACATATGATGACAGCAAATGTGGCAACGTGAGTAACATCCACATCTTTCATCACCGCCGTCCCCTAATGCGATAACACCAGGACGATCTCACCATCACCAAACCCCTCTTCCCCTTCCCCGCCCTCCCCAACGCCGCAACAACCCTAAACCTCGACATCACCTTCGGCCCCAACGCCACAGGCTTCAACCTCTGGTACATGAACAACGTCTCTTTCCGCGCCAATTTCGACGCCCCCATCTTCCTCCTCGCCGCCGCAGGAAACACCTCCTACCCCTTCTCTCCCCAATGGGCCGTCAACAACTTCGGCAGCAACTCCTCCGTCCGCCTCATCATCCGCAACCGCCACCCCGCAAACCACCCCATGCATCTCCACGGCCACAATTTCTTCGTCCTAGCCGAAGGTCAAGGAGAATGGGACGGGAAAATAACAAATTACCCCTCTACCACGCGCCGGGATGTGCAAATCGTGCAGGGTTCGAAAGATAAGGATACGCCGGGGTATCTTGTGCTGCAGTATGATACGGATAATCCTGGCGTGTGGCCGTTTCATTGCCATATTGCGTGGCATGTTAGTGCGGGGCTGTATGTTAATTTGATGGAGCAGCCGGAGTTGATCAAGAGGAAGAGTGTGCCGCAGACGATTGTGCAGACCTGTAGGGATTGGAGTGAGCATTCAGGGAGAGAGGTTGTGGAGCAGATTGATTCGGGGCTTTGATAACGCCTTGAGGTGGGGAAACCTGAATTTTCGTATTGGTGGTGCTGGTGATTTTGCATGACGATGATGGGTTGAGATCATGTACGTAGTGGTTGTGAAGGCGAGATGGGTAATGTGTTGATTTCTTATCGTTTTACTTTCTATCGTCCATCCATTTATACTATATACCACCGCATTCTTTAAATCGTTCCAACATCTCTACGCTCCACTTCTGCCTTCGAATCGGCACTGCAGCTATTCCACTGTCATATAGCTTCTCGGTCGAACAGTAATAATAATATGCTCGAAATCTACCGCACTACATCCTCAACCACCACCTTCAGCTCTCAAATCCGTTTCGCCCTACACACGACGCGCTCGATTATCAAATCCTATTCCGACACCGATACCTCATCTACATTCATCCAAACTCTCTCCCACAATCATCAACCACCACATACCCACCATCTCAAAAAAAGCCAATCCTCCTCGCACCACATTACCCACCGCCTCAAGCCCCTGCACACCACCCCAACACCACCAACCCAACCCAAATTTACCAAAACAAAAAGCACCACTTCACCACCCCTTCTACTACCCACCACCATAAGAACTCTCAGCAGCGCGCCAGCTTCCTAGCTCATGCAGTCGCTAGCCATCTTTCTGTCTTTCACCAACAAGTTTCTCTGTGCGAAGCCTAGAACATGAAACCACGCTTTCGTGATGCTGCGGATATAATCTGTGCGGAACGGCTTTGATGCTACCATGCTTGGTTATAGTCGAAGGGCTATGGGGGTTATCGAGAACGGGGTAGGTGGTGAAGGGGGGAGGAAAGGGGGATAGATAGGGTTTGGACGCAGCGGCAGCATTGGGTTTAGTTTGCTGGTGGATTATTAAGGGGGTGGTGGACTGAAGTGAAGCGTATTGTTCTCTGTTTTTGTGGTTTTATATCTACGATTGCGACCGCTCTTGACGTATATATCGTATGTACTACCCGATAACTTCATTTATATCCAAATCCAAGCTGAATAGCACCATGCTTTCACATGCACTCACGTCACGACATATAGAAAAACGCACCGCCCCTAGTCAGCAACCAAGCAGAAAGCAGGATCATACTCAGGGTATACCACGTTTCAGCGTCGTGATAGCTGACGAGGGTTTCTCGTATTTGGGTGCGATGAGAGAGGTAATAGAATTAGGGAAAGGGTGGAAGGTATTGTTTTGTGGTGGATGATGGAAGTTGGTGATTCCGTATGGGTGGTTGGAGAAGGTGGATGCTGATATAGTTCGGCGAGATATTCCGGTTAGCATAAGAGAAGGTATAGGGGGAGCTAGAATAGTCAGGGTCCGACATCTACATCTGGCCGTAAGATTGGAATATACCGTATATAGTGTAAGTACAAATAGTACAGTTTAGTGATTAGTATAGTCTAAAATAGGACCAGAATGTGGCACTGTGACGATGTTAGTATAAGGGTCTGGTATTTGATCAGGAAATTGGGCCTATGCAGAACATCCTCATCAACCCTACGGATTTATTCGGCGAGTCATCCTGTATTCTCCAACATCAGCACAAGATTCCCATCTCCTACCCCCATATATACATATAGCCGGCGCTCTCACCTCATCACAAAACTAGCAATACCAACCATCGCAATAGATCCCACCCTATCCGCTCTCGGCACTAGCAACACAAATACTAAACCCAGCATATATGAGTCATTCAAAACAATCATATGGCGAAATCGGCCAAACGCATCAGAGATTCGACCCCTACGCCAAAGTAAGGAAAGGACTCAGCCCTCACGGGCGGAGCAGGTCTCCCGGCCGGAACCTATGAGTTTTATCTGAAGATCCCGGTTCGAGTCCGGGTCTGGGCAATTTCTCGTGCTCTGTATTTTTGAAGTGAGCATATTTTATTCTATCATTAGTGGTTAAGGCAGCCTGAAGGCCCATGCAGATTTGTCTGGCAAGGGAAGTCGATGAACCGATTTGTCGGTAGGGAGGTCGATTTGAAGTTCGTCAATACTGTGGTATGCCGAATGTGATTTCCATGTGGGTTTTGCAGCCGGGATATACTCTAGCACACTCATCTGCTGTATATACAAGTCCCCACCCCCTCAATCATTACAAAACTCCAACCCGAGATCCGTCGTATCCATCGGCCCCAAATAACTCGCCGGCACCCTCGACGAGAACGTCGAATACGTCTCCCCACAATTCCCCAATCATTCCTTCGCAGGCTTACACAACCTATCCTCACCTCCATACTCGCCCGTGAACTCGCAATGCGGGTCATTAACCTCGCAACTCTGATCATACACACATACCTGCGTATTAGAAATACATCTTGGCTGCATAGTCACGAGATCCGACGTCGGCTGATTACTGCTATTCGTATTCTTAACATACTCCGCGCACTCCAAAGCGCCGGCAAAGAGCATCGGGGGCGTCGTCCATTCGTTTTCGAACAGCTGTTGCAGGAGGTCGTAGAAGTTTTTCTGGGGGTCTGAGAAGGATGAGAGGCCGTAGGCGAGGTTGGTGGAGGCGTCGTACCACCAGGTGCTGCAGACGCCGTGTTTGTCGTAGTAATCGTATTGGATGAGGTGTGGGGAGGTGAGACTGCCGTTGATGACTAGTTCGTGGGGGTTTGTGTCCCGGGCGAGGGTGATGAAGATGTCGCTTTGGCTTAGGCAGCTGGAGACTATGAAGGTTTGGAGGGAGGAGAGAAGGATGTTGGATTGGGCTTGTAGGGAGGCTTGAGGAGCGATGAAGCCGCCTTCGGCTAAGAAGTCGAGGAAGGTAATGAAGGAGATTTGGACGAGGTTAAGAGCGTTCGTGAGGTTGGCTTGGTAGTATTGCTGGATTTTCGAAAGGCCGTCGTAAATTTCGTTGACTTGGACGAATTGAGAGTTCAGTGTGCCAGAGGGGAACTTAACAAATTCCGGAGTTAGCCTTTCCTTGTCAATTCGAATGGCGAATTTACGAGATAAATTTCTTTACGAGACAAAGTATTCATGCATTGCATTCGAATCTCGATAAAAGTGTAATTTCATGATTGAGATGATATGGGATATGGTAGGCGCCGGGCTGACTTACATCTGTTTGAGGACACCTGGTGACTGACGTAAGGCGGTTTCGACGGTGTTGGACATTCCGCCGAAAAGTGCAGGAGCTTTCAACAGGGGTGTCATAACGGTGAGTGCTTGTAAGAACTCCCCGAGTACTTGTGTAGAGGCTAATGGACGACACAATTAACATCCGACTTGTCTCGGTCCGAGGGGAAAGAAAGTAACGTACGTTTTACAGGATTGATGGCCTGCACTATCTTGCCCACAGGCCCTTGAGCGCCAAGATTCGCATTCCTAATACCTTGCCATATGGAAAAATACCATTGCCAGATGCCGAAGATGGAGTAGAGAACGTAGGCTTCTTGTGGACTGAAAGCAGTGATGTTGGTCGGAAAAGAGCACAGACCGTCTCCTATAGTGTCACATTGCTGCTGCTGAATGCCGGCCATCTGCTGAAAGCAGGAAGAGAAGCTGGCATGGTGCTCCTGGCAAGTCTCTTGGTTTGTTTCCCACCACTGTGTGAGCCACTTTGGGATGTCAAGTATGTCCCAGCACTCGGGTCTAAGATTCCATGAAAGATCGTTACAGTCGGTCGCATCAGATGCATTACCGACTTGCTGAGACAAAGACGATATTCCGGTCCGGCCAAGATATGGGAGGCCAGATGAAGTATGGATTAGAGTGGCCAAAGATGTTAGGAGGAACAGGAGTGAAAGTGGGACCATTTCGAGCCAATTGCTCGCCCGAAGATGACCAATGACGGTGGAATAGCACCGAACCTGAAGAGACTGAAGTGATCCATGATGGGCAGAATGCCTACGACATTGGCAATTATATACCAGAGTTGAGGTTGTCGCAACCACCACACGATAATCCACCTTCTTCTCTGAGATCCTGAGTCCACAGTGGATCTTCTATTTTCGAGGTGTATGAAACGCCCCCATCGTGTCCCCCACGTTTGTACCTGAAGTATCTGCGACAGCGGTAGGAGAAGCTTCGGCAAATGGCGAAGCGGCTAGGGCGTCCTTCCTTACTGAGGCGTCCGGGATTCATGCACGACAAGAATATAAATGTCGTCATCTGCGTCGTCTCGGAGATATCATGTGGGTATTCCAACGGATGTATGAGGGATCATCTTCGAATATGCTTTCCTACCGGACACACGTGGACCAGTTATCTGCAGAATGTCCAAATCCTTCCAAAACAGTCTAAACAGTGATCCAATTTTCCGAAACCCGAAGGATGTATACTTAGATCAGAGGAGCTGATGTGAAAGGCTTTGTATTTCGAGTCATGTAGCCTCGTGGTGGTTGTGCTAAGCATCATTCGTGTCGCTTGTAGTCGGGTAATCGCCAATCGTCGGACAATATTTCTTACTCCACCAGGCAGAGAGGCTGAGTGGACCCATCTGGTATTGGCGAATGAAGTTATGGCATCAGGATTACCTGAGTGACCTCGAACGGAAATGGCCTAAGTTAATGACGCTCTCTAAGCAGAAAGCTTGCTTCAGCCCGTGTTAGAAGTAGCATTGTAGGTGCAACTTGACAAGATCTCGATTACAATCCCGTAGGCTAGTGAGTCAACCATAGCTCTGAACATTGCAGTGTGGCTTTGGTTGTTGGCTACTTTCTTATTGTTATACACTGAGTTTCGCGTAAAGCGAGATCAAGAGCTCCGATCTCCTGCACCCTACAGTATTGCTTAACTTGAACGTCACAACTAATCTCCGCAAAGGATACGCACTAAGTCGAAGACGAACGACCATTTTGTCGAGATCATCTGCAAGGAATGTATCACGAGGTATGAACTTCGTACAAGAGGAAGGAAAGAAGTACTGCGGGTTCGGGGTTGGGGGTTTGAGAGCACCTCCCATCTACTGCTACAATTGTGTCATTTTCAATTGAATGAATGAAACAACAGCTCGGCATAAGGAAAAGTCCACGTCGTAACAGGGAAAGCGGACGGCGATAAGTGAAAAATGGGCTATGTCCAGATCTTACCCTGGCAGTACATCCTTTCACCTACGTCGCAAAGAAAATACTGGTGAATCCTTGCCGCATGCCATTCCTTGTCCGAAGTGCAAGCAACTGCTTGTGGGTCCTCCCCCACTGCTGTATGGCAGAGGGAAACTGGCCTCCATATATTAAGTTTCGAATCATCGATGGGCCTAGGAAGGGAATGCGTTCGAATGGGCCAGTGACTATCCCGTTGGGGCTAAAAAACCAGGGGTCGGTATTCGCTGGAAGGTAAATCATCCAATAATGACTTGAAGAGAGAAGGAACCTTCAGGTCTCGAGGTCAGTTGTGAACAGACGGCAGTGCCAAGGGCTCTAACCCTGGACAGGCTAAGGTTAAGTCGTTCTATCAATCCCAGAATTCCGACTCTCCAACCCGAGGGACCGTCCAAAAACTACTGCATGATTTCTTTCCAGGTCATAGGCTCGAAGGGTGCCTTGGATTGCACATAAATGAGCTGGGGTATCATCCACCAGGCTGGGCCGGAGAAGAGCTCCACTTTCTTGATGATACAACAGGAACTGAAGCACTCCACTCCCTCAGCACTGCGGCAACGCCTCGACATCCTCATCAAGGCCTTACAACGACATGGCCCCCGCTATCTGCTATCCGCCTGCAGAGATGAACCCACAAACAGTTCTACTAATGCCCGGAAAGCACTGCACAGCACCGACGTTGATGGAAAGGAACACTATGGAGGGTTTTCCAGGCCCTTCACCCAACTCGGTTTCTTCAAGGGTACCCCATCATAGGGCGCATTGTGCTTCTTGCTCCATTCCACGACACCCTCGAAATTACGGCACTTGTGCAGGACGTTGAAGTTCGGCCATGGCAGATCCCGTACTGCAACCCAGTTGTACGTGATGACCCCCACGTCGGCGTCGCAGGTCAGCTTCTGGCGCAAGATTTCAATGCAGTGATCTCCATAGTACAGATGTCAGCAAAGAATACACAGGGGAACATTTCGGCCTCTGCACGTACCAACATGAATGCGAACCATCTCTGGAGGATCTGTAAATGAAGGGCTTCTCGACTCATAGTAATCCTTGTGCGTATATTCGCGGATGAAGTTCTTGGTTCGAGTCAGCGGGAGAATATCTATCTGTTTGCTGAAATTGTCTTACCAGGCAGTGTAGTTGATGGAAGACTTCTAACGTAGCGAAAAGTTGACCTCCTTGATAGTCACTCAGTCTGGTCGTATTTCCATCCAGCGTCTGATTGAGTCTTCGCAAATCCGCGGTTGTGAGACCAAAGGCTCCGACTGTACTTGGTGATAAGCTATCTTAACAGCCTGGACTTCGGAAGCTGCTCACCCGAGTCTCTGTTCACCAAGGTTTGCCAGGCCGCATCTTGCGTGGGATTTGGTGGTCCTCGGAATACTGATGGATAATCCAACGTTCCGTTGAATTTGACATGACGAAGAGGTGTGGTGGCTTCGAGAGCAGGTGCTGATTCGAAGTGTCAGCTCAGCAGCGATTGACATACTCAAGCCATTGACGTACACCAGATCGATTGAGCTTTGATACATTTCATATCATCATCTTTGTTGAATGTCCTGTTAGATATGGAAAAAACCACTAAGAGGACTATCGAAAGCAGTGTTGGCAGCATCCATGGAATGAGTTTGCTCCATCTCTTCTTCCTGAATGGATGAGGGCCAAAATTCTCGTCCGAGTTCAGCAACCGTTCCGACATTGAACATCCATCATCAGTAAGTTCTTGAGAGCTTTTCATTCTCGGAGGTGTTTGGCAGTCGAAAGGAGCTCAGAGAAGTCAAACGATGGAAAACAGTTTCGTTGCTACTTCGGGTTCAAAGTTGCGCTGAACCTGCTCTCTCTCCATAAGAGGATTGACAGACGCATTGTCGAACTGACAGATATCGTTGCATAATGCACCTACGCCGCGAGACTTGACGTTGGACGATCGAATGTTCTAGGCTCATCGATCACTCTGATATCCTGGCGAATGGAGACTGTTTTTGCAGGCGGCCACGAAGATTGCAACTTCATGCCATGCAGGAAGCAAGACTCGGTATCAACGTCGCAATCGCAACGGCTGCAGACTCAAACTTGATGTCAATGAGTTTACAAATGGCGATGGCGTGCTTGGAACGGTGGAAAACTCCTGACCACGCAGCCAATGTGTTCTTCAGAATTACCGTTTTGCGGGTGCATACCTGAGTTGGCGTTGTGTGAGGTTGCATCGGTATGTTTCATTGACGCAGAATTGGTAATTGAGAGGCTTGATATGTAACAGTGCCCAAGAACAACGCCAAAGCCCGTCTCAAGCCCAGTCGTGTATTGAGAACAAGGTATCGGTTGGAAACCTTAAGGTTCCCCACAAACGCATTCTTTGCATGCTGCGGACCGAGCACGGGTCCATCACGGCAGGCTGTTGACACTCGTGCTTCTGCTCAGCTGAATGCTCTCCGCAAGACGGCGAGGATGACTGGACGCCCCCTCTTGCTGCTGAAAGCAGCTGCTTAATGTCTCAATATCGTCGAATGCTGACTGCATGGACATCGACGCGGAAAGAGACGCTACTGCAGCTAGCAAACTACGCATACTTTCTGTCCGAACTCGAAGATCCCTTCGCGGAAACGTGATCAACTCACGACAAGACCATTCTCGCACAGCATGACCGTACTTCGGGGATACCGAATGACTACCAATGTCTTCTACTATCAGCCTAGACTTGGTTTCCACAATCCAGTCTATAAAGTTCTGCAAAGTCTCCACGTTGAAAATCTTCTCTTCAGACCTAATTACCCAACCCAGTGACTCGAACAGACATTCTTACAAGCAAACTAGCTTCGACGCAACTCCACTGCACCTCATCATGCTTTTCAAGCAAGCCATGGTTGCGGCCTTTGTCATGGCAACCTTGACCTTTTCGGCCCCAGTCGATTATGGTAAGCATCGTCCAACGCAGGGCATTCGCTCAAGTTGACAGTCATAGCTACACCCCACGCCTCCAACCTTGAGAAGCGTGATCTGGCGACGGTTGAAAGCAAACACCACAACGGTTACGAACAAGCTGTCAAGCCCACAGTCGAAGCAAGCCACCATCGACATTATGCCACCAACCTCGAGGAGCGTGACCAGGGCACGGTTGAAAGCAAACACCATACCGGTTACGAACAAGCTGTCAAGCCCACAGTCGAAGCAAGCCACCATCGTCACTATGCCACCAACCTTGAGTAGCGTTCTGGCCATGGCACGGTTGAGAGCAAACACCACTGCACTTACCAACGGCATGTCCCAGCCAAGGTTCATGCTCTGCAGAACTCTCATTACAACAGCTACGAATAAGTCCGGCACGGAGATCAGGTATTGCAACGATGGGAAATTGTTTGAGATCTACATGTTTTCGTGATCGAGATCCTGTATTGATTGTTTTCTGTTTTTCAAGATCCTTACGGCCGAAAGTTGACAGTATGTTTTTCTTACACTTTGAGGTTGATTGGAGATGCAGAGACTGAGATTCAGTCACGAGGAGGAGCTAGAAGCGCTGGAAGTAGCCTGCCCAATAGCATTTAGGATGTTGTTCTAAGAATGTTCCCAGCGTCTTGCAAGAAACAATTTTTGTCTCGTCGCACACCAAGATTTTGCAGATTACTCCCTTAGAATTTTGCTTCTGTGACTTGTCACCAGCGTCATGTATAAGCTCTGACTAGATGGTGGACTTACCCAATAAAAAGGGGACTTACTGAACCGTCGTTGAGAACGAGGAACAGTATATTCGAAGCGATGTAAGAGCGGATATTGACCTGCACTTCTAGACGCGTGGGATGTAGTACAGCATCAACTCCAATTCTCTGTACTTTCGCTTTTCGCAACAATCCAAGTGTCATTAACATCCACTTGTGTAGTCGGCACCGTGAACAAGGGATTCAACCCTTTGGGGCTGAGGTCATGATGGGTTTTGGAGACTAAGAGTTTTGATATGAGTCTAAGATGACGTATAGATCTGTTATTTCTTATCATACGTCGATCTGGCACTGCTTGAATCGAGTTCGCTAAGAAAGCATTTGATGGTGTTGACGTCAAGGGGCAAGGGGTCATGATGCCAAGCTTTCGTCCGAGTTCTTTGAGTCTTGGCATCCGACGATATGGTCCAAGCTCTCAAGCCGTACAAACAACTTTCAAGCGAAATATGTTTGCTAATCCCATGCCCGCCCAATCCGAAAGCTGTCCATGGCGCTTGCGTGAAGATTGGGGGGCCGCGGCTTGCTGCGCACTCGGAAGGATCCACGGTGTATCTCAAGACTCAAAATTCAAGGCTGCAATGCTGAAGCCTGCTGCCATGGCTAATATGTGAATACAAAAGGTATCGACGAAGGGTTCGAGGCGGTGTCTTGGTGGAACTGAAACGCCGATAGTGAGTATCGGGGATGGAGATGAACAAGCTGCATTTCCTGCCTTTATTACCTAAAAGAATGTTTCTTTTAGTCTCAAAGTACTATATGTACTTGAACCATGGAATCGTTTCCTTGTTTGTTTGAGCTGTCACTCTACCGTTGATTTACTTTTCTGCATGCTTGTCATGGCCTCTCTTCGCCAGAATGCGCTTTTCCTTGCTCCGTCTCTACCCTCCCTCATCAACCTCGCGACTGCCCAAGTCCCTGCACTCGTTAAACTGGGACCGCATTGCGCCATGGAACGAGAATTTGGAGAGAACAGCGCTGACTTCAGTGCATCTGCTTTCTATCGAATCCCGGGATTCTACTACCCAGGAACCGGACCCGCCAATTGGACTTACAACAACTGCTGTCAATCTGATTGACGAAATTTACCGGCGAAAGTTCTGGGTCGATACACCCGACAATACAGACGTGGAGTCCGAGTCCTTAACATATCTTGGATGCCTGTCGGTGCTTGGGATCATACCCGAGAGTGGTATTGCACCAGGCCAGGACGATAACGGAGACTGCACGACGACGTTTGATGAAGCCTGTGTAGCGGCTCTGATAGAAGCGGCCAATCAGCAAGCGTCCGAATCCGCGGGAGAGGCGAAATATGCCAGCGACGTCTGCGAGCAGATTGTCAACAACGACGTGCCGGAAGCATGTCAGCAGTACGTAGGCGATGATTGGAAAGGGGGAGACGGGCATTCGTACAGTAAGACATTCTAGTCACTTTCTATCATTCCGTTGGTCCGACCTTTGATTCAGTATTTCTTGGTGCGACCACATATCCCAACGGCACCGGCAGCTTCGGATGTCAGCCCAGTGACAGAGAGGGGGCTAGCCGTGGTCATTTGGTCTGGCACGGAACCTATAATTAAAGTGAGACGGCGTACGAGGAGGCTGTCAATGGCGTCATGCCTGTGATGACGGTCGTTTGGGGGAAGAATGAGATGGACGGTGAGATGTGGACGGATGCAAGGTTGGTGTGCATGCGGCCGAGGGAGGCCCAAGCTGGGAGGATTCCAGATGGTTTCCCCTTGCCAATTGGCCCAAATGATACCACTCTTCTTGACAATCCTGCGCTGGGTACGGGACTGAAGACGCCTGGTTATCGAATTGTACTTAGCGTTGTCCTAGCGGTTGGGGTAAGTGCTGCCTGCTTTCTTTGGCAGCTGGTGTAGTCTTACGTCGATGTGGCAACTATTGCACAATGGTACACCTTCCATGTTCCTTCAATGCCGTCTCTTGGATCTCTTTCAATCATGCGTATTCCCATTACCTGTCTAATTGACTCTCATGTTTATCGTGGTATCGACGAGCTCCGCTCGACCTATCGATGTCGTCACATGGGCAGCCGTCTCGTTTGCCAGACGCTCGGACATAGGAGTTTGGCTCCCAAAACCACAACCACAACCACAACCATAGTCTCCATTTCTTCAACTAGCATGCTCACACAAATCATGGTACCAATGTCTCCTCTATCCCTACCGAACACCCAGTCCCACGCCAAAAAAACCAAAGAGATTGCCCAGACCCGGAATCGAACCGGGGTGCTCTAGATGGAATGCCGGCACATTCGACTCTCCCGGTTTCCCTGTTTTACCCGTTCCACCGGGAGAGCAGCTCCGCCGTTTTACCCGCGGAGCTCCACAGAACCTAGATACGTCGCCTTTACGCTACTTGGGCTGCTGTGTTATGGTTACCCCTTTTACTCGGATAGGAAGCACTGCGACCACGTTTTGCTGCGTACATTAGGTGTAAGGGTTTCGAAATTATATGCTGTTAAGGCTACATGATTCAGTGAGGTCAAGGCTTCATGAATTAAAGAGTCGATGTGGAAGGAAGCGGTGGTTGGTTCCATTGCCGCCACTCTACATGCAGACCCACGGAACGAACGTTGATGATGTTGGCTGTTGCAATTGTCGTATCGATTGACAGTTCCTCGATCCGGTTGCTACTGTGGGTGTGGATGTTGAATTGTTTCCGTGGCCGAAACATCCAATTCAGAGATTAGGGGTTGCCCCTGAATCTCATGGTATGCTGGGGGTCACTCTCATTGGGTATATCTCGGTAAGCGATCTGTGTCACTATGGTTTTTGAAGGGAAATCCATACCACCTGCAGGTAGCTTAAACATATACCGAAGTCTGAAAGAGCCGAGGACAAATCCATTGAGCAGGGCAGACAGGTTCGCCATGGATCCCGACAATCAAATCAAATCAACTCGGATTTGCGCGAAGGGCAAAAGAACAGGCGCTGGAATCATGCTGGAGGTATATCCAGTCGCAGATACTTCCCGCAACATGTAAATCATGCTGTAGAGTATCTCGGGACCGGCATACGTGATATCCTGCTGATACGACTATCTTGGGGTCACCAAGTGGAAGAAAATAATACTATACCTTGCCACACCACCGCTCGACGGAGCATCGGTGATTTCGACAAGCACACATCGAGACTCTGAAAGCCTACTTTCCTAGGCATACTCGCAAATTGGGTGTGAGTAAGGTGCACTGACTTCGAGATGTGCCTACCATGCTTCTGGGGGAGAATCGCAGTGTCGAAAACACTCGATGAACTAGTCTACTACATTCGACCACGCGTGCGATTTGCATGTATGGATGCTCTAGTGATGTCTACGAGCTCGTACACCGTGCCAACGGATGGAGCAAGTTGTCTTTGGTCTTGCACAGAGTCATAGAAAAGAACGTATTGGTAAGAGGATAGGAGCGATCGAGCAGCGCTCATCAATACTTTTGTCGCTGTTACTTCGATGCTACGAGCTTACACCAACAGCTGTACGGTGCGAAGATATCCCATTCATAACCTTTGTTCCCGGTGCGATAGGCAACAACCTCAGGCTCTGAATATAGCTTCCAAGGCCCTGTTCCAGAACTGCGTCAGTTACAATACCCAGGAATAAGAGTTGTGGGAAAATGAAATTACCAGCGCAGAAGAAAGACAAGCAAGTAGCTCCGCCTCTCTGAAAGTAGGATTCATATTGACACCCCACGACACATACTTGCCTCTTTTCGCGTCGCACATAGCAACAGCCATACGTCTCGTCTTGCCCTCCTCCGTCCATTTGCGTTCGAAAAGCTGGAAGGATATTTGAAGTCCCGTGCCAACAGCCAAGGCAATCGAGATCGCAGCCGGTATATCATCTCCCTTGCCACGAATCTCTCTTGCCAGGCCGTTGATCAAGATGGTAGCTGAAACTGCCACGGTGGAGTGATTATCTATGGTGTCGATGCTATATTTAAGGATTCGATCATCCCTCCCAGCAACACGGTAAGTCTTTAGAAAGAGGTCTTGGATATCCTCCGGCGACAGGACCCGACCCACCTTATCCGAAGCGGCCTTGACGGTCTTGGCAAAGTCTTGCTGCAGACCTTTCGGTAGATCCAGATCGGCGCTTCGTTGCAGAGTCCAAGCCACGCCACCCTTGCCGCTCTGCGAATTGACTCTGATGACCGACTCATACGTGGCACCAATATCCTCCGGGTCGAGTGGAAGGTAGGGCACTTTCCAGATATTCTTCTTCTTCTCACCGTCGGCGAGTGGTGTATTCCATTTCTTGAAGCCTTTGTTGATCGCATCCTGGTGAGAGCCGCTGTAGGCCAAGAAAACGGAGTCACCGGCATAAGGCGCTCGGGTATGGACCGGAATCTGGGTCAGGCTTTCAACCGTCCTCCTGATTTCGGGAAGGTTCGAGAAATCGAGTTGTGGGTCTACGCCTTGAGTGTAGAGATTTAATGCCAGTGTGACGAGATCCACGTTTCCCGTACGTTCACCGTTTCCAAACAGACATCCTTCCACTCTGGTGGCGCCAGCAAGTTGTCCGAGTTCTGCTGCTGCAACTGCACAGCCACGGTCGTTGTGGGGGTGGAGGGATACCACGACAGTGTCACTGAGAAAGGCACGATGGAAGACTTCGACCTGGTCAGCGAATGTATTTGGTGTACACATTTCCACGGTCGCTGGAAGGTTCAGAATAATTGGTACTTCGGTGGTTGGCTCCCACGCTTCCCTGACCGCATCGCACAGGGCGATAGCATAAGAGGTGTCGGTGTCTGAAAAGGCTTCGGGGCTAAACATCAAGTTCCACGTCGTATCAGGGTGAATGTCCTTCGTGAGGGTTTTTGTGTACCGCACACAATCTACCGCCATCTCCAATACCTCAGATTGAGACAAGCCGAACATTGTAGATTGAAAGTTGTCGCTTGATGCGATATAGAGGCTGATGATAGCTTTTCTGGCACCCGTCACGCTTTGAACGGTCCGTTGGATCATTTCGCGGCGACATGGTGAGAGAACTTGTAGCCATACATCATCAGGCACTGCGTTGGGCGTTTCTACCAGACTGCGGGTAAAGTTGAATTCGGTGTCTGAAGCACTGGGGAACGCTACGTCGATTTCCTTGAAGCCCATTTCGACAAGTAACCGGAAGTAGGTCCATTTCTCCTCGACCGTCATTGGATGTGCTAGGCTTTGATTGCCGTCGCGAAGATCGGTGGCCAGCCATCGAGGAGCTTTGGTAATTGTTTTGCTTGGCCATGTTCGGTTTGGGAGCAAGGGTGGGGAGAAAGCGGAATACTTCTCAGAGGGATCAGAGAGCCTACTTGGTTGTCAGACTCTTTCGTTCTAATTGTGAGAAAGGACCCCATGACGAAGGAGGATACGTACATAGGCATCGTGTGTGAATCCTCCACTTCGCTGAGGTTGGGTCAGTCGGCAGAACTTGGGAGCAGCGATGCTACATGGGCAGCCTGGCAGAGCTGCGCATCTTGATTCTTCCATGCCAACACGTGATTCCGGTCCGGGTTATCCGTATTCATCATTATCCTTTTCCGAACCGTCGGACAGCAGCAACGCTCGGTCCAATCGCGGTCCGTAAATCTCGGACCGCCCTTCGGCTTGCGTAGCTCTGGTGTATTGTGTAAGGTAGGGCTTTAGAATCCATTAAGCTGCGAGTTATCCCCCAGGGCGAATACCTAGCAGCAATCTATCAAGCTCTCTTCTGACCGCTTTTTGAACCCCCCCCCCCCCCAAGATCGTCTCACAATCAACATCAACTTCTAGAGTCCCCGATAACATGCCTTCCTCAATTCCTGTACTTGATGCCGCATGCATGGTCAATGGCACAGCACAAGAGCGCGCTGACTTCGGTGACAAATTTCTGAAGGGAATGGTTGAGCATGGGTTCGTGAAACTTGTGAATCATACCGTTCCGATGCCCATTGTCGAAGACACATTCAGCCAAGTAAGTTTATTCTATTGTTGCACTCAAGCTTATGTTCAAGTTGCTATTATTAAAAATGCCTCCAGGTCAAGAAATTCTTCAAGCTGCCGTTTGATGTGAAGAAACCAATCATCAATGATCCGAAAAAGGGCCAACAGCGCGGGTGGAGTCCTCCGGGCGAAGAAAAGACATGGTGGCTAGAAAGCAACACTGGGGACGTCGAATCTCCTCAATTTGGCGACAACAAGGTAAGCGATATCCATCTCTGTTGTTTCCGAGATCAGGGGTAATTGCGCATGTCGTGCAGGAAAGCTTCGATTGCGGTGACCCAAACGACAAACAATTCCCCAATCAATGGCCAGCCGACTCCGCTCTCCCTGGGTATCAGAAAACAATGGATCAGTTCTTCTACGATTGTGGTCAGCTATGTATAGATCTCCTCGAGGTCTTGGCCACTCGGATGCAGGTTGATCCTAAGCTTTTTTCTTCCCGCTGCACCAACGAAGCAAGTACCATCCGGATCAACCATTTCCCCCCTGTGGCTCGCGAGACGCTTGAAACTGGACAGGTCAGCCGTATCTGGCCACACAACGACTTTGGCATCATCTCCCTCGTATTCCCCGATCGAACCGGTGGTTTGGAGTATGAGGACCGCCAGAACCCTGGGACTTTTATACCAATGCCATATAACGGAGACGATGAGGTGGTTGTCATTGTCTCTGAAACTATGCAGCGGTGGACAAACGGTCTGGTCAGAGCTGGCTTACACCGTGTGACAAAGCCGGTGGACATGGTTGGGGATCTTGTGCCTGAAAGATGGAGCTTGGTTTACTTCAACAAAGCCGACCGACATGTCAACGTTGGTCCGTTGAAGGAATTCGTCGGTCCAGACATGGAGGCTGTGTACGAGGACTTGAGCGCTCTGGAATATCAGTCTATGCGTAATGCAGTGCATTATCCAGAGCCGGTGGGAGGAACTGTAACGGTAGCTGGATAGTGTCGTGATTGCTGTTCTTCCGAAGAATGGAGGAGAAGTTTCGAGGATACTTGTTGTAGGGTAGAGTCAATGACAATCCCCACAGACAGTTGTGCGAAGACGCCAAGTTGACATACTTTCATATTGGGACAGTGTCAGAGCGGGGTGAAGCTTGCTCATGGCTTACAGCAAGGCTAAAGCAGACGTGATTCATTACGAAACTGCATGTAACCCGAAGCAGGCCCGTGTGAAGCCTGGGATGTGGACCATAGAGTCGTCAAGGTGGTGATCATACCATGTATGTCAGACCAGTCCAAAAGACCAGCGAAAGTGCAAAACCCCACTCACAAGTAACGCGCCACCCTCCCCCCTCCCCCCTCCCTGGTGGGGTGGGAATACAGGCCAATCAAGGTGGGAATATGACTGCGGGTTGCAGCAAATCCGCAGTCAGCCGGATCTTCCGCGAAAAGTTTGCCTCCACTGGTATCACGTCAGCTACCGGACCGGCTGTCGGATAAGTCAGTCTGTGCCCTCCGAAGGCTGACTTGCGAGACCAGTGCATGAGCAACGGTATCCTGCAAACTCCCACCCATAAGCACAATCGCCACCGAGGACGATAGTTGGCCATTCCGTGAAGCATGTTGTCCGACAAGAAACCGCGTACCCTTTACGAGAAAATTTTCGACGACCATGTTGTTGCGGAGAAAGATGATGGAACCGTCCTGCTGTATATTGGTGTGTAATTGACCGCCACACCATCTAAACTAAACCCTACGTTAACAATGGATTTTTAGATAGACATCTTATCCATGAAGTCACGTCACCGGTATCGCAGCATCCCAGACGTACAAAGAAGAGCATTGACCAATCAACTTAGCAAGCGTTTTCAGGGCTCGAAAGTCGTGGGCTACCTGTTCGTCGATCAGACCTTACTCTGGCAACCTCAGACCATAATGTTCCCACGACCGCGCGTCCGCCCGGAGTCAAAGCTTCAACTTACCTGAAGAGCACCGCATCCAGGATCCAGGTCCAGAAGCTTGAGAGGAACGTCCAGGCGCACCAAATCCCGTACCTCGGGTTGAAATCGACCCGGCAAGGAATCGTTCACGTCATAGGCCCAGAGCTAGGATTCACTCTTCCCGGGACGACCATTGTGTGTGGCGACAGCCATACTAGCACACACGGCGCGTTTGGTGCACTTGCCTTCGGAATCGGCACGAGCGAAGTAGAACACGTACTGGCCTCTCAAACTGTAGTGGCTACGAGGAGCCGAAATATGAAGATACAAGTGGAAGGAGAGCTGGCTCAAGGTGTGGGATCGAAGGACCTAATGCTTTACATTATCAGCATAATAGGTCGGTTTCTTTAGTTCGCAATATCGACTGTCATAGCAAGCTGATGTCTGCAATGTTAGGTACAGCAGGGGGAACGGGCATGGTCATCGAGTTTGCTGGTTCTGTTATCCGACAGTTGACAATGGAGAGTCGTATGGCCCTCTGCAACATGTCCATCGAGGCTGGGGCTAGAGCCGGACTCATCGCACCAGACGCTGTGACGCTCAGTTATGTTCGGGGGAAATCATTGGCGCCAAAGTCGGACCATTGGTTGGAAGCTAAAAGGTATTGGGTGAATCTTTATTCTGACGTTGACGCATGTTTCGACAAGATCGTAGCGATCAATGCAAGTCAAGTCGTTCCTACTGTCACCTGGGGGACCTCCCCAGAACAGGTCGCGCCTATCACTGGTGTCGTTCCTAGTCCGGAAGACTTCGAAGATCCTGTAAAGCGGGAAAGTTGCTCTCAGGCTTTGAAGTACATGGACCTGCAGCCGGGAGTGCAGATAACTACAATCCCTGTCGACAAGGTTTTCATCGGCTCCTGTACCAATGCACGATTAGAAGACTTCCGAGCAGCAGCCCGTATTCTAAAAGGCAAAAGAATCTCGCCTGGCCTCAAGGTGGCATTGGCGGTTCCGGGATCAGGGGCCGTAAAGCGTGCCGCAGAGAAAGAAGGCCTGGATGTGGTTTTCAAAAATTCCGGATTTCAGTGGAGAGAGGCAGGATGCAGTCTATGTGTTGGATTGAATGAAGACGCTCTCTTGCCGTTCGAACGGTGTGCGAGCACTAGCAACAGGAATTTTGAAAGTCGGCAAGGAACTTTGGGAAGAACCCACCTGGTCTCACCAGTCGTGGCAGCTGCAACGGCAATCAAGGGAACGTTGAGCGGACCTTCTCTGGATGAAGTCCCCAACCTTGCTGAATACAATGACCTGGGATACTCGAGCGGAAGCGAAGAATCTCAAGACCAGAGTGAGTCGGAAAATTCGGAAGACGAGATCGTCGACTCACATGCTCCCCCAAAACGAGTGTTACCGGTGGCTAGCGTAAGGTACACCGCCCTCGTTAAAGGAACGATAGCAGTAATTGAAAGGTCAAACATCGACACTGACTGTATTTTCCCAAAACAATTTTGCACCACAACCGAACGAACAGGACTCGGCCACGCTTTATTCCACAACCTTCGATACAACCCAGATGGTAAACCGAACAAGGACTTCGTCTTGAATTATGCCAGAAACAAGGACGCTGCTATCCTACTAGCAACTGGCCCGAACTTCGGCTGTGGAAGCTCTCGTGAGCACGCTGTTTGGGCTTTGCAAGATTTCGGGTTCCAGTGTATCTTGGCGCCGAGCTTCGCTGACATCTTCTACAATAATGCATTCAAGAATGGCCTCCTATTGATCAAGGTCGACATGGATGCGATGACTAGAATACTCGCAGAATGCAGGGCCCACAAACGTATCCACATCAATTTGGCTGAGCAGACAGTGTTGGATCAGAACAACGTCGAGTTTGCACGGTTCGATATCGAGGAACGTCGGAAGATGGAACTATTGAACGGTATGGATGAAATAGATACAACACTAAGATCTTCGGGGGATATCAGAGCGTTTGAGGAATCGAGGAGACTGGTCCGGCCTTGGATTGAGGACGCTGTTCAAGGCTGGCGGTCGAAGCAATCAAGAAAGGCCACCCTAGGTCGGGAAATCAACAGCGGTGGTCTGCTTGAGCCGGTAGTACTGGATTGGTAGAGAGAGAACTTGGCAGACGGATTCATTTAAATGGACTATTGATTGTGATACCAGCGTCATTACACCCAAGCCAATGCCACTTTTGGTATGTCAACGACCAATCACAGGGGGTGTAGATGTTTGACACGGCAATGATGCCTACACATCGAAGATCTCGTCAAGAAGCGACGTGTCGAGAGTGTCATCAAAGGTTGGACGAAAGGACCAAGGATCCTCCATCGTAGGGAGAGACAAAGATTCGGGATTGACGTTTTGCTTTCGCTTTGGTTCAAACTCCGCAAGCAACGTATCATATAGGTCTGGACTCTGGGGCTGGTTGATAATCGCTGAATTCTCGCCAAATCCGATGATTGCATTTCCAGGGTGAATTCCACTTGATTTGAGGTACGCCAAGAGGTACATTTCGGTGACCTCATCGAAGAGATCTGTGGAGGTAGACGCGTAGGTTTTTAATCTGCCGAAATAGCCACATGCCATTCCTAGGTAAGGTAGTAGGTCTCTCTGGCCCACTTGTTTAGATAAGACGGTGCAAAGTATGGCAGCAGATACTAGTGGTAATATGACTTGGTGCCTATTATATATATTAGCCGGCATTGGTTTGTTCAGAACAAATGCAACATACCAGTCGGTCTCGGATTCATGAAACCGAAACGTTGGTGTCGAAACGAGAACTGCTTTGGCCGTTGCGACGCATTCATCTCGACTGGCAGTATAGTCTGCAGTACTGTGTTGGTCAAGTCGTACGCCGATAATCGCCCACCGATGAATAGCAAAGGAAGCCTCCGCATGTTTTAGTTCCAAATCAGACTGGATGCAGGTAACTGGAGGCGGGGCAGGCTGTGCCGTCAAACTGAATTCGCTGCTGGGCCGGAACCCAGCAGGGATCGATAGTCTCCAAGCGTTTAACATAGTGGACAAGCGCTTGATGGATGCCATAGATTCCGATGGGCTCATCTTCAAAGACGCATGGCTGTACAACGTCTTCATGATGATAGAGCATAGGCGTGCGTAACGATAATAGACAAGTCGAAGATCCCAACTATGACAGTCTTCTGAGTCGCAAGCGCTAGGATACTGCCCTTTCGAGGGGGGTCGATATACAATAAGATCGTCGTGAATCATCTACTCGGCTCAGACAACCACTTCAATTGAGCTGGTCAGTGGTACTCACCGAGTGACCGCCAGATCTTAGCGTGAATGGCTTCTCGACTGAGTAAATCTGCCAGAATAGCCGCTCAATTTGCCCCTGGTGAAATTCCACGGTCGTGGAAGATGGCCTTTTCGGGGTCGCCTGAACGAGTTCTTGATGCATATGCACGGCTTGCGACACCAGTGATCGCGTTAACGATACATCACGATGATTCTGTATGTATGACACCTTTCATGGGTAAGTATGCGGCCATACGGAGACATGCTGTCGAGACAAGCGAAGAGACAGCGTACCATCACGACGAGTGCCTGAAATGCGTTGTTAGTCAAGTTTCACTTCTTGAAGTGGAAAACAAATACTTTCCTGCAATCTCAATAACGATGGCGGCCCGTTCACGACGTCGTTGCGGCATTGGAGAGCGCACTGGAAGTATATCCAGGATTGTGGACAGGATCTGGTAGGATCGGACGCTTTCTGCCACTTCTCCGTGCCCGTTGCAAGCCGGCAGCCAATAGCTAGGATTGCGTTGACCAATCCAGATGCACATATATCAACGCTACTAGGCGCGAAGACCATTTCTGACAACGTGGCTTCGATATATGGACGGCTCACCAACGAAGAGTAGCTTGAGGGATTTATCAGCGAAGGGAAGATGCCGTTATTACATGACGCTGTAACAGAGCAATTACATACTCAATGTTATGAAAGAACGCTATATGCGAGATCAGTAGATGGATTTGACATGCAGACATAGCTCGACGACAGGATGACACTGACCGTCGACAAAAGAGGCTGTAATCCCATGTGTGTAAGGCGGAAGGGTTTCATGATTTACACGTTTGCTCGATGAGCCAGTGCGCGTTGAATTCTGATGTGTCTTCCGCCAGATCGTCGATGAAAGTGATACTGTTAGATTCTTGTCCGCGGATTCCCCAGTATACCGACCCAGAAACCGCAAAGGGCTCAAGGAAGAGAAGTCCCCTGCAACACGATTCAGTATCGCTCGACACCATCGTGGGTAACATAGATGTCGTCTCGGCGATTATACCACATAGTTTCTCGGCCCATATTGCACTCCAAGTTGGATCATCTCCGCAAGGGATGTTGTGATCTAACGCATGGCTGTTTTCTCCGTGAATGAGTGTGTCAAGTCGTGGTTGGGTGCCAGGCCAATTGTTGAACACCTCTAAGCTTTGTTCACAAAATTTAGGAGTGTTGAGAATATTCCGCCCCAGCTCACTATCATCCTCGCTGGTGTTCGATCGTGTGAGAGCCGGGGGACTATCAGGTCAACGTGGCGCTCAGGATATCATACACGGGTTGGGCATCTGATTTTTCTGAGAGTCGAGATGTCGGATGCCCGACCCTCCAGTCAAAAGGAGGATAAAAAGCGCTTGGACATACCGAACAGCATCTATATCCGAAAGCCACTCAAGTGTGAGACCATTCTGACTATCACACGGCGAATTGGCTGGAATGCTATGCGATGCCATGGATGGCTGCGCGATATTGCGGGGCTGGTGCGAGCGCGAAACACTACGGCCAGAAACCAATAAAGTAGAACGATCCCGAGGCTTTTCACTCCGGTTGGGGCCTGCTTCTTCATAGGAACATACGGCGTTTAGTTTCTGTAAGAGTCGCACTCAGCCTATGCTGAACGAATTCGAGCCTGCAGACGGACTTACAAGACACTGGGAACAAGTGGACAAGCCATCGCCTGGATGAAATTCTAGTTAGCACGAGATTGTCCAAGATTCGCTCGTTGTGAAACCCACAGCGCACTTTTCTTACTCTACAATTGGAACATGCACCTTTGCGGCGGGTAATTTTACGATTATTGTTCTCATCCATAATCGTGAGTAGGCGTGAACCCATCACTGCCAATGGTAGGTGTAAGGCGTTACTTATTTTTTATATCTTGGGCTTTATAGCAACTGCGGCGCCAGCGGAGGAGATGAGATGGCCCAAAGGATTGAGAGGACTCTCATGGGTCTGGCCGGGGAAGACATAACGTTGCATTGCATTTGATTATCCCGCTATACGACGCTGATGAGCTGCAAGCCTGACGCTAACGGCAAGTACTGGCGCGCTACTGGCGCATCTTGCATAAAGTCGGTGTGCTGGGGGATGTGTGTTGGTATGAAGTACGTTGCCACGAATTACAATTGTCGAATCTCCGCGGGGGTGAGATGCATCTATTTGCTGACGTGATCCACCGGTACACTCCACTCATGCTCCTCGATCCCATACTGCCTGCATTCAATCCAATCTTTCATCCACATTGCTATTTTACCTGCGTTCTGATGTGGAGACAGTCCGCATTCAACAAGCTGTGTCCCCCATTTGATCGCTCTGATCGGACTGACAATAGCAGCAGTTCCGGTGCCAAACACTTCCATCAAACTGCCAGTCTTGGAAGCCGCAGACAGCTCTGCCATGCAGATTTTACGCTCGCGAACCTGCCAACCACGTGGTACCAGTCTTTCCCGTGCCAGATGGAGCACACAATCCCGAGTGACACCGGGTAAGATGGTACCATCCAGCGGCGGTGTTACTAGCTCATGACAGTCCTGGCCTCGAATCCTGAGTGCGATGAACAGATTCATCGTCCCGGCTTCCGTTATGGCGTCATCATCTCCAAAGAGCCAGAGACACTGATGGAAACCCCGCGCTTTTGCCGCCTTTTCCGGAGCAATGGATGGTGCATAATTGCCGCCAATTTTTTGGTTCCCAGCACCGCCAGGCCAAGCTCGCGTGGCATGGCGGCTACTGGTGGCCTCGAGTAAGATTGGTTGGAAACCAGAAGTGTAGTAAGCACCGACAGGAGAAGCAATCACATATAAGAGGGCAGAAGTCGGTGCGGTGACCCCAAGGCCGGGGCTGGTACCGACCATGACGGGACGAAGATACAAGGAGTAGCCAGGTTGCCTACATCAAGGTCAAAAGCGAAGAAGAAAGAGGTTCTGGCAAGATTGTACCCTAGTACAAAACGCTCTTCGATCTTGACAAACTCGGCAATGAGCTTCAGGAGCTCGGCAGTGTCCAATGAAGGAAGCGCGATCCTGACAGCCGATTTGTTGAAGCGGTCAAGGTTCATCTCCGGCCTGAAGAGTCTAAGGTGGCCTTTTGCGTCTCTGTAAACTTTCATGCCCTCGAAGCATTCGAAGCCGTAATGGAAGACGCTGGCGGTAGGATCGAGGCGGATGTCCTGATAAGGAAGGATGCATGGCTGTTGCCACCCATGTGCTTCAGTCCATTCGATCTGAAGCATATGATCTGCATCGAAGTCAGTAGCTGGGGTTGTGCCATGGGCCGTGTCAATCCAAGCCAAGGAAGGACACAGGCTTGCAGCATCGAGCTTACCGGTGAGGTGTTTCCCAAAAGCCAAGTCATGGGCTGGAGGAATAGCCGAGGGGTGTTCAGTCCTTGCAACGTACAGACAAGAAGCGTCCAGTCTAGCCGGGGATGAAGATTGGGGCCTGAGCGCGGTCAAGGGCGGTGATGGCAACAGGATCCCCGGAGCCATATTGCTGCGAATTGGCTTGGAGAGAGAGTGACGCCCATGTTCATGATATCAGATATTCTAAGAGCATGCCAAGCGGCTTGCATCTCCCGGACTGACAAGACGCTCGGGTCGGACCACGATGCAGATTACGGAACGGCAGGCGGACCGAGATGACTGTACTTTAAGCTGACAGTCATTTTCACAAGCGGCTGATGCCGAGTCATGATATTCGGAATCACGTCAACAGCAGCATCGGAAAATAGAATGGCACGCAGCTTACGTCATACCATCAGCTGAAGGGGTCAGATTTTAGTTTGCTGACCTGGCAGGGGTCGAGGGGGGCCTGAAGGATTCAGGAAGGATGATTGATGATTGAGAACAAGGCATGAACAGCACCTGCAGAACAAGTATGAAACACACAGTCTGGCAGTGTGTGAAGAGGAATGAATGTGCATGGTCGGGTCGGAGGTCGGAGGGCGTCCATGTCACCGTGCTGACTAATTGCTGGGCTGAAGCTTGGCGCCAAGAGTCCACCATCGCGGAGATCTTTCCGGAACAGGCTTGGTGCCAGATCCCTGCCAGACCCACCGTGACTTCCATTCTTTCCATTCTTCCATTGGCGGCTGACACTGTAACATCCACACCACCACTCCACGATCGTGGTATTGATCAATAATGATGGGAAAGGGACCGGCAATGACGAGCCGGGGAAGGAGGTGGGGGGGACTTCCGCAGGAATCCGGTGGGCTTTCAGCCTTTGGCGCCACTCCATACCTTAGCTTACCTTAAGCACGAGGTACCTGACGCTACCACGGTACCTTACATCTTCCCTCCGCCTCACACCACCTCACGTTTGCACCCCTAGTCGTACGTATCGTTCGTTTCAAGCCGCGGAGAAAATTCCCCAGGGGACCCCGACAAAGTCACCATCTACTGCCATTACGTCCTCTACCTCCTCTGAACTCTTTTCTTTCATTCAAGACATCTTGTGCTACCTTCAACAAGTCCGTCATCTTTCATTGGCACTTTTTTCATCATGACCGACGCTACGCTGCTTCACGACATTAACCTAACTCGCGACGACGCCCTCGCTTCAAAGGAAGGACTCTCCCATGATCCTCGCTCCATCGAGGACAACAGTAACCTAGTCCCGTCAACTCATGATGAATCGTCACTCCCTCCAGTCGATGGCGGAAAAGATGCATGGCTTTTCCTGGCAGCCTGCTTTGTCGTCGAGGCTCTCGTTTGGGGTAAGACGCTACACTGCTTTTCCTGCCATCGGATGCTACTCATACAACCAAGGCTTTCCCTTCTCTTATGGTGTCTTCCAGGAGTACTACTCCAACCATGATCCATTCAAAGGGTCCGGTAATATCGCAGTCATAGGCACTTGCGCAATGGTAGGTCGCAGTATCATTCCGCCCGAATCTCTTGCACTGACCACAGAGCAGGGTATCATGTATCTGGACTTGCCCATCGTCTTTGGCCTCCTCCGGCGCTGGCCCCGATACCAGCGATTGTCAACTACGGGCGGACTGATCACCATGTGCCTGGCTCTCGGCTTGAGCTCCTTCTCCTCCAACACTACCCACTTGATCATCACACAGGGCGTCGTCTATGCTATTGGGGGGAGTTTCGCCTACTCCCCTTGCATCTTGTTCATCGACGAGTGGTTCAACAAACGCAAGGGTCTCGCATACGGCATCATGTGGGCTGGCACCGGTCTCGCCGGCGTCGTTTTGCCTCTCGTTATGGAGTGGTTACTGAACACCTATGGCTTCCGCACCACGCTGCGAGTATGGTCTGTCTCCTTGTTCATCCTGACTGGACCACTCCTCTACTTCATCAAACCACGCATCCCCAATACGCCGGCCCACTCGCCGCACGCTCGTGATTTTGCCTTCATCTTGACGTCGACTTTCGGGATCCTTCAAGCTTGCAACGTCATCGAAGCGCTTGGCTTTTTCCTTCCAACCATTTACCTTCCATCCTTTGCACGGACTCTTGGCGCATCTAGCACTCTCGGTGCTCTGACTGTCATTCTCTTCAACGTCGCTTCAGTCTTTGGATGTGTTTTGATGGGTGCCGTGGTCGACAAGTGGCATGTCACAAACTGCATCTTGATATCCACCGTCGGATCAACCATCGGCGTCTTCATTGTCTGGGGGTTCTCCAACAGCCTGCCGCCCTTATACATCTTCTCCCTCATCTACGGGCTTTTCGCTGGCAGCTTCACGAGCACTTGGCCTGGCATCATGCGGGACGTTAAGAAGAAAAGGGACAACGCCGATCCGAGTATGATTTTCGCTTGCCTGGCCGCCGGTCGGGGTGTTGGGAACATTGCATCTGGGCCATTGAGTGAGGCACTCATCCAAGGCTTTCCATGGCGCGGGAACGCTGGCTTTGCCTATGGAAGTGGTTACGGTGCACTGATCGTCTTTACGGGCCTCACGGCCTTCTTTGGTGGCTCAAGTATACTTGGGAGGCGGGTCGGATGGCTGTAACACCCTTCGAGCTAAATTCCCCGTCCATGCCTGGCTGTCGCGAGGGGGCAATCTCGGAGGAGGGTATAAAAGGGCTGATTATTACTTCGGGCATGGCGGCATATGACTGCATGGAAGGAGCAAGCGGAGCCCAATCGCAAAGCAGCTTATTGTATTTGCCAGCATTGCGCTGCATAGCCGACCCTCTGTAGCTTATCATAGATTGCATGATAGAATCATACACGCATCTCTCTACAGTCTTCGTCTGAAATAATTTCGCGTATGTAGGTAGCAATTGAACAATCTGTTTCAACCGCTAGAACACTCGAGTTTCCAAATGGGAATAACATTGGTCAATCTGGGAGAACCAGACCTGCAGACCCAAGAGCTTTCATATGTAATTAGTATATGCGTGTTTCCAGGAATCTTGTCGGTTTCCCATCCGGAGAGATAAAATACATCAAACAGGTCCAAAGCTATTTCCACCAATCACATCAGTCATTAACCCTGCACCCATCTCTTGACCCCCAAAACTACCTCCAAAATCTTCACACGAAACAAACATCCTTCTGTTCCGCTGACAACCTGCCGCACCAACCACTTCCATCAAATCGTCCCTTTACGCCGCACTTCACGCTGGTGGCCCCCAACGTTCCATAACCTACAACGTCCCGAATATAATAGTCCGTATAACCTTCACCAGATTCTTCGGCTGCTATATTGTACCTGCCTCCGTAGTCCCCTTCTTTAGCAACGCCCTTGCCTCCCTATTGCACGCCGCTTCGGTTGAGGGTGGCCCTACCGCCCCTCTAGGACCCTATACGGATTTAATTACGTATATCAACCATGGACTCAGCATAAAATTCAACGACGTCACTTTCCACCATCCTGGTGTCGGAGGCGGCAGCACATGATTCGAGGAAGTACGGGCCATCTATAACGGTATCCGGGACGTGATCCAGCGGTTTGGGTACGAGAGATGCCAGATTGATTCATGAAGGATACTGAACGGTAGGAGCCAAAAGTTCAAGGTGCAACTTCTCATGAGTAGCTATTTCGTCAATGCTCACAGCGTGGCGGGGAAGGTGTTGAGTCTGAGGCCCAAAGAAACTGCGGCGGACAAGCGTGAGACGGTGGCCGGGGGAGGAGTTTCGACCAGTTAGCGATAGGTGGGGCTTGTTGCAACCCTTCGCGGACCAAGCGAAAGAAAGGTCCGACCTCTACCACTGCTACAAGGCTCCCGAGGCATGCACCAATCACTCACCTCTCGTAGCCATAAGAACGAACTCGCAAGATCCCTGCTCCACGCCTGTTCTATAAGTGAGCAGTATACAAACTTTAAGATTCACCGAGGACTAACCTCACAGCTTAGTCCCTCAGCTCAATCCTAGTCTGTCCAAGGGCCTCAATTTCCGCCAAGATCACCAGACGTCGACTCTTCGCCGCATAGCACTTTACTCTGTATTCTTCGTGCATCAGAGCTCCCTTGAAAGTATTCGGCGCACTGCTTGGCTTTCTCTGCCTTGATACCGTGGACATCCTCCTCGACGCGTATGCCTTTTGCGGCCCGGCCGAAAGCTGCAAGCGGCAGGGATTTATCTCGGCGGGTGGGTCAAGCATCCAGAGTGTGGGGGGCGATATTCGAAGAGCCATGGCCCATGGTGAAAAGGAGCCGTTGGACGAGTGGTGATTGATCACGAACGAGTAATCCTTGGCTCTGGACTTTCTTCTTCAGGCTGCACTCGTCTTGGAGAAAGTAGTAGATACTCTCCATCTCTTCCAACCCCCATTTCGTAAGGTAGCCCATGAACTCTTCAGTGTCGTATGCTGATAGTCTGTTGCCAGCACGTCGCTGTGTTCTTCTAGGACACGGGAGTTGGCATAGCAGCCACAATCGCCAGATGGCGCGATGGATGCGATGGAGCTCCGAGGGAGTAACGGGCTCTTCTTTATGAACTGCGCGCTCCTGATTGACAACTGGAATGACCGGTCTGACACATCGCGACTGTACAAGTGCACTTATCCCACGTCGCGATGTCTTTCTGGATGATGGCGAGATCTCTCAAAGCGACGAGGGGGTTGAATAAAGTTCTGATTCACGAGGTATATCACTCTCTTCGAGCGTATCACAGAAGGCGCCGTCGAAACCGTTCGGACCATTTCTGGTAGGGCCATAGCACAGGGAAAGTATTAGTGAAGCGATTGGCTGGAATTGTAATGGCAATGAACTCTGCATTGCGCTGAGGAGTAGCACTTTGTATCGCTTCACAAACAAAACCTGTTGGCGACGTTGAACTAGTGCACACAGAGACTGGAAACCTGAATGAGACTGGATGTTGTAGTGAATCTTATCCGGTAAGCCTTCCCAATGCTAATTCATTTTTGTGATGACCATTAAATTGAGCGAATGGTGGATATTCTGTCTTCTGGACAAAGGTAGTAAAGGTGATTCAAAACAAGATCCATCAATAACACATAGAACCAACAGATGTGTGAGATGGGAACGAGAGATGAATATAGAAAATGGGGTCGAAGACGATAAATGTAACCTGCAGCTACATAAATTTTTAGTACATTTTAAACTCGTTTTTTTTAATGGCAAAGTGCGTCGATGAGTTTTGAGCCCTGCAATTCATTTAATCATGCACTTATAGATGCTCGTTGCGCCCAATACGTGCTCGGTGGGTCATAGTCCCAGTCAGTATTATCGATGTGAGCCTGCGTATGCAGGCAGAATCTGTATATTCTAATAAAAAGTCACGTGTATAGCCTAATTAGGCTTAGTGTATTCCTTAGCGTATATATCTTGTAAATTAGCTTCTCTATAGATTTCTGCACTTTATCACATCATCATCAATGCCTCCTTTTTCTAAAAGCTTTCAATCGATGTAGCTTTGACGAGGAAACGCTCTCGGCGATTGGATACTGAATCATTGACAAGATATATATAGCATCGAGTAGCTTGCAAAATATATTACCTCTAAACGAAAGGTTTTGATCCCCGACTATCTTTCCGTATACGAAAATAAATAGGATTAGCTCTACTATACTATTTCTAGAATTTTTTTTAAAATTTTTTTTTTAACTATATATTCTAATTATATACTATATTTTGACGATATAAAATTTAAAGCCGAAATTTTTAGATCTTTTAACTCTATTATTATATTATTAGTTTTTAAAAAATCTATTACACGCGACTTGAATTAAATAAATAATATTTTTTTAACATCGTTTACTTCGATTATTGTTAGATAGATATATCTCTAGGGGAGTGTACGATTGTAAACCAGACGAAAGATATATTATAGAACTAACTTATACTTTAGAAAAACTGAGATATAGCCTAGTAATAAGAGAAGAGAAAAAGCGGGGAAGGATCGAAATCCGATACGCTAGCGACGCTCTGGCGACTAGGCGGCGAGTCTCGTTTCCAAACGTTCCAATTATATCTCCAGAGCCTATATGACGCGGTGTTACGTCCACGATTCCACGGAGAAACTTTAGAAAATTAACCAATTAAACGAGACTAATTATCTATAGTCGTCTATAGCTATTATAGCCGACCTTTATAATAAAAATTTTTAACGGATAATTATCTATCGGTACTATCGGCTACTTTTATTATATATTTTTCTTACTATTTCTATTAAATAGCTTCTTTTATTAGTCGTTAATATGATTATTAAATATTTTCAGTTATTTTCTTTTTAATTACTTCTATAACGAAAATACTTTTATAGCTATATAGAATTAGTTATAATAATCTATATTAGAATTCTTTTACTATTTAATAGTTCGGATAATATTTATAGCTATAGCTAGATTTAAATATAACGTTTTCTAATATATAGAAATATTATATTTTAAAAACTCCGGAAAATAAATAAAAATCGAATTTTTATTTAACAAATGTTACTCGGATAATCTATAGATATACTAGTTAATTCGGAAATTTCGAAAAATATTATATCGAAAAACTATATAAAAAGATTTGATATTTCTTTAATTAAAAAAACGGAATTTTATTTTATAGAAACTATTAATAAAATAGATTTTATTAAAATCTAGTTTTAGACTAATCTTTTTTAGATATAAAATAATAGATATAAAAGAAAAATTATTTTTAATATTATAAAAATATAAAGAAAATTATATTTAGAAATTCTATAATTTATAAAATAGAATCTAAAAATTAAATAGATATCGATATAAATCAAAATAGAAAGCTATCTATTTAATATATCTAAAAGGTTAGTCGGAATATAAAGAATTTATAATATTTTTATCCGGAAATAGTAGACTAAAAAGAAATTAGCTACTATAAATAAACTTCTATTTAATTATTTGTTTTGGTTTTGATATCCGGTAAATCAATGGTTCGGTAAACAAATCAAGCGTTAGTATACCAGTATTAAATATACGGTAATAGAATTTATATTCTAGTTTAAATAACGTAAATAACGGTTCTATAGAATTTTAATTTAAATTTACTTAGTAATATAATATATTTTTCTACCGATAATTTAACGTAGAAATTTTTATAAATAAATATACCTCGCAGTTATCGTTTCTTCTTCTTTTACTAGTAATATAAACCTTTCGTAAGTACTATAATTTACTAAAATCTTTTACGTACGTATATATTCTCGTAATAGCTATACCGCAGCTAAACTAGACAATAGTATCTTTATCTATACTAATTATGTCTACTTATACGGTCGTCGACTATTTTATTATAACTAGAGTAACCTATTCCGACTTATAACGTCCCTGTATATTAGAAGGCGTTACGTTCGAGTCTAGCTATAGCCGTAGACGTAGTCCGAGCTATTAAATAGTAAGGAAGTTCTAGTATAGATTATTATAACTAATCCTATATACCCGTAGAGGTACGGTTATAATATTATAAGATATCTTTATTATATAGTAATTAAAAAGAGAATAGTAGAAATATATTTAATAATTATATTAATAACTAATAAAAGAAACTATCTATAGAAGTAATAAATAATATATATAGTAAAAATAGCTATAAAAGCCGATAGGTAGCTATCTACTAAAAGTTCCGTTTAAAAAAGCGGCTATATCGACTATAGATAGCTATAGATAATTAGGTTCGTTTATTTAACTAATCTTTTTATAGAATTTTTATAGAGTCGCGGATATAATATAGCTCCTTTTATATTATTTTTTACCTAGCGTATAATCTTTCTATAAGGTATAAAAAAGAGTATTTTTTTTTTTTTTCTATTCTATTTTTCGATATCTTTATTATACGTTTTTAGCGAGGAAACCGGTTAAAATCCTTTTATTA
The DNA here is from genome assembly GCA_011316305.1 of Rusavskia elegans. Taxonomy (NCBI): domain Eukaryota; kingdom Fungi; phylum Ascomycota; class Lecanoromycetes; order Teloschistales; family Teloschistaceae; genus Rusavskia; species Rusavskia elegans. Next base: position 128,702 of record SAUG01000033.1, read on the forward strand.
TATTTAATTAAAAGAAATTATAATACCTTTTTTTTATTTTTTATATACCTATAATCTTTTAAAAGAATATAAAGTCGAGATTAGTAGTAATATTTATAGTAAATATACTCGGGTTTAGAAATTATATAATTTTCTAATATCTAATACTACCTATATATTAATTCTTTATTTTTTTTACTTTATTAACTTTTATAGGAAAACGTTTTAAAAATAAAAAGAATAAATTCCGTTCTAATATTACTAATATTTTTAATAAATATTCTAAGGCTTATTATTATATCGAGTTTTTCTTTAATTTTAAAAAAGAAATTCGTAATAAATATTTAGCCTAAAAGTCGGATTTTCGCCGGCTTTTTAGTAAATAAAAGTATTTTATTATTTATTATCGCGCTTTAAATAAATATAAAAGTAATTTTATCTTTTAGGAATAATATATATTATTTCGGCTTAATAAATTTAATAATCCGGTTATATTTTACTTTTTTATTAGTTTTATACTAGCCGCGTAAAAGGCTTTTATTAAGTTAATATCTAGTTTTAATTCGGATAATTTAGATTAATTTTTAAAAGATTTTAATTTCTTTTAATCTATAGAAAGTATAGGTATTTAAAGAAAGTCTAGTTAAAAGTTTCTTTATCTTTACTTTTATAACTAGTTTATATATCTATATTATAAGTTATTTTCGGTTTTTTTAATAGTTTTACTAAATTTTATTTTTTAGTAACTATTTTATTCTATAATAATAAGGACGGATACTAATCGAACTCTTTATTTCTAGATTATATACTAAATACTAGGTCTAGTATTTCTTTATTCTAGTTTATTTAGTTTAGTTTATAGTATTTAATTCTATCTATAGCTTTAATTATATTCTAGTATATTTTCTTAATATAGTTTATCTAAAGCTATTAAATTATTTTTCTACTTTTATTATATTTTTTAGTAAATTATTAGAGGAGATAGTAATACTCTTTCTAAATCTTTATATTCTAGATTTCTCCGCCTTTTTTAAAGCTTTTATCTAATTTTATAATATTATCGTAATTTATTACTAAAACGGCGTCTATTTCTTTATATAAAAGATTTTTATAGACTAATAAATAAATTATTTATAGTTCTATTTTCTTACCTATAGTACTTTTTTCTATTAGTTTTTCTAAAATCGATATTTTCTATTTATTTCCTAGGATAATATAATTCCTTTAACTTTTAATAATAGTAAAACTTATCGTTCTAATTAATCTATTTTTTTATTTAACTTTAATATCGAGGATTCTATTATCTTTTATTATTTATTTATAAAGATATCCTTTAATTTTATTATAGAATCCTTTTATAACTTTATTATCTTCCTTTCTATTAACTAGAGCTATTATTAGTTAACTTCCGATTTTAATTTTAAGTACTATTATAAGAGGTTTCTCGGTTTTATATAGTTTAAAATCGATTATTAGTTTTATTCTCTATACTTTTTTTAGTTTTTTAAAATAATATCCTATTTCTACTTTATTTAATAGGTAGATAGAATAAGTATTATTATAGTAGACTAACTAGCTTTTTACTATATATTTATAGAGTAATTCTTTTATTACTTTAAAAAGGTTTTTAGTTATTTTAATTATTTTTTTAATTAGGTAATTTCTTTTAAGGTATCCTATTTTTTTATATAAATAATAAGCTTTAATTTTTAATCCTTTAGTTTTAGTAGTATTAAGCTCTATCGGATTTCCTTTAGACTTTCTTTTAGCGGGTCCTATTTTACTAAACGCCTGTTTATTTAAATATATTTTATACTACCTAGTATCGATCTTTATTATAAGTTTAATAAAATCTATTAATAAATCTAGTTTTTTAATTACTATTATAGCTTTTTTAACTTTTATTTAAAATTTTTTATAGAAGTAGACTTTTAGAGCTAAGTCTTCCTAGTCTATTTTATAAGCTAATATTCTAAATTAAATAGCGTAGGTAACTATCGATTTCTATTATTTTAGAACTATTAATCTCTTTTCTATTATTCTATTCTTATTATTATCTCCGAAGGCTTTTTTTATAGCTATAATAAAATTACCGAAGGTATAGAAAATCTATAATATTTTATTTTCTTTCTATCCTTTTAGATTATTAAGATAATCTTCTATTCGAAGCTATACTTAATTAAAGGTAGCTCTTTCTAGATATAATATTATAAATAGAATCTTAACTACTTTATTTAGAAACTAGTTTATATATAATACGAAGTAGATACTTATCTAAATAATTTATAACTTTAAAGATTCTTTATTTTCTTTATAGATATTTAGTATTACTGCTTTAATAGTATCGCTTTAATCTATAGATCGGGATAATAAAATTAATATAATTAATTATTAAAATATAATATCCCTATATATTAGAAGGTATTATATTTAAACCTAGCTATAGCCGTAAACGTAGTCCGAGCTATTAAATAGTAAGAAAGTTCTAGTATAAATTATCGTAACTAATTTTATATACCCGTAGAGGTATAGTTATAATATTATAAAGTATCTTTATTATATAATAATTAAAAAGAGAATAATAGAAATATATTTAATAATTATATTAATAACTAACGAAAGAAACTATCTATAGAAATAATAAGCGATATATATAGTAAAAGTAGCTATAAAAGCCGATAGATAGCTATCTACTAAAAGTCCAGTCTAAAAGGATAGCTATATCGACTATAGGCGGCTATAGATAATTAGGCTCGTTTATTTAACTAATCTCTCTATAGAACCTCTGTGGAATCGCGGACGTAATACGACTTTTATAAAGATTTCCTTTTTACCGCTTTTAAAACGCGCTATCCGATCTTTTTATCTCTTTTTAATCTAATCGACCGGGTGTAACGTCCCTGTATATCAAAGGGTGTTACGTTCGAGCCTAGCTATAGCCGTAGGCGTAGTCCGAACTATTAAATAGTAAAGGAGTCCTAATATAGTATATCGCGACTAATCCTATATAGCCGTAAAGGTACGGTTAAAATATTACGAGGTATTTTCGTTATATAGATAATTATAAAGAGAATATATAAGAGTATTTAATAATTATATTAATAACTAACGAAAAAAGCTATCTAATAGAAATAAAGGAACGATATATATAATAAAGATAGCCGATAGTACCGATAGATAACCGTTCCGTTAAAACTCTATTAAAAGGGTCGGCTATAGCGGCTATAGGCGGCTATAGATAATTAGCGTCGTTTAGCTAACTAATTTTTTAGAATATATCTATAGAATCGTAGATACAATATAGTTTTCTCTATATCGTTTTTTATCTAGCGTTTTCTATATATAAGATTTATAAAACCTATCTTTCCTTTTTTCTATTTTCTTTTTTTAATATTTTTATTATACGTTCTCGAAGAGGTAATTAATTAAAATCTTTCTATCGGATTTAATTAAAAGATATTATTAGATCTTTTTTTTATAGCCTTTATATTTATAATATTTTAAAAAAATATAAAATTAAAGTAGGTAGTAATATTTATAGCGAGTATATTTATTTTATTTATACGATTATTTCTATTTAGAAATTTTATAATCTTTTAATTTCTAATATTATTTATAAAGTCGTTTCTATTTTTATATTTTCTCTAAATACTTGTAACGTCCCTGTATATTAGAAGGCGTTACGTTCGAGCCTAGCTACAGCCGTAGACGTAGTCCGAGCTACTAAATAGTAAGGGAATCCTAGTATAAATTATTATAACTAATCCTATATACCCGCAGAAGTATAGTTATAATATTATAAGGTATTTTCGTTATAAAGTAATTAAGAAGAGAATAGTAGAGACGTATTTAATAATTATATTAATAACTAATAAAAGAAACTATTTATAGGAGTAACGAGCGATATATATAATAAAAATAGCTATAAAGGCCGACAGGTAACCGTCTATTAAAAGTCCTATTAGAAAGGATAGCTATATCGGCTATAGGCGGCTATAAATAATTAGGCTTATTTATCTAACTAATTTTTCTATAGAATCTCTATAGAGTCGCGGACGTAATATAGCCCCCTTTATATCGCTTTTCTAAAGTTTTTTAAGGCTTCCTAGATATATTTAAAGTACTTTCTAGGTTCCTAGGTATTTTTTTTATCGGGGAACCCTTTCTATTTTACTAGGAATTCGTTAGTTTCCTTTCTTTCGTTTAAAATTTTCTTAACTTCGTATTTTTCTCGCTTTTAATAGTACTAATATTTTATTAACGGAATACGATCCGGTACTTTTTTTAGTAATCTAATATAAAATTTAGAGAAAATTCCTATTATAGAAGGTTTTAGATATACTATTATCTTTCGAATATCCTAAACTTTAAAAGCTCCTATATATAGCTTATCCAGTTTTCTGTCTATTAAGTTTTTTATTATAAGTAAAATCTTATCCTTTTTATTAATATTATAATATTTTCTTATTTTATCTAACCTTTATTTAACTCTTTCTTTTACTATTTAAATCCTTATTTTTACTTTATTCTAGTTATTTTTTATCCTATTAATAAAAGATTATACTGCTAGGTTCTTTATATTTAAATATATTTCTCTTCGAATACTCTTACTATAGAGTAATTTATTAGGCGTTATTCGGATATCTTCGTTATATAAAGAGTTAATTACTATCTAGGCTATCGGAAAAAGTTAAACCTAATTTTCTCTTTTATCTAAATAATAGATCTTTAGGTAAATTTCTAGTATTTAATTTATTCTTTCCGTTTATCTATTAGTCTATAGGTAGAAAGATATTAATATTATTTATTCCGCTCCTACTACTTATATTAAGCCTTTTATAAAGTTTAAAATAAATAGCTTATCTCTATCTAAGATAATCTTTTCCGCGATTCTATTTTCGTAGAATACTGTCTATAGTAATAGAAAAGCTAACTGCTCTACTATTATAGTTATTTTATATAGTATAAATCTTACGTATTTCGTAAATCCGTTAATAATTATTACTATTATACTATATAGGATTTATATATACGAGTCGACTAATTCTAGTAACCCTGTAATAAAGTCTAATACGATCTATTAGTACGGTATATCTGGCGTCTACGTCGGTTAATATTTTTCTACCGGCCCTTAATAGCTTTTCTTTACTATTATATAATCTAGGTAATTTCGAATAAATTCTTCGATATATTTTTTAAATACTGGTATATTAGTATTTTCTTAAATTCTTTTTAGTATTTTAATAATATTCTAATATCCAGCCGTCTTCGGATCGTACGCTTATCTAATTATATCGTTAATTTCTTTTAAAACTTCTATCCTTTTAAATATATTTCCGACTTTTTTTAGTAGGAATCTAGATATTTTTTTAGCAGCTTCGTAATCTGCTCTTCGGCTTAATATATCTATAACTATATTATCTATATCTTTAATATACCTGATTTCGAAATTATAATAGGTTATTTCTTCTACCTATTTTATTTATCGTTAGTTTAATTCTTTATCTACTAATAGTAATAGTAGGTTCTTATAGTCTATATATACTACTACTTTATAATTAGTTCCGCTTATATAAATTTTCTAGTATACGAGGTTTACTATAATTACTAGTATTTCCTTATCTATAGTTATATAGTTAACCTCTGCCGGAGTTAATTTCCTTAAATAGTATCTAAATAGTTTCCCGTTCTAGGAAATATATAACCCTATTACTCTATCCAAAGCGTCTATATAAAAGATAATCTATTTTTTTAGGTCGAAAATCGCCAGAGCTTCTTTAGATATAAAATTCTACTTAAATTTTTTAAATATTTCGTTCTAGATACGTATCTACTAGAAAGGTACGTTATTTTATAATAAATCAGTAAATAGAATAGTTTTTTTTATATAGCCTCCTATTATATTCTAATAGAAACCTATAAATCCTAAAAAGTTTTAAATATCTTTTTTATTTTTTAGGACTGGCTATTTTTATATTATCTATAGTTTATTCGCCTCTATAATAATACTTTCTGGTTTTATTACGTATCCGAAAAACGTAACTTCTTATTTATAGAATTCTAATTTTTCTTTTTTAATTTTAAAGTTATATTTTCTAAACCTTTATAATATTTAATAAATATACTATATATATTCTTCTTTTATTTCTAAAAAGATTAGTATATCGTCTATATAGACTATAATAAAGATATTAAGATAGTTATATAATACTTTATTAACTGCGCGTTATAGGATCGCCGGTACGTTTATTAATCTAAAGGATATAACCAGGTATTCGAAAAATCTATATTTAGTTTTAAACGCGGTTTTCTATTTATTTCTATATTTAATCTATAATAGGTTAAATATATCTTTTAAATTAAGTTTTATAAAAAACTTAGCTCTTCCGATTTTATTTTTTAGGTCTATAAGAAGCGGAAGTAAATATTTATCTTTTTAAATTACTATATTAAGTCTTCTAAAATCGATATAAAGTTAAAGATTACTATTTTTCTTCGGGATAAATATAACCGGTTATCTTATTTTTAATTTAGAGTATTATATATATTTTCTTTTAAAATTATAATCGATATATTATTTTAATACTTTCGATTATTTATTATTTAATCTATAGATTAGCCTAGCTTTTAATTTTTCCGGCTCTATTATAATAATTTTATAGTCTTCCTAGATATAAGCCGGTAAAGGTAGTTTTCTTTCCGGTTCCTTTAATATATCCTAGAATTTTTTAAAAAGTTATAGAATTTTATTTATAGTAGTTAATTTTCCTTTAGTCTACTATATCCGAATAAAGGTTTTATATACTTTTTATATCTCGGCTATCCTTTTAGGTATATTAAAAAAATAGTTTCTTATTTTTATTTATATCGTTTTTTAAACGATTTCTAAATTCTATAATATAAACTATAGAATACCTAGATAAATATCCCTTTATATTTTTATAATATCGAAAATAATCCTTTTTTTATATCTATTATTTTATATCTATAGGGGTTTAATCTAATATTTAACTCTAATATACCCTATTTTATTAATAGTTCCTATAAAGTAAGGTTCTGTTTTCCTAATTAAAGGGACGCTAAACCTTTTTATATAATCTTTTAATATAATATTCTAAATAGCTTTTAAATCGACTAAGGCTTCTATAGATTATCTAAATAATATTAGTTAGATAAAAATCCGATTTTTATCTATTTTCCGGAGTCGTTAAAATATAACGTCCCTATATATTAGAAGGCGTTATACTCGAGTCTAGCTATAGCTATAGATATAGTCCGAGCTACTAAATAGTAAAAGAATCCTAGTATAAATTATTATAACTAATCCTATATACCCGTAGAGGTACGGTTATAATATTATAAGGTATCTTTATTACGAAGTAATTAAGAAGAGAATAGTAGAAATATATTTAATAATTATATTAATAACTAACGAGAGAAACTATCTATAGGAATAATAAGCGATATATATAGTAAAAGTAGCTATAAAAGCTAATAGATAGATATCTACTAAAAGTCCTATTAGAAAGGGCGGCTATATCGGCTATAGGCGGCTATAGATAATTAGGCTCGCTTACCTGACTAATCCCTCTATAGAACCTCTATAGAGTCGCGGACGTAATAATACTAATATCTGCAGAAAAGTATTTTAAAAATAAATAAAATAAGTTCCGGTCTAATATTAGGAATGTCTTTAATAAGTATATTAAAATACGACGCTGTATCGAATCTTTTCTCGATTCTAAAAAGGAAATTCGCAATAAACGCTTTACTTAAAAATCGAATCTTCGTCGATTTTTTAGGAAGTAAAAGTATTTTATTACTTATTATCGCGCTTTAGATAAATATAAAAGTAATTTTATTATTTAGAAGCAGCGCGTATTATTTCGTTTTAATAAATTTAATAATCTAGTTATATTCTACTCTTCTATAGGTTCTACGCTAGCTATATAAAAGGTATTTATTAAATCTATTCCGGTTTTTAATTTAATTAATTTAGATTAATTCCTAAAGAATTTTAATTTCTTTTAACCTTTAGATCTAGAAAGCGTATAAAAGAATATCTAGTTAAAGATTCCTTTATAGTATATTTATCTATTCTAATTTTAAGTATTAATATTATAAATTACGTCCGGGTTTTCGGAAATTTCCGCTAACTTTTATTTTTTAACGATTATTTTATTTTAAAAGGATAAAGTTAGAAACTATTCGTCCTTTAATTATATATTAAATATAGGGTCCGGTATATTATTATTTAAATATTTTTCTAGTTCGGGTATAGAATTATAGTTAACCTTTTCTATTTTTTTAATAACGTTTCGATAGATTTTCTTAACATCTTCTATCTATAGTTTTTTAATTAACTTCTATATTTTATTATATTTAAAAGCTAATTATATTAGTAGGTAGTAGTATTCTTTCCAGATTTTTATTTTCCAGACTTCGTCTTTTTATTTAAAAAGGATATTAACTTTTTCAATTTATTCGTAGTTTATATTTAATCCGATATTTAATTCTTTATATAAAAGGTTTTTTTATATAAGAGAATATATTATTTATAGTTCTAGTTTTCTTCTAACCGTACTTTCTTATACTAGTATTTCTAAAATTGATTTTTTCTATTCTTTTCCTAGGATAATATACTATCTAGAGCTTTTAATTACTATAAAGTTAGAAACTCTAATAAATCTATTTTTTATTTTAACTTTAATATTTATAATTCTACTATTTTACTAAAGGTATTTCTAAATATATCCTTTAATCTAATTATATAATCTTTTTATAATTTTATTTTCCTCTTTTCTATTTATAAAAGCTATTATCTTATAACTTCAGATTTTAATTTTAAAAGTTATTATAAAAAGTTTTTCCGTTTTATATAGTTTAAATTCTACTACTAGTTTTTTCCCGCTTTTCTAGATTTTATAGAGTATTATTCTAACCCCTTTTTATCTAATAGATAAATAAGGTATTTATTATTATAGCAGGCTATCTAACTTTTAGTTATATATTTTTTAGTTTTTTTTTCTAGATAATTTCTCTATTATCTTAAACTAGTATTTAGTTATTTCTATTATCTTTTTAATTAGATAATTTTTTTTAAAGTATTCTATCTTTCCGTATAAATAATAAACTTTAGTTCGCGATCCTTTAGTCTCGGTAGTATCGAGCTCTATTAAATTTCTGTTACGTTCGAGACTCTACAGGAATTCTATAGAAGGATTAGTCAGGCAAGCGAGCCTAATTATCTATAGCCGCCTATAGCCGATATAGCCGCCCTTCCGGATAGGACTCTTAGTAGACGGCTACCTATCGGCCTTTATAGCTACTTTTACTATATATATCGCTCTCTACTCCTATAGATAGTTTCTCTCGTTAGTCGTTAATATAATTATTAAATATATCTCTATTATTCGCTTCTTAATTACCTTATAATAAAGATACCTTATAATATCGTAACCGTACTTCTATAGGTATATAGGATTAGTTACGATAACCTACGCTAGGATTCCTTTACTATTTAGTAGCTCGGACTACGTCCACGGCTATAGTTAGGCTCGAGCGTAACGCCCTCTGATATACAGAGACGTTACAATTTCCTTTAGGCTATCTTTTAAAATATTCTATTTTACTAAACTCCTATTTATTAATATATTATATATACTATCTAGTATTAATTTTTATCGCTAGTTTAATTAGATCTACTAGCGAGTCGGGTTTTTTAATTAATACTATAGTTTTTTTAATTCTACTACTAAATTCTTTAAAAAAATAGGCTTTTAAAACTAAATCCTTCTAGTCTATCTTATAAGCTAATATTTTAAACTAAATAATATAGATAGCTACCGACTTCTACTATCTTAGAACTATTAGTTTTTTTATTATTATTCTATTTTTATTATTATTTCCGAAGGTTTTTTTAATAGCTATAATTAAATTATCGAAATAATAAAATATTTAAAATATTTCTTTTTTTCTTTATCTTTTAGAATTATAGAAATAGTCTTCTATATAGGACTAGACCTAATTAAAGATTATTCCTTCTAAATAGGTTATTATAAATAAAATCCTAACTATTTTATTTAGAAACTGGTTTATATATAATATAAAGTAGATATTTATTTAAATAAACTAGAGTTTTAAAAATCCTCTATCTCTTTTATAGATATTTAATATTACTATTTTAATAGTATCGTTTCGTTCTATAGAATAGGATAACGAGACCGATATAGTAAATTATTAAAATATAACGTCCCTATATATTAAAGAGCGTTATATTTAATTCTAGCTATAGCTATAAATATAGTCCGAACTATTAAATAGTAAAAAAATTCTAATATAGGTTATCGTAACTAATTCTATATAGCTATAAAAGTATAGTCGTAATATTATGAAATATCTTCGTTATATAGGTAGTTAAAAAGAGAATATATAAAGATATTTAATAATCCTATTAATAATTAACGAAAGAAGTTATCTAATAGAAATAAAGGAGTAATATATATAATAAAAGTAGCCGATAGTACCGATAGATAGCTATTCTACTAAGATTTTATTAGAAAGATCGGCTATAGCGGCTATAGGCGGCTATAGATAATTAGCGTCGTTTAGTCAATCAATCTTCCAGAGTACTTCTGTAGAATCGTAGACGTAATATCGGGTAAAGCTTCTGGCTGTAGTAGCTAGCGTACTAGCAGGCGATCCTATAACTAGCGACCTTTTTAAAGCTACGCGGGCTAAAAAGTATTTTAACAATTTAGTAGAACGTTTAGATACGGGTTATACGATAAATATAGCCGAAGCGACGGACGTAAATAATTACTTCGTAATATAGCAGATGGATATAGCGGAAATATTAGAAGCTGATAATTATATATAACGTCGAGGAAGAAATATATAGTATTTAAATTGGAACGAAGACTGCGAGTAACGGAGTTATATTTATATAGTAGAGGATTCCCCCTTATAGGGCCTGTGTCCGGGGTTATAATTAAGTTATTATATATATACGTTTTATCACCGTAGTTTTTATACGGTAACAACAGTTATTGCTTGTACAGCAAAGAATTTTCGCAGTCAAAAGTTAACTAAGGTTTACAGCGGTAATTGATCGTTTTTATTTCATTATATCCTCTATTTGATTACTATTCCTCTCCTATCCAGGATTCCCTTATACCATTTCGAAATACGTACGATTATAAGCTACTAATATAGCCTCCAGGACTACCTACTAGGCGGTAATACTATCTTTTATCTTTATTATTTTATCCTCGTCTACGGTCGTATCCGAATCTAGATAGCCTGCTAACCTATCTAGATATTCGATAACTGCTAGTTTAACTACTAGTTTAATAGCTAGCTTAGATTCCTACTTAAATTCTAGTAGGATAAAGGTTCCTACTAGAAATCTAATATAGTTACTAAAGCTATATAGCTCCGGCGGATTCGGAATACGAGGCTTTAATATTATATTTAGAACTACCGGATTTTAGGATTCGAAGTCCGTTATAGTAGACGGACTAATAAAGACTCGGTCGACGTAATCGAATAGCTCGAATTCGGCGGTTTTAAGCTCTATTTCTTTAAATTAGAAAGATATAATCGTGGTTATAGTATTAGTAGAGGTTCTATATATATCAGCCTGCAGCCTAGACTATTACGGAAGATACGTACGTTAGATACGATAGTAGATACTAGTAAAAAAAGACGAAGAAGAAGCGACTGTAAGGTATATATATATACGAAAATTCTGCTACGTTATATTTTAAGTAAACTATAGAAGTTTATATTATAAATATATTACGGAATAGATTAGAATTAATTTTATATAATTTTTTAATTTAAATTAATTAGACTGGAATACTAGTTTTTATACCGTATATCTAACGCTAGCGTACTAATACTGAAGTAAATTACTTACGGAACCGACGGTTAACCGGATACCAAAAAAACAAATAAAACAATAAAATAGTAGAGGATTCGTAATCGAATAAAAAAAGAAATAGTCAAATAGAAGTAATTAACTGCGCTATAAACTTTACCTGACGAATATACCTTTAGCTATGAAAATTTCTTTATACGTAAAATATAACAATCGTTGCCGTATATAACGTTGATAGAATATATATATATATATATATAAAAACTCAATATAATTTTAAATAGAAGCTTTTCAAAAAGGAAATAAAATTCTATAACTATTTTAGAAATTTTAAAACGTATTAAAAAAACCGGAAAAAAGATTATCTTTATTAATTTATATCTAGAAAAACTATAAAATTATTAGAATAAATTCGAAAAAGTTAAAATCTAGGCTAATTTAAAGATTAAAAAATAATTAGTTAAGAATATTATAATAATATATCGACTATAACTTTAAAAAAATATATACGATATTTTAAATTTAAAATAAAATAATCGGTAATATTTATTCTAAAAAAAAATAGAAATTTTAGATTTTATATCGATTTTAGACGGATTAAATACTATAATATAGAAAGATAAATATTTTTTACCCCTTTTAATAGATTTGAAAAATAGGATAGAAAAAGCTAAATTTTTTACGAAATTAAATTTAAAGGATACCTTTAATCTATTAAAAAAAAAATAAAAAAAAAATAGAAAATAGTATTTAAAATAAATTATAAACTATTAAAATTTTTAGTAATATCTTTCGGATTAATAAATACGCCTACGATTTTATAACGCGTAGTTAATAAAGTATTATACGACTACTTTAATATTATTATTATAATCTATATAGATAACGTATTAATATAATCCGAAATAAATAACTAATATAAATAATATATTTACTAAATATTATAAAAGTTCCGGGAATATAATTTTAAAGTTAAAAACAAAAATAGAATTTTTTAAAAAAGATATTATATTTTTAAAATATATAATTAATCTAGTAAATACTATTATAAAAATAATAAAGCTATAAAAAATACGAGAATAACCGGTATCTAAAAATAAAAAAGATATATAAAATTTTCTAGAAATTATAGAATTTTACTAAAATATAATAGAAAGATATATAAAGAAAACTATTTCTTTAATAAATATATTATAAAACGATACTATATTTTAATAAATAAAAACCGAAAATAAAGTATTTAAATAACTTAAATAAAATTTTATAAATAATAACATTTTAGAAATTTTCGATTTAAATAAATAGATAATATTTTATATAAATATATCGAATAGAACTTTAGATTTTTATATAATATAAAAAGGTAAGCTTTTAGAATACTATTCTAGAAAATTAATACTATCGAAAATTAATTATATAATAACGGATAAAAAAATATTAGTAATCGTTATAAATTTTATATACTAGAAGATATATATAAACGGGATATTTAAAAAAAATAATAGTCTATATAGACTATAAAAATCTTTTATCGCTATTAATTGATAAAGAATTTAACTAAAGATATATAAAATAGACTAAAAAAATTACTTACTACAACTTTGAAATACGATATAATAAAGAAATAGATAATATAGTTACCGATATTCTAAATCGAAAAGCAGATTACGAAACTATAGAAAAAATAAATCGACTACTATTAAAAAGAAATAGAGTAGTTCTAGAAAAGATAGAAATATTAGAAAAAATTAATAATATAATTCGATTGATATATAATCTAAAAACGGCAGACTATTAAAATATTTAAACGAATTTAGAAAAAAACTAATATACCGGTTTTTAAAAAATATATTAAAGAGTATGTAAAAAATTACTCTAAATACGCTCTATTAAAAAAAAATAAATAGAAACCGATTAGTAAATTATATCCGTTCTAGAAACCAGAATATTAATACTAGTAAATTATAATAGACTTTATAATAGAGTTACTAGAATCGTCGGAATCGATCGATTTATATATATAAATATTATATAATACAATAGTAATAGTAGTAGATAGATTTATAAAATATATCAGGTTTTTATTTTATAAAATGATAATAATAGTAGAACAGTTTAGCTTTTTATTATTAAAGATAGTTTTCTACGAGAATAGTATTATAGAAAAAACTATATTAGATAGAGATAGAATTTTCGTCTCTAACTTTATAAAAAGATTAATCTAGATAGTTAGAATAAAATAAATTATATTAATTTTATTCTATTTATAGACGGATAGATAAAGAGAAAGAATAAATTAAATATTAGAATTTTACTTTAGAATCTACTATTCCGAGGAAAAAGAAAACTAGATTAAACTTTTCTAAATAATATAAATAGCTATTAATTTATTATATAATAAAGATATTCGGATAATATCCGATAAACTTTTATATAGTAAAACTTTTAGATAAGAAATTATTATAGATATAAAAAATCCAGCGGTATAAACGTTTATTAATAAAATAAAAAATAATTAAAATAAAGCCAAGACGAAAATATAGTAAACGAAAGCTAAAGTTTAAAAAAAAGTAAATAAATCTAGAAGATAGTATAATATTTCGAAATAAAATAAAATACTATTATCGATAAAAAATCTAATAGATAGAAAACTTAATAAACTATATATCAAAACCTTCGAGATATAGAATATTAAAGATATAATAGTATCGCTACAGTTGCTAGTAATAGAAATTTTCCCGAGATTCTATATTACTTTTCTAAAGAAAACGCCTGATAGTATACTATTCGCGAAAGACTAGTATTATTAAAAGCGAGAAAAATACGAAATTAAATATATTATTAATAAAAATAAAGAAATAGACGAGTTTTTAATTAAATAGAAAGGGTTTCCAGACAAGAAAAAAACGTAGAAATTAAGAAAATATTTAAAGAATATCTAAAAGGCTATACGAAAATTTAGAAAATCGCTATAAAAAGAACTATATTATATCTATAATTCTATAGAAGAATTCTAAAAAGTTAGTTAGTTAAACAAAACTAATTATCTATAGCCGTCTATAGCCGCTATAACCGATTTTTATAATAGAATCTTTTAGTAGATAGCTATCTATCGGTACTATCGGCTACTTTTACTATATATATTATTTACTAATTTTATTAAATAGCTTTTTTTATTCGTTATTAATATAATTATTAAATATCTTTAGTTATTTTCTTTTTAATTACTTCTATAATAAAGATATCTCGTAATATAGTAACTTTATTTTTATAGCTATACGAGACTAGTTATAATAATCTACGCTAGAATTCCTTTACTATTTAGTAGCTCGGATTACGTCTACGGCTGTAACTAGACTCGAACGTAACGCCTTCTGATATATAGGGACGTTACACGCGGTTGGCGCTTTATAATTATAGAAAATTTTTAACGATTAAAAGTCGCTAGAAATATTTTATAAATAGAAGTAGCTTTATATAAACTCTATATTAAATTTCGTACTATAGAATCTTTTCGTTTCTCTAATATCTATATTTTTACTCGTTTTATCTACGTTTTAATCAATATATTTATTCAGTTTTACTATATTTAGTTTAAATTTATATTAATTAGATTACGCGAAAGCGTTTTAGATAAATAACGTCTAACGTCTAATATAATTCTTTTCTATTATTTACTTCTATTATATTTTTAGAATTTTTAAAATTTTATTATCAGTTTCGGCGAGCTATATATCGAATAATAATTATTTATTACGAAGTCTTTTTTCTTCTAACTTCTATTATCTGCGAGCGCGTCTAGTAATAACGATCTATATTTTATTTAATAAAGAGAAAAATATCTATAGAAATAATATTATATTTTTCCATTTTAAAAAAAATAATAACTTTTAATAAATATCTTTTCTTTTATAGGACCCCTGTCCGGAGTTATAATTGAGTTATTATATATATACGTTTTATTACCGTAGTTTTTATACGGCAATAATAGTTGTTATTTATATAGTAAAGAATTTTCGCAGTCAAAAGTTAACTAAAGTTTATAGCGTTGATTGTTTTTATTCTATTATATCCTCCATTTGATTACTATTCCTCCTCTATACTCCAGGAATAAATATCGCTCTATATATACGGAAGAGCGAGCGATCTTCTAGTACGTAGCTTTATCGATTCCCTTATACTACTTCGAAATACATACGATTATAAACTATTAATATAGCTTCTAGAACTACCTACTAGGCGGTAATACTATCTTTTATCTTTATTATTTTATCCTCGTCTATAGTCGTATCCGAATCTAGACGGTCTACTAATTTATTTAGATATTCGACGACTATTAGTTTATCTATTAGTTTAACGGCTAGCTTAGATTCCTGCTCGAATTCTAGTAGGATAAGAGCTCCTACTAGAAATCTAATACAGTCGCTAAAACTATATAGTTCCGGTAGATTTAGAATATAAAGCTTTAGTATCGTATTTAGGACTACCGGATCCTAGAATTCGAAATCCGTTATAGTAGACGGACTAGCGAGAACTCGGTCGACGTAATCGAATAGCTCGAATTCGGCGGTTTTAAATTCTATTTCTTTAAATTAGAAAGATATAATCGTAGTTTATTAGTAGAAGTTCTATATATATTAGACTACAGCCTGGACTATTACGGAAAATACGTACGTTAGATATAATAGTATAAATTAAGTCAGTCCGTAGTTGTTACAGGTACTAGTAAAAGAAGATAAAAAAGAAGCGACTATAAGGTATATATATATACGAAAATTCTACTACGTTATATTTACTAAATAAACTATAGGAATTTATACTATAAACGTATTACGGAATAGATTAGAGTTAATTTTATATAGTTTTTTAGTTTAAATTAATTAGACTAGGGTACTAGTTCTTATACCGTATATCTAACGCTAGCGTACTAATATTAAAGTAAATTGCTTACGGAACCGACGGTTAATCGGGTACCAAAAAAACAAATAAAATAATAATAAATATCTTTTTTTTAATATCCGTTTAGAATTTTCTATTTTCATTTTCGCTTTTATAGTCTTTTTATCTATTTTTTAATAGTTTCTAGAATTTCGTATTCTTTTTTACGTTTTTATTTATCGTTTGATTATAATATCTTTTATCGAATTTAAAATTTTAGTTTTAAATCTTTTATATAATTTTCGATACCTTTTTAAATTTTATACAGCGCTGCTAGAATTAGCGCTACTACTAAAGTTAGCGCTACTATTAGAAAAAAATATTATTCGAAAGATAAAATTTTAAAATATATATATTATTATCTTTAAAATATATAAAATAGTACTAGTATTATTATAAATCATTTGAGCTGCCTGGAATTTATATAGAGTTCAGTGGATATAGAAGCACTGGCCGATAGTACCGGCTGACTAATACGCTGACTAAGCCCCGTTAACCGCGGCTTATTAACCCTGCGGGAATTATTACCTAATTAGGCCTAACGTTCAGCTTTATTCGCTTATTTATAGAGGAGCTTTCTACCTATATATAAATATTAAGCTATTATTATTATCTTAAATCGATCTATAATAATTAGTAGTAATAAAAGATTTATTTATACGTACTATATAATATATATATAGCGTTTATAAATACTAATTCCCGTTTATAAATATTAATAGAACTAGTAATATTATCCGTATTTTTAGAGATACTAACTATTTTAATTAAGTATATTTTATTAGCAGTATTTACTAAATAACTATCGTTCCTTACTAGTTATACTTTATATATTTAGATACGATAGGAATAAACCGGCTTATTAATTAGACTTTAATTAATTATAATAGCGATAGACGAGCTACCTCTATTTTTCGATAATAGTACTATCTTTTTCGGGTACCAGCTCGTCGAATTTATAGATAGAACCGGCTTTAGATATACTACTAATTAGTACTAGAATATACTAGATTCTTTAAACTTCGTATATAATAATTATAATAATTTTAGGCCTCCTAGAACCGAAGCAGATAACGCTATAGGCGCTAAAATAAAATTATCCTTCCGGCTATCCCGATCGCCTAGATAGCCCGATAAATAGTTAGATAGCGGGGCTACAGCGTAAACTGCTATTAAATATTTTAAAGAAAGTACTATAAAGTTCCGGAACGACCCTATATATATATAAGCTATTATAAATTATTAAATCTCTATTAAAAGTAAAAAAAAGGAAGATATAGTCGATAAAGCCCTAGCGGACCTTTTTACTTTATCTAAATCGGATATAATCCGGAAACTAAATATAACGCGAAGCTATAGTTCTAATCCTATAGTAATATAATTCCTCGAGAAATTAGAGAAATAGAATATTATAATCTAGATAGAGCTTATAGAATTTCGCTAATAAAGCTAATAGAGAAAGAAGATATTTTTACTACTATCTAAACTTCCTGCGTTTTTTACTAGAACTAATAAATATAAGAAATTCGTCGTAGGCGATATTAGCTACTTCGATTCCTTCTATAATAATAAATCCGCCGAGACCGGGCCTTATATCGAATATATAGATAAGAATATCTATTTCCGCGACGTCTATATCTTTACCGAACGAGTTAAAAACGTCGCTAGATTAAATAGTAAAGTTAAAAAGAACCTGTAGATATATTTTTATAGTAAAGCTCTATAATAATATTCTAATAAACTCTCGGATATAAAAAAGAAATATCTAATAAAAGACTTCGATATATAGATTAGCGCCTTAATTACTCGCTTTAAACTACCGATAGAAAAAGGAATACGTATCCTAAATTAAAAAAAGTATACTATTAAAGATATAAGCCGCTATCGCGAACCTCGCGAATATAGCTAGGCTAGACTTCGAGCTATAAAGATCGCCGAAATAACTAATACTCGGTAAATTATTATATAGATATAAATAGATCTCGCTATTCCTTTTCGTACTATCTTTATTTCTAAACCGACGGAAAAGACTACTATTAATATATTCTTTCGATTAATAGATAATTATAAGCTCGAAATCTAGACTATAGGAAAAGACTGCTTTCGGTAATTTCGGGAAATACTTTCTAATAATTTAAGCCGTTAATAAATAGGGAATCCGTTTCTATTCCGGTCCTAACCGGTACTAGAAAATCTAATATACTAATCGATATTTAGTTCCGATTTTTCCGGATATAAATATTAGCGTTCTATAGTTTAGTAAACTCTTTAGCCTTTCTAGAAATATTAGTTTCCTTTTATTAAAAGAGATCTACTAGGAGCGTTATTACGTCCGCGATTCTATAAAGGTTCTATAGAAAGATTAGTTAAGTAAACGAGCCTAATTATCTATAGCCGCCTATAGCCGATATAGCCGCCTTTTTAGACAGGATTTTTAATAGATAGCTATCTATCGGCTTTTACGGCTATTTTTACTATATATATCGCTTATTACTTCTATAGATAATTTCTCTTATTAGTTATTAATATAATTATTAAATATATTTCTACTATTTTCTTTTTAATTATTTTATAATAAAGATACTTCGTAATATTATAACCGTACCTTTACGGATATATAGGATTAATTATAATAACCTATACTAGGATTCTTTTACTATTTAATAGCTCGGACTATATCTATAGCTATAGCTAGGCTTAAATATAATACCTTCTAATATATAGAGATATTATATTTTAATAACTTACTATATTAGTTTTATTATTCCTACCTATAGATCGAAGCGATACTATTAAAGTAGTAATATTAAATATCTATAAAGGAAATAAAGAATCTTTAAAACTATAAATTATTTAGATAAATATCTACTTTATATTATATATAAACTAGTTTTTAAATAAAGTAGTTAAAGTTTTATTTATAATATTATATCTAGGAGAGGCTGCTTTTAATTAAATATAGCCTCGAATAGAAAATTATCTCGATAACCTAGAAAGATAGAAAGAAAATAAAATATTATAAATCTTTTATACCTTCGGTAATTTTATTATAGCTATAAAAGAAGCCTTCGGAAATAATAATAAAAATAGAGTAATAAAAAGGAAACTAATAGTTCTAAAATAGTAAAAATCGGTAGTTACTTATATTATTTAATTTAGAATATTAGCTTATAAAATAGACTAGGAAGATTTAGTCTTAAAAATCTATTTCTATAAAAGATTCTAGATAAAAGTTAAAGAAATTATAATAGTAATTAAAAAACTAGACTTATTAGTAGATCTTATTAAACTTATAATAAGAATTAATACCAGGTAGTATAAAATATACTTAGATAAATAGATATTTAGTAAAATAGAACCTATTAAAAGAAAGTCTAAAAAAGACCCGATAGAATTCGATATTACTAAAATTAAAAGATCGAAAATTAAAGTTTATTATTTATATAGAAAAATAGGATACTTTAAAAGAGATTATCTAATTAAAGAAATAACTAAAATAATTAAAAACTTTTTTAAAATAATAAAAAAACTATTCTATAAATATATAGTAAGAAGCTGGTTAGCCTACTATAATAATATTTACTCTATTTACCTATCGGATAAAATAGGGATAGGATATTATTTTAAAGAACTAAAAAAAGTATAGGAAATAAAGCTAATAATCGATTTTAAACTATATAAAACTAAGAAACCCTTTATAATAGCGCTTAAAATTAAAATCGGAAGTTAACTAAAAATAGCTCTAGTTAATAGAAAGGAAGATAATAAAATTATAAAAGGATTCTATAATAAAATTAAAGGATATTTCTATAGATAAATAATAAAAAATAATAGAATTTTTAATATCGAAGTTAAAATAAAAAATAGATTAATTAGAATAATAAGTTTTACTATTATTAAAAGTTAAAAGAGTTATATTATTCTAGAAAATAAATAGAAAATATTAATTTTAGAAAAACTAATAGAAAAAAGTACTATAAGTAAGAAAATAGAACTATAAATAATTTACTTATTAGCCTATAAAAACTTTTTATATAAAGAAATAGACGCTGTTTTAATAATAAATTATAACGATATTATAGAATTAGATAAAAGCTTTAAAAAAAGTAAAAAAGTCTAGAATATAAAGATTTAAAAAGAATATTACTATTTTTTCTAATAACTTGTTAAAAAATATAATAAAAGTAGAAAAATAATTTAATAGCTTTAAATAAATTATATTAAAAAAATATACTAGAATATAATTAAAACTATAAATAGAATCGAATACTATAAACTAAATCAAGTAAACTAGAATAAAGAAATACTAAACCTAGTATTTAGTATATAATCTAGGAATAAAGAATTCGATTAGTATCTATCTTTATTATTATAGAATAAAATAGTTACTAAAAAATAAAATTTAGTAAAGCTATTAAAAAAACCTGAGATAATTTATAATATAAATATATAAACTAGTTATAAAGGTAAAAATAAAAAAGTTTTTAACTAGACTTTTTTTAGATACCTACACTTTCTATAGGTTAAAAGAAGTTAAAATCTTTTAAAAATTAATCTAAATTATCTAAACTAAAACTAGATATTAATTTAATAAAAGCCTTTTATACGGCTAGCGTAAAACTAATAAAAGAATAAAACGCGACCGGATTATTAAATTTATTAAACCGAAATAATATATATTATTCCTAAATAATAAAATTACTTTTATATTTATCTAAAGCGCGATAATAAATAATAAAATATTTTTATTTACTAAAATACCGGCGAAGATCCGATTTCTAGGCTAAATATTTATTATAAATTTCTTTTTTAGAATTAAAAAAGAATTTAATATAATAATAAACCTCGGAATATTTATTAAAAATACTAGTAATATTAGAATAGAATTTATTTTTTTTATTTTTAAAACGCTTTCCTATAAAAGTTAGTAAAGTAAAAGGAATAGAGAATTAATATATAGATAGTATTAGATATTAGAAAATCGTATAATTTCTAAGCCTAAATATATTTATTATAAATATTACTACTAACTTTAACTTTATATTCTTTTAAAGGATTATAAATATATAAAAAATAAAAAAAAAATATTATAACTTTTCTTAACTAAATATAATAAAAGGATTTTAACCGGTTTTTTTACCGAAAATATATAGTAAAGATATCGAAAGATAGAATAAAAAAAAAATACTTTTTTTATACCCCGTAGAGAAATTATATACTAGGTAAAAAGCGATATAGGAAGGGCTATATTATATCCGCGACTCTATAGAAGTTCTATAGAAAGATTAGTTAAATAAATAAATCTAATTATCTATAGCTATCTATAGCCGATATAGCTATTTTTCTAAATAAAACTTTTAGTAAATAGCTACCTATCGGCTTTTACGGCTATTTTTACTATATATATCGCTTATTATTCCTATAGATAGTTTCTCTCGTTAGTTATTAATATAATTATTAAATACGTCTCTATTATTCTCTTTTTAATTATTTTATAATAAAGATACTTCGTAATATTATAACCGTACCTCTATAGGTATATAGAATTAATTATAATAACCTATACTAGGACTTCCTTACTATTTAATAGCTCGGACTACGTCTACGGCTATAGCTAGGCTCGAACGTAACGCCTTCTGATATACAGGGACGTTACAAGCGCTTCCTATCTAAAACGGCGCGAATTTCTTTCGTTTTATATTCGTACGTAGATTAGGAAATCTATAAAGGAATTCTTTTCTAATATAGTAGAACTCTGCGCTAGCGTATAGTAACAGACCTTAGAGACTTTATAATAACTAGTTTTAAAGAAGATTTTATTTCGGCCTAAATTTCTAATATTTAGCGCCGCTAGCTCCGCCTTAACGAGCCTATTAAACAGAAGTTTATAAAGACGTATATAGCGAGGATTATCCTACTATAAAAGAAGCTTATACCTAATATACTAAATAGGATCCCGTCTATAGATATTATAATAATAGATCCGCCGAACTTTATAACGAAAAAGTCGAATACTATAATAGAGCTTATAAAAAATTAGAATATAAAAAAGTTAGCCAGAATTTTATTAATACTAGGCCGAAGATTTTATATTTATATTAAAAGTATAACGCCTTATTCGAATTACGTAATAAATTATTTAAGTATCTTAAAACCGTTTACTAAAATACGGAAAGTAACGTAGCCGAAACGTAAATATTTATCGCCGATAAATAATTCTCTAGTAAAGAAGATACTTCTATATCTCGCGTAATCGCTTTAAATAATAAATAGGTTATAGGAACTAGTTTAGCCTTTAAACGCTTAGTTTTATTACGCCGTTCTTCTATTAACTTTCCGTTCGGATATATCTAATACTAAAGACGTATATACTAATTTAGAATATATAATATTAATAGTCGATAGAAAATTTATTCTAGAAGGTATTAAAATTAAAAAACTATCGAAAAAGATTCCTATTTATAGTATAGACGAATAAATCTATCGAACCGATAAATTCGCTATTTTTATTTTCTATCTAAAAAGCGATTTAGCTATTATAGAATTTATAAAGGAAATCTATATTATTAAAGATCTATAAACTAATCTACTACTAGATATAGATATTTTAACTCCGGAAGAAATAATTCTAGATTATTAAAAATAGTAAATTATTATCGGTAGTTATAAAAACTTTAAAGTTAATTTTAACTCCTATATATATAAGGAACCTAATTTTAGGCGTACTATTAGAGTTTAAGGTAATATTATTTTAAAATCTAATAGAGTTATACGAGTCCTAGTATAATATCGAAGCGATATTTCCGGAAACTATAATTTCTTTTTCGAGTTTAAATTAAAATTAATTCCGAAAATAAATTTTAGCTCTAATAGTAGCGCTTTTATTTATATAGTCGACGCTTTATTTAGCTTTATAAATATCTATAATATAAGCTACTCGCCGGTAGTTTTATCTAAACGAATTCGGTTTAGAAAAATTATTAAAAATCGGTATAAAGAATACTATACCGCCGCCCCTAACCTAATTCCGCTTACGGCAGAATTAATATAAAGTACTATTGAATATACTATTAAAGAATTAGTAAAGAAAACAGCTATTAGAGCTATAGTAATACTCGCTGCCGCTATAGTTATATATAATAGGACTGTATATCGTCTAGAATTATCTAATATAGTTAGTACGCGGAATATTCTAATAAATTAAAACGCCTTCTATCCGGCTAATAAAGCAAATTTTAGTAAAAGTTTAGCGAGACTTAGCGCGAATCTAGCTAAAAATATCGAATTTACTAAATTAGCCTTTTTTACTATACCTATTAATTCTAAATTAGAGTACCGCCTATTTAATAGTATTACGGCTTATAGTAAACTACTAGAAGTATAATAACTAGCCGCTGTTACTAAAAAATACTAAGATATATTTATCAATTAGAGAGCTATAATAGATATTCCTAAAAAGGAATAGATACTAATACCTTTAAAGGAAGAAATAAAGCCTATATCTTTAAAGATTTATAATCTAAACTATACGGACCGTATTAAATTTAATAAAACCTTTAATAAACTTTATAAATAAAGTAAAATAAAATATTCCGAATAGCTAATACCTTTTATATACTCTGTTTTTATAGTATAGAGAACTCTTCTAGATAGTACGAAAAAGAGACAAGTAGTAGTTAATATCCGAAGCCTTAATACTATTATAGAAACGGATAGTTATCTCTTTCTACTATAAGCGGATATTATCGCCTTAATATTAGAATACCTTTATATTTCTATTATTAACGCTGTAGGATAGTTTTATTAGTTCAGAATCTAACGCCGTAATTATTATAAGTTTACTATAGTTTTTTATCGCGGATAGAAATAAGCTTTAGTAATGTTTATAGGATATAAAGGCTTACCGCCGTATATATAGCGCTAGACTAATAAATTACTTCGCCCGTTTAAAGATTTTACTAAAATCTATATAGATAATATTATAATCTTTTTATATAGCTTAGAAAAGTATTTAAAGTACCTAGATTAAGTTTTCGCTCTATTCTAGGAAAAACAAATAAACTTTATACCCTCTAAATTATTTATAGGGTATTTCTTAGTTCGTTTACTTAGATAACGCGTTAATATACTAGGAATAACTACTTTAGAAAATAAGATTAAAGTTATTTCGGAAAAGACTTTTCCTAAATATCTATAGAATCTAGAAATCTATTTCGGAATAACTAACTAGCTGCGTTATATAATCGCAGGATATATATAGCTCGCCGAACCTCTATAGAAAAAAAAGACTCTATTTATAAAAGGACTCGGATAAGACTTTAAGAGATTTAAATATAAATTCTAATTAACGAAGTTAAAATATAATTCTACTTTAGAGAAAAAGGAATTATTTCGGATACTATAAATAGTATTTAAACTACTAACCTTCCTCTATTATTTCGACTCTATAAGGAAGCTCTACGTCGACCTGAATATATTAAAATAATTCGGTTTTATAGTAATTATCTACTATATTAAAAGAGACCCCGATAAAAATTTCCTATCTATAAAGGTACAGCTAATAATATTTCTAAATAAATACTTTAATAGCGCCGAATAGAATTATTAGCCTACCGAATTAAAAGTCGCTAGAATTATCTAAGTAGTAAAAAAGGCTCGCTATCGTATCGATTTATTATTAAAGCTACTAGTAATTATATATACTAATTATTCGGCGGCGGTTTTAATTTTAAAATAGACTTTATTTAAAATAATAAGTACTAATAAACTAAATCTAAAACTCGTTCGTATATTATAGTACCTTTCGGCTTTTAATATTAAATTATACTATAAAGTAGGCAAGATTAATATCGTTTCTAATATCTTATTATAATTCGAGACGAAGGTTCCCTATACGGCGGTTAAAAATAAAAAAGGTATCCTAAATATACTATATAGAAATACTAAGTTTAATAATAAAAAAAATATCCTATAATATATCCTGGATACTATTATACTAATATACTATATAACGCTCGTCGAAATAGTAGACGAGTTTAAATAGCGTATTAAGGAAGACTACGCTAATAATAAACGATAGACTAAGATTATTATAATACTATAAACCTAGAAACTAAATTCTAATATTAAAAATAATAAATATCGTATACCAGATATTAATTTCCGAATATATAATAAACTTTTCTACTACGTTTCTAGAAATAGCCGAGATTAATTCTATATTTCGGATAAATTTATAAGCGAAATTATCGGCGAAATTTATAACCGGTATTATTAAAAGTATTATCGTATATATAAAGAATTCTATCTATCGATTTTTATTTATAATATATATAAAAAGATTAAGGAATATATAGAATACTATTAATAATACTAGTTAAATTAAATAAAGCGGTATAGGCTTTATAGTTCCCTTAATCTAATTTCTCCGAAGATACTATTTTATATAATTACGATAGACTTTATATTTATATTATCTACGAAGTTTTCTATAAAAGATTATATACTGATAATTATATATAAATATACTAAAAAGGTTCTATTAATTTCTAGATAGATTATTTATTCTGCAGTTAATTAGGCGAACCCCGTTATTACGGCTTTATTCGAATATAACTAGAAAATCCTATTAGCTATTATTAGTAATAGGGATCGTAAATTTATATTATCTTTCTAGCGCTAGATCTTCTAGATGTTACGTCCGCGACTCCACAGAGGTTCTATAGAGGGATTAGTTAAGTAAGCGAGCCTAATTATCTATAGCCGCCTATAGCCGATATAGCCGTCCCTTCTAATAGGACTTTTAGTAGATAGCTACCTATCGGCTTTTACGGCTATTTTTACTATATAAATCGCTTATTACTTCTATAGATAGTTTCTTTTATTAGTTATTAATATAATTATTAAATACGTCTCTACTATTCTTTTTTTAATTACTTTATAATAAAGATACTTTATAATATTATAACTATACCTTTACAGGTATATAGAATTAGTTATAATAACCTATATTAAGATTCCCTTACTATTTAATAGCTCGGACTACGTCTACGGCTGTAGCTAGGCTCGAACGTAACGCCCTTTAATATACAGGGACGTTATACTAGAAGCTAGAAACGAAAATCCTAGTATCTATAGTATATTATTTCTAAATCGATAGATAATCGGAACGAACTAATTAAATAGTAGAAATTAGTTTCCGCTTCTAGTTTATAGAATATCCGGATAAAAATTAAACTAAAACTATTCTATTTCTATAATTCGCGTTTAATAATATAACCAGCTTCGCTACTAGTACGGCCTTTAATAAACTAGTACTAGGCTTTCGATCTAAAAATACGGTTAGTATTTTATCGGACCTATCGCCGGAAGATATAGAATATTTAAAACCTATTAAACGCGTAGAAATAGAAAATATAATAGCTTTTAGTACCGCTCTTTCTAAAGTCTGTTATAATAATCTATATAAAGCCAGGTTTTTTAAACCAGATAATAAAATTTTTCTAAAGCTTTATTACAGATATACGCTACTAGATATTACTAATCGAAAGCTTTCGTATTAATAAGCTAGTCCGTTTAAAAAAATTTATAAAATTAAGTACCTCGTATACGAATTAGAACTTTCTACTACTATAAAGTTCTATCCTATTATTTCTATAATCTAATTAAAACCAGCGCCTATCGGTAATAATAAATCTCCTACCGTCGAAATAGAATTCCCGGAAAAAGATCCTAACTAGTTCGAAGTAGAACGAATTATAGATCGGCGAAAGATACGCTAGCGCTTCTAGTATCTAGTTAAATAGAAAAGCTATAGGCCGTAATATAATAACTAGTATAGATTATAAGATTTAATATACTATATAGATCTTATTAACGAATATAATAAATATTTCCCTCTTTTATCTAGATTTCGTTATTAGTAATAATCTAATTATATTCTAGCAGTATTATAATAACCGGAGCTTTAAATATCCGCGCTACTAGCAGATTTTCTACGCCGTTCCGGACTAAAGTTAAAGCGTTTATAAGTTATTATATCTCGCCGGCGCTTTATACGTTCGACCTAGTATAATTATATTTCTTTTTATATTTAGTAAAGTACTACTACTATCTATTAGGTTCTAATTCGAAGATTTTATTACTAGACGCTATAATATAGTAGTAATACGTACCGCTTCTATTTAAGCGATAAAGAAATTAGCTCGGCCGCTTTATTAGCCGCTCTTTATCGTTTAGGGGCTCTAGTATAGCCCGGGTTCGATTTCTAATAATACTATTTTCTTTTTAACCTTTTAGCGCCTTTATTTTTAATATTTTTAAAGTTTTTAAATATTTAATACGAGCGTATCGAAGGCGATACTATTTTTTTTTATTTTATAGTATTTATTATAAGCTATTTAAACTGCCTAGAACTTATATAGAATTTAGTAGATATAGAAGTACTGGCCGATAGTACCGGCTGACTAATACGCTGACTAAGTCCCGTTAACCGCGGTTTATTAGCTCTACGGGATTCGTTGCCTAATTAGGCCTAGCGTTTAGCCTTGTTCGCTTATTTATAGAGAAGCTTTCCACCTATATAGAAACATCAAGCTATTATTATCATCTTAAATCGATCTATAACAAATATAATTCAGAAATAAATCTATCTATTAAAAAAATTTTCGCGATAGAATTTACTTCTATCTATATCTTTTTTCTATATTTTTATTTAGTTTTTTTAAAATCTTTCCGTCGAGTTTTTTCTACTAGTTTATAAAAAGCTTCTATTATATTCGATTTTTCTATTATTATCGCCTTTTTTTTTCTATTACCGTTTTCTTTTTTTTTTTTTTTACTATAGTTTTCTTTTTCGTTTTCTATTTCGCTTTCATTTTTATAGCTAAAGCCTTTATATTCTATATAGTTTTTCGCTAGGAATTTTTTTCTGATATCAACCGGTAATTGAAATCAATTGCTGTCCGTTCGATAGACTACGAATTGTTACGTCTATTGATTGTCGCAATATATCCGCACTCGCTTTCGACTCCTATATAGAATCCATTCAAGCGTCAAAACGCTAGTATAAACGATGACTGAAAGAGAAAATCGCTTTTTCAAATATTTTATTTAGTTAATTTGGTTTTGGTTTTAGTGTCCGGTAAATCAATGGTTCGATAAATAAATTAAATATTAGTATATCAGTATTAAATATACGGTAAATAGATTTATATTCTAATTTAGTTAACGTAAATAACGGTTCTTTTTATAGAATTTTAATTTAAAATTGTTTAGTAATTTAACGTATCTTTCTATCGATAATTTAACTAACGTAAAAACTTCTATAGATAAATATACTTCGTAGTTATCGCTTTCTTTCCTTTTACTACTAATACAAGCTATATCTTCGTAAATATTATAATTTACTAAAATCTTTTACGTACGTATATATTTCCGTAATAGCTATACTATAGCTAAATTAAACGATAGTACTTTTATCTATAATAACTATATCTATCTTTAAAAACGTCGATTACTTCGTTATAGCTAGAATAATCTATTTTAACTTCGATAAAAATCTCTTTTTTACCGCTTTTAAAATATACTATCCGATTTCCCTACCGTCTTTTAATCTAATCGACCGGATAAGTTTAGCTTCTAGCGGTCTAGCCGTAGTAGCCAGCGTACTAGCTAGCGACTCTATAGTTAGCGACCGTTTTAAAGTTATACGGGCTAAAAAGTACTTTAATAGTTTAATAGAACGTTTAGATACAGACAATATAATAAGTATAGACGAAGCTATAACTATTCGTAAATACTTCGTATTATAGCAGGTAGATATAGCGGAAATATTAGATATTTATAATTATTTATAACGTCAAGGATAGATAGACCGAGGACTGCGAGTAACGAAGTTATACTTATATAGTAGAGGATTCGTGACTTACATAGTGGAGGATTCGTGATCGCGAATAAAGAAGGAAATAGTCAAATAGAAGTGATTGACTGCGCTGTAAATCTTGCCTGACGAACTTTGGCTGTGAAAATTCTTTGCACATGAATACAACAATCGTTGCCGCACATGACGTTGATGAAACACACATGTATGTATAAAAACTCAATATGACCCCAGACAGGAGCCCCCCAGGGGGGCTCCAAGTATAGAGCCAGCGACAAGCGGGGAAAAGTAATGGCGGGACGTACTCTAGCAGCTCCGCTGTCAGTCGTCTATTATGACCAAAGGATCGAGATATACTGTGGGATTCAGACTGCCCTTCATCAAAGAGGGTTAAAACGACGGCTGAGAATGCTATGTGTTTCTCTCCTGAGAGCCTGCATAGGGGTTATCATGATGGAGATGCAATTTGGTCAGATGCACATTGACCAATGGGGTTGGATTACTAATCACGGGAAGCCCCTGATTATGCCTATATAGGCTTAGCGTGGTCTTGGCGAATCCTACTTTTCCTTCACCGATCCTCTCCATAGAACTCTTCTCCATAGCTACAATCATCCACCTACATGCTGCTGCCTACATGCTCACATCTCCGGTAGCTAGCGGTGCATGGTAAAGCTTGACACGTTGATGCTAGTAGTCTCATCATCCATGGAAGGCGGCTCAAATGTCAGCGAGTTACAGGACCAAGAGCAAGAACAGCCGACATGTGGGGTTAGCCTAGTGAGGCCACGTTGGGGATACATATCTGGGGAGCACGTTGTATGACGACAGAGCCGACCATCTCGAGAAATGAGACTCTTGAGCGCTCGCAAAGAGCCCTGTGCCTGTACGCGCCTAATGACGGATTGGTCTGATGGACAGCTGGACAGCTGGTCGGGAGCTTGGTATACCGCGGTGAACTGAACTTAACTTGAATAGATGCGAGGTGGAGGACAAGATGATAGTAGTTCCCTTTGATGATTACCTTAGACCTCCTCAGCCATGTTGCAGCCACGTGCTTCTCCACTTGGTAGGACAGGAAAGTTGGGAGCAGTATCAAGTCGTCGTGCTGTCTCACAAAATGACTGGAACGCGAAAGGACACTGCATGATATCCGCGAGCTTCGCTAATCATCGACAATAATATAGCACAGTCCGCCTGGTTGTCTATGCGCAACAGCCGCTGCGATTTCCATTCCCTAGCAATTTTCATTTCTCTATGGTACAATAAAGGAAAAGTCCTACGGAGCCTTACTGTGGCAAATGTCCGGTTGGTTTAACTAGGGGTTAGCCTCATTGTTATGACCAAGGAAAAAATGCCTGGGCCAGTTACGGGGTGGCTTCTGTAGGGTTTGTCGCTCCTTCGTTGCATAATTCAAGAATATTATACCAAAAGTGGAACAGGTCATCGATAGGAGGGAAATGGTATGATGCCAGCGCAGTCGAGATGACAGCGTTGGTGCACTAATGCGGCCCTACTCCACGTCGTCTGTTTGCCCTTCCAACTGTCGAACGGCACAAATTCAAGCATCGCAGACCGAGCGGGAAAGCTAGTACTGTGACAGGCGAGATTCCGATTGGCCTAGTACCTCCTACTTGTACTATCTTTTAGCCTAGCAAATGGCAGGGCATCGAAGGAACAATGGGGAAGCAATGGCTAGGGGTTTTGGAACAAAGATAAATATGTAGAGAAAACTACAGAGGGTCAAAGACAGAAAGTCGCTGGCTTGGACGAAACAGCGATTCGAGGTTCTCTTGGAGCAGCGCCGGCAGCTTCACACCAAGAACCTACCTAGCTGACAGTATAGCGTAAGCGGCTCCTACCAATCCATCTCCGGGTGAATTTTACCAAGGAAGAGTTCTTTCTCGAGGTCGTAGAGCCATATACTGAAACCCCTCCACCCTAGGCAGCCACCTATGGTAGGTTGTGGGCCGTGACTTCTGTCGCTGACCCTCGTACAGCGCTGAAAGACCGTATAGCGAGAGGACAGGCATGAAAACCTGATTACCACGAGTCGTCCTTCTGCATCGACCAAACGTCTACCTTTCTGACTAGGCCGGGTTAGAGCCGTTCTTGAGGGCGAAGACCTTGAAAGACCCTACGTGCCAGAATGTCAGACAATATATTCAGCGTCATGGACCACGCGGTCCCTCACCTATCCATTCGTTCAAGTCGTAGTCTGCGAGGCAAGGTTGCAGGCCAGGTGAGGTACTCTTTTTTCCCACAGGTAAGCTCCCACAGCATCCCTGATCGGCTGATTTATCGTTAGGTTTGTCGCTTTTCTCATTCTTGTATCTGTTTGTATCTTGTTTCGTGTCGACAATCACAACCTCTGTGTTCCGCAGTCAGCTCTGGAATAATGCATAGTTTTGCCACGCACCGTCAAATCCAGCTTTACGAAGCCAATGTTCGTACTCAGACACCTGGGCTGCGCCTGCAATGCAGCCAACGTAAGCTGTCATATCATTTCGTATCTCGTCTGGCAGCTTTTTGCGAGCCAGCAAATCGCTCAAGGCGACCCGTCCCCCGTTCCGTAGCAGACGGAACATCTCAGTGAAGACGAGATGCTTTTTAGAGTGAGGAACAAGGTTGATCACACAATTGCTGATAATACAATCTGCGACTTTCGGTTCCAGTGGGATTGAAGTGATGGCAGCCTTAACAAACTCGACGTTATTGGAGCCTATCTTCTGAGCGTTTCGGCGAGCAAGATCGAGCATTTGCTGGATTGGATAGCAATCCCGTGTCAGCTCTATCCAAAGTTCAGCGCAGCAGGTATGACAAACATCGGTCATATCCACCCCAATAGCGCGGCCATGCTTTCCAATCTTCTGCGCTGCGACGAAGACGTCGAAGCCGCCACCACATCCAAGGTCAATCACGACCTCGCCCTAACAGCCCAGTAAGCATTTGCTGCTTACATGCTCGCAGAGAATAATGCGCTCGCCTGTCGGAGATTCGACAGCGCTATGGGATTTCCACAGCTGAGGCCTAGATTTGCACCGTCAGGAACCGACTGAAGGTCTTCCTCGGTGTAGCCGAAGGCAGTGGCGATGTTGTGATAGAGACTTGCTCCACCTTGGCACCCTGGGGCATTGGTAGCCACAATGCCATAACCGTCAATGACGGACTTGACAATCGCTTCGTCAATACTCTCATGCGGCATATCTGAACTCGCGGTGTCTGGCATGCTGGGGGGTATAGATTCAACAACTCTGGGGTCCTTCGGGTGCTGTGTGGCTCGCATTGGAGACGATATTGGATAGTAAGTGGATTTAACTATTTCCAGCAGCGGCTATTACTTTCTGCCATTGCTTTGATACCAAGTGTATGCAGCAGGTGACCCCGCACTCAGTCACAGGCAGGCGATGATTGGCCACCAAGACCCAAAACCCAGTCTGGAAATATCATTTCCACGGCATTGCAATACGAAGGGGGCAGCCAGTGATGCACGTTACTGAGTTTATGCAGCACCCGCTTCTCAGCCAATCATGTGTCTCGGGTGACACAGCCAAGACCCTCGTGGCGATTATTCGTCTGTAGTTGAGTACCTCCTTGGATCGCTTCTTAACTCCATTGTAATTGTGTCACGGTAGCCACCTGCATAGGGGTCATGAGGACGGGGATACAATTTGGACAAGGAGGATAGATCACGTGGATCTACACCCGATTAGGTTTAGCGTGGTCTTGGCCCATTTAACTTTTCCTTCACCATCTTCTCCATAGAATGCTGCTCTATAGCTATAATCAATCACCTACATGCCTACTGCTTGCCAGCTCACATCATTGGTAGGCAACATCCGGAGGTCCCTAACTCGTCCCACCCCTTAGCTAGCTCGGCGGTATTGCACCCCAACCACCAGCAGTTCTGTCAATTATTGCAGAATTCTCCGTAGCGCTTCTTTACGTGAGATCATAAATTAACTCTGTACCTACTTAGATCGAACAAGGGCTGCCAGATGCAAAATGGATTCTCATCCACCGGCTCCTCCGTGGTACGCGAAATTTCCTCGGCCGTGGTATAAGAACCCATTGCAGTATCTCTCCCGCCCAACTGCTACAGAAATACAAATCCGGTGAAGAGGCCGGCGTTGATCTCCTTCTCGTCGATCTGCGACGAACGGACCACGAGGTAAATCAACATGCATTGCGACTATCTATCTCGCAAAACCCTTCATGGTGGCGAAACATCCTGACCGACTCAAGGGTGGGACAATTCGCGGTTCATTGAATCTGCCCGCTCAGACCTTGTACGATTCACTTCCTACAGTTTACAAGTTGTGCATGGCAGCCGAGATCAACGCGTCATCTGGTACTGTGGTCAGTTGCCCGATGTGATCCAGTTGGCCCTCCACATGCTACGTTTTTGACGTGTGTCATATAGGATCATCACGGGGACGGGGTACAAGGGCTGCCAACTGATTCGATGACTTGCTTAAGGATCGGGGCGATACGAGTATCGAGAGTTTCATCTTGTTCGAGGGGTTCAAAGGCTTATATGGACGGGTATCACGAGGATGCACCGAACTCGTGAATGAGCATCGGTAGAACAATGATTGTCAACAGCTGGTTTTCTATCATCAATCACCTCTCTGGATGTTGATAGAGCTAGGCTGGCATATGATTTGTGTAAGCTTTTAAGGAATCCCGACGATCTTGCTAGTTGCTGTATTTTGCAATATCCTGGATAAAGGAGTCTGCAGAAAGCCGATTTGACTGAAGCATAGTGCGCCAACAAGAGATGTAAGTCACAAGAATAATACATTTACATCAGTGAGGTCTTGTCATCATTGATTTTTTTGTTCTGTTATGCTAAAAGCACAATCCTAGCATCACACCCCTATAACAATTCTAACCACTACCCACTCCTGCCATTACCAAACCGTGCCTGCATCCATCGTTAAAAATCCACGTCTTCATGCTTTGCGTACTCGAAAGCATTATCCAGCTACGCTGGTTTCCCACTCTCATCTTCCCATCCCTGAGAAAGCTTGATCCTACCATGCATCTTCGTCAAACTCAGCATCGGTGTCTCCATCCTCAGCACGTCTCCTTCCGCAACAGATATCCATGTGCCTCATAGCTGCACGGCACAACCCGCAGCATACCCCCTTCCCTACCGAAAAGCAAGACCACACTTGATGGCATGCTCGCGCTGAAGACATGTACATGCATAGTAGGCCTGTATCTATAACGGTGAACCATCGATGCCCCCTAGGCAGTTTGGGTGCGTTGGCAAGATCGGGGTCTTCGGTCCAAGCGGGCGGACCCCCAGACGCTCACGGTCGCTGCGGGAGGAGCTGAGGCCGGATGATGGGGCGTAGGTGAGACGGTCCATGTAGTTACCGAACGAGGTCCGTTCGATCTGGCGCATCTAGAGCACGCACTCGAAGCCAATGAACCATGGGGTAGCCCCCCAGATTTTGCCGCTATGCAGGCACAGCTTTTATCTTTCAGAACCAGGGCCAGGACTTGTTTGATATTGTGGGCAAGCTTGGGCTCAGCCTTGGACTGTCGTGTCAATTATCAAGAACAACATCTTCAGATCCGTACAAACTCCTTAATCAAAATAGAGGCCTGCGAAGCCAAGGTAAACAGATCTTTGGCATGGTATCGAAGCCTCTTAATACTTTGCTTACCAGCCTTACACTATGATGGCTTCCATGAGGTGTAAGGTTCAATGCAGATTCAATCATTCCAATAATAGATGATGTTTTACTTTCATAATCGCAAATCGCATATCGCAAATGGTGGAATCGATGCGCCTAATTATGTTTCACGGCGTTGCCAATATTAGTCTGGATCTTTCGGTTCTGAAATCGGCAATCGCGAATCGGTGCAAAGCCACGCGATCACTTTTTCCGCCATGATAAGATACTTCCCATCTATAGATTGGAAGCCTACTGCACCATTGCATATTCTCCACCCCAAAATTCACGGCCGAGCAATAGCTATGTTTTGGCTTCAGATAATTCGATGTCTACTTTTTCATCTTCTTGCTGGAGGTTATGTCTACGTTAACGCTGCTGGCCCTGTGGCCAAGCCCTTTGGAAATCCCAGTCTACCTACGATACTGACACCATGGCTTCCACCCGATTCACCTGAGCGGTAAGTAGACCGAAGAGGACCGATATCTATAGTCCTTCTTGTATTACTGATACCTGCAGACCGTGGAACGACTATATTTGCCGCAATTCTCTTGCTCCTGATGTCCACCTTACATTCGAATACGGCGATCCGCTCCCGCCAGGACGTTTACATAGCCTCATGAGCAAGGCTAGGACGCAGTTCCAAGAAGAAATCGACTTTGGCTATTCCGCCATAAGACGCATGGAAGTGGTATTCGTTCCCGATGAGCCCCAATACGGTGATCTGCTTCTTGCAGTAACTCCAAATGATCGACTGCTTAGTATATATGAATTCAAATTCACCGATGTCATAAAGGCGGTAGACCTTATCGAACGGTGTAGCGTTGCGACCCAACGCTATAAGGGGATGTATGCTTATGTTTTTGTGCGACAAAGACATGTGGGCTATATGTGGACACAAAGATATGCAGAGGCACCATCGAGTCTAGAGTTACAAAACACAACAACCGATTCAGAGCCTGTGTCTCCATAAGAAGCCTATCGAGACCAAGGGATTTGACGTTGAGCGTGCAAGAACGGGTCCAAGGGGCTTTTGACCCAAGGTACCTCTGAGGTTGGAACCTTGAGGAGTTCCAACACTTTCTATAGGATACATCATGAGATTAGTGGGATATAGTTTTAACCCACGTTTTCTACTCTGTTCTATTCTAATACTATTTTAATCAGAACTTCTATGTTTATACCGCCTATTTCTTAGATACTAGAGCCTCTCTCGATTATTTTAACAGATACTCTAGTATCTCTACTACCTGTTTCTTTTTCCTAATCGTAGCGCCTACAACCGCCTTTAAATCTTTTAACTAAAACGTGTTTACTATAGGAATATTCAGAACGCTTTGAAACCGTGGGAGAGGTCCTTGGAGTCGTCCATGTCAGAAATGTCCACCAGTGTTTTCGTGAACATGATGAAGCTGGAGGCTTCTTTTGCACGGTCCACTTGGCTCCACTGTGTACAAGAAGAAGGAAGCAAAACATGTTATTGTGGCGATCAATGCGGGCTCTTCATTGTAAAGAAATTTCAGGGGCAAAAAAAGAAGAAAGAGAACCCTTGGTTGGACATAGTATTTGACGGGGACCAACAGAGACGCAGCTGAGGATTACCAAGGACGTTGTTAGCGCTGGCAATGTGCGCCTCTATATGCACCCACGGAGGCAACAGGACGTGAAGGATTGCATCATCGATACCTCGATTGCCATACCGCTGACTCACTTGCCTTGCCATTCCCCTCTAGGTACATGTGAAACTGTATCGGGAAAGGTTTATGACTGTTCTTGACAATCGCCCTATCGAGTGGCGGGCACTTGATACCAGGGGTATAAATAGTATAAGTGAAATGCTACATTTGTTGCTAATGGTCAACCTACAGTGTCCTTGGTAAATATATGCAAGAGCGCTCGGTTCAGGGGTTAGAGGTTGAGCTAGGCCCTTTTAGGTTGCCCCTGAGCCCCTGAATTGGATGCCCATGGTAGGAAACTCACGAAAAAGTTCGAATGGAAAGCCAAGACCTTAGGTAGCGGCTCCAGGAACGAAATATACAAAGCTCTTGTATTTATTGTCTTGTGGCTGTATATACGATGGCCACTGGCAAGAGCTGCGTTCCATAAGCCTTGAGCCATATCATTCTGATACCGATGCTTCGAGAACCATATATATACTCGCTTCTTTAACGACGGTTAAAGTAATACTTATATTACTCAAGTAACCGAATTAATTTATAATCGACCTATCGATTGCTGCTAGTCGCAGCGAGGGCGTTATATAATAATCTCTAAATTTATAAAATCGCAGTCGTAATAGCGACCTCGAATAGTATCTGAAAGTTTATCTGTTTAACTCGTATAATAATAATTTTAAATACGATTATAGATAATTATAGTATTAATTACTATAATAAATAATAATAGTAGATTAATTTTCGAGAACGGCTTTTATACTAGGCTATATCTTTTCGTTATATATTCGTCTAAATAATATATCTAATAAAATCGAAATAAAAACTTTAAAATATAAATATTAATAATAGAAGAAACCGATAATTAAAGATAGTTAATATAAGAGGTAGTACTATTACTAGCGGATAAAAATATTTTACGTATTCTTTTTTCCTTTCTATCTATTTATAGAATTTTGTAAATTTTTTCTCGCGAAATTCAGATTATATATCAATTATCGGCTCAGATGTTTTACAGATATAGTAGAAGAGAAAATAAATTCGAAATATAGAAATTAACGGAAATTATTAATAAAGTAAATAAAAGGTATTATTCGTTATTACATCAGCGAATTCTCAAAATTTTTTTCAGATTAGACCGGCTGACAGCCATTTTAATCTAAATAATCTAAAAATCCAAATAATCTAAAAATTTAAAAAGTAGATTAGCGATAGATTAGAACTCTAATAGTATCTATAGTACGAATATTTACTTAAAAAATAGTCTAAAATAGAATCTATATATAAACTAAAAATAAGTCTATATAATCTAATTCGAAAATAAAGTTTAGCAGCCGCCGCTAAAAGCGAAAATAACGGAAATCGAATATCTATTTAATAAACTACGCTAGATCTAATCTAGTTAGATTCTAGTAAAAAAATCTAATATTTTCGATCTAGATAAAGATAGCCTAGCGTTATATATAGGCGTATATAGGCCTACTAATTACTAATAAGGATTTAAACGAGTTTAAAATCGAATCTTTAAATTTTCTTAGCCGTTTTAGCCGCTTAGCCGTCTTAGCTATCTTAGCCGCGCAGCTACGCAGCTTCGGGTATACCCGAGACCGGCTAAGAACCGGCTGAGACGGCTAAGATAGCTAAGACCGGCTTCAAGCCGGTTTTAGAAAATGCTGATATATTTTTAAAATATTATCTAGTTTATCCGTCTCTAGTTTATATAAATAGTTTATTAAATCTATATATAAGTCTGCAGCCAAGTTCGTCCTTTAATCTAAATAATTAAAAAGTATTTAATACTTTTAAAACGTATTCGGAATTATATTTTACCTTATATTTTAATATAAAATACTAAAAGATAATAAAAAATATAAATAGAGACTAAAATAATAAAGAAAGAGGTAGAAAGAGAAAAAAAAAAGAAGAAAAAGGAAGTAAATAGACGAAAAGATAGAAAATAAAAAAAAGGATAAAGTTAGAAAAAGGAGAAAAAAGTAATAAGAAAGGAAAAATACAGGATTTAAAGAAAGAAAAAAAGAAAAAAGAGATAAAATTAGAAAAGAAAGGAGTAGAATTAGAAGAGAAGAAAGATAGAAAAAGAAGGAAAGTAAAAAAAGGAAATAGCGAAGAAAAAAAAAGAAAAAAGGAAAAGGAAGGCGGAAAAAGGAAAAAGAAAGAAAAAAATAAAAAAATAAAGAGAAGAGGAGGAAAGAGAAAAAGAAAAAGAAAGAAAAAAAAGGAAGAAAGATAGAAAAAAAGAAAGGAAAAGGTAGAGGAAAAAGAAAAAAGAAAAAAGCGAAAGTAAAAAGAAAAAAAAGTAGGAAAAATAGCAAAAGACTCTAAAAGACAAAGAAATAAATAGAAATACGAGGTTTTCGGCTGTCAGACTTTTTTCTAGAGCGCCGATTATAGGCATGGAACGAATCAGACTGCAGACGTAGAACTTATACATCGTAGTCTGTTTATTATCAGGCTGTATTAACTGTCTTCCCATCACAATTAGCTTAACAGATCTCGGTCGTGAGACCGTCCTTATTGTCCTCTACACTCTGTTTTCGTAATAAGTAGTGTGTCCCTTCGAGCTATAATGAACTCTGTGTACAATGATGAACGATTACCAGGAGTATGTTATCAATATATCTCTGACACGTCGCTCTTGCTCGTCTTTCGTGGATCGAAAAAAAGAATTGCGATTTCAAAAGGTGTTCATATAGACCGCTGAGCTGGAAGTAGAAAAAGGAAATCTGAAAATATACCCCCTGAATGCGATTGTGTTGTCGTTTCCAGCGAACGAAAAGCTTCAAAAGTCTTTTTGAACTCATGAAATGGTTTGAAAAGAGGCGACAGCAACGTTACCACCAAAGATGCTGTGACTAGCCACGAAGGTAAGGTCTCGGACAAGCTAGGCATGTAGACCTAGGAGGAATCTCACAGGACATATGAGTCATGAACAGCAGCCATGTGTTGATAGATAGGGCCACCGCGCTGGTGGCGCGCAAAAGCAGGAGACCCCCTTTGCATCAAGCCTGCCTAAGGTGTCATCATCACCAGTGCGCCGTATTAATCACCTCTCTGCACTCATTGGTGAGCAGTGGAGCCGTGATTCGTTTCGAAATCAGCCGACCACACGTACCTACCCAGCGACCATGAGGAAAACAAAAACATCTCCTCATCTTCGTCCACCTGAATCATTCCTTCTTGTAAATCGCGCCGTTGGTAAGAGTCGCCAACCTTCTTCAAACATGGCTTCGGGTTGCTCGAGGATGATCATCCGACGCCCATAGTTAAGCAGGGAAGATAGCCAAAGCTGATGCTTTCACGCCCGCACCACGAACACGAACTCAATGTAGCCGAGCTGAAAAAACATGAGACAACGTCGAGGACCATTCATGCCAGGAATTCGGAGTCGCAATATCGTGCGACTCGTTGCTCATGTCGTGGGTCTGCCTGTGACATTGATGCTCCAATTGTTTCCGCCCGTTGTCGGCCACTCCAAGATTCTCATAACGAATAGCCGAATAGAGCCCGCGACCCGGTCTTTCTATGAGCCATGGTGAGTTTTGTCGTACGGTTTCAGCTCTCGATCGTGTGGCTTGTGCAGTACAGGCTGATTTGCTGGCTGGATCGATGCCAACTCCAGATGCAATGAAAGGTATTGGTGATGAAACGATGGTGGTATGTAAGTTTTGGAGAGAATAGTGCAGGAATCCAGAGGTGGGTCGAGATGGGGCAGTGTCGTTGTACTGGGGAGTACCTGCACATTGATTAGCCTAAAAAAATTAGGAAAGGGGAAGACTGAACCGGATCCCTACCGGATGAATGTGACAGTCAGAGCGTCCAGCTGCCCGCAACGATGATTGCTCATGCCAGTCGAACTCTCAAAAGAAGTTCCAGAGGTAAGCGTAGAGGGATGAAAGGCTCATGCAGACCAAGCGCACCCTCTTGGCCCGGCTTTCGCAAACGTACATCTGCATGCCCCAATAATTTACCATCTGACAGCCGTCCTCGGCGGGCGTCTAGGCAAGATCGACAACTCGGCATGAATGAATGTTGTGAAAGAACTGATTTCGATCCCATGAAATTGTGAGCAGTAGCAGCCAGTCTTGCCGCCAGAAACCGGGCTTCGTGGTTGTGTGAAGCTAGGAATTTCTGCGTCCGGCAGGCCAAGCTGTGGCAATTTGCGAAGTAGTGCAGTGTCCTTTG
Source organism: Rusavskia elegans (assembly GCA_011316305.1). Lineage (NCBI taxonomy): Eukaryota > Fungi > Ascomycota > Lecanoromycetes > Teloschistales > Teloschistaceae > Rusavskia > Rusavskia elegans. The sequence continues at coordinate 169,943 of SAUG01000033.1, forward strand.
TGTATTTAGGACTTGTGCCCCGTAGTTTCGCGAAATGATCTGGTGTGCCTTTTGCGCTCGCTGCATCGATGGGTGTCACTGAGGCCCAACACAGTCGTTAGCAACGATGTCTTTGATCCTCCATTTGGTGCAAGAGTACCTTGGAGGTGGGTAACGTCTGCCACCTAGCGGTGGGTAGTATCATCTACTGGAAATAGAGTACCTCAATATTCAGCCCCCCAGAGGTTCATGTCTCCCTGGGCATTTTCAGGAAATTATGATCATTGCGCGTTACTGGTACCTCCTACAAGACCCGTCTCTCAGGAGAAGCATTGTGACTCGTGCTGAGTTGCGGAGTGATAGACAAAGGGGCGCGCCCGAGGATGTGTACTCTTGATCTGAGATCACGTCCATGCGGTTGATTGCAGACAATACTTGGTTGGCTCGTTATTTGTTTGCTCGAAGAGTGTAGTACTGCGGTGTGAAGCGTATTTAGCAGAGGTGGCATGCTTAATCTGAAGATCTGTAAGGAGCTTGTGAAAGGGGGATGAGCTGCGGACTTCGAGGTGGTTCGAGGCACGCGTGATGTACGAGTTGGCATCCATGTATCGATACCTGTTGAACGTGTCATCGATACCTCGATTACAATACTGCCAACGCCTAGGCTCGACATTAATCGCAATATATATTTTTTTAAATTAGCATCCGTATTCTATAGTAACCGATTTTTACTTTAACTGACTGTAAAATACTAATACAACTATTGGTAATATAGTCTACCGTTCGAACAGAGCTTCCAGTTGACTTCGCAGAAACTTGTACGGCTCGAACGCGTTCCTCCAAATTCTTTTTCGGCCACGACAATCCAAGCTGATCCTAAGCCTATCTTCCTGGCGGCAATGGGATCAAAAGAGAGTGGCGGTGATAGATATGAGGAACGAGGACGCCGAAGCAAGGGAAAGACGATGTTCAAAAAGGATGGATGGAAGACGAGGACGAAGAGGCTCTGGGGATGAGCGAGGCAGGTCCAAAAAGGGAATGGAATGCCCAGAAGAGATTGAGACGGTAGAAGCATCGCAGCTTGACGGCAGGATGGGAATCGACGGACTGGAAAGGCAAGAGGCGGCGATCTGGCTACAGGTGGACTCTTGAATGGACCAGTCATGGTGAAATGTTGAAATCATGGCGACAAGGAGAGATTGTTGGTACCTGGGCAGCAATTTTATGGATCCGAGTGTTCTGTTGATCAACCCCGAGGAAGCTTCTCTGGCTTCGGGATGTTTGATTCACATATCACTTCACAGACACGCATGATTCCGTTGTGATCACCCCAGATGACGGTCTGGGACTGCGGCATTGCATGTCTCGTGCCGCACCACAACCGACCATTTCACCTCCGTCCGGTATCGCCCCAGCAGATTTCTTGCAAAAGCCGGTGCTTGACTTGACACCATTCGGAGATACATCCTTTAGCATGCGTCCCTGATGTCGATCATCCATTCAGAGCGGTAGATGCCGAGCGACAGTTAATCGACGGCTACAGACCCTCGCATTAACTGCAGCAGACCGCCACACTAATACAATCATTCCGACGCGCCATAGGACTTGGTGAAGTGTCTGTGAGTCCGTCAGTTAATGGGCTCCCGCTGAAAAAAGGTCGGGGATTTATTTCGGGTCCCTAGCTCTATGAACGACATCCAGGGGCAGACCAACGGGGCGGAACAACACAAAGCATTCTGAAGCCAGAAGAAGCGTAGGCATGTACGGAAAATGTGGTAAAGGAGAAAAATAAGCAGTGAGTGATGCAGGACCATAGTGCAGCTTCAATGATTTGCAGACGGCAGGGAACGCAGGGCATGACAGTCCACACTGCATGGCGATGAGGCTTGACGGAGGAAAAATGCGGAACACGAATTCCTTAATGAGAGAAGTCATTCATTTCGAAGTGCCAAAGCGAGCTTTTAATCATAGGAATCATCGATGTGGTCATCAAAGCAGTCTTTGTCCTTGTATCTGCTCTTCTCAGTCAGCCACGCTTCCGGGGCCCTGATTCTGTTCTCCCTCACAACCTTTACCCACTGCTTCAGTCAACCCACTAGCAAGTCGTGATTATTGCCTATGAATGGTCTCTTCCCCTCGTTATCTCGTTGTACATGCCCGAGTAAGCGAGTGATCTGTAGACGAGCGGATTGGATCTCACATACCAATGATGGTTTCAGCTTCCTCCCACGTGTACCATGATGTCCTCGAATCTCCTTGTAGTCGATTGCAAGCAAGTACCCAATTGTAAGTCCCAATGGGGTCATGCCACAACTCAGCTGAGTGCAAGAAACTGATCCACAGCGGTCACAGAAAGCGTACATGGAGACCCTTGATGTACCCTCAAGCCAACAGCCCTCATGACAAGTGCAAATGCACATCCCTCAGTATGCCCTCGTGCCCTCATGCCCTCGTGCCCTCATGCCTTCATGGCTTCATATCCTCATGCCCTCGTGCCCTCATGCCTTCATGGCTTCATATCCTCATGCCCTCTGCAGTCATTGCTAGCAGAGTATCCCTTCAAATGGCGAGGTGGGCATCCGATACCTTGACCACCAGCCAAGTTGGATGCCCTGCCCCACCAGTGAGTGCATGAGATACTCGATGCTGCGGATGAACTGTTTGATTCGTTGGCCGACGAGAGCATTTGACAGCTCTTGTCTCATCCCTGGTACCGCGCAAAGGTGAATCAACACCAGGGTCCAACACTCTGCCCGTTTCCCGGCAGAGGCTGGCTTCAGCCTCTATACCCGTTTTACCCGGTAAGAGTTGGCATCGACGTTTACCCGTTTTACCCGGTATCAGTCGGCGTGAACCTGTATGCCCGTTTTACCCGGCGTAGGTTGCTCAAAACCTCTTTGCCCGTTTTACCCGGCAAAGGTCGGTATGAGCTTCTTTACCCGTTTTACCCGGTAAAGGCTAATGTCTTATGACTTTGACTTGAGTGTCGTCTGACCTTTCTCATTTGTTGACTGGCTTAGTGGTCGGTGCAGCTAAGCCGCCTGCCTTTCTGAGCTTAGGTTTTTCTTGACGAGGTAAGCTCAGCAGATTCGTTGGTGTTCTGGAACAAGGCCTGCACTCATGGCGTTGCCGCAGAGGTTCGTTCAAGATGTCACCCACAGGAGCGTACCACTCCTTGGTACTTGTAAAGTACCGTTTACAGCCAGGACATGTAGCGGGACCCTTCGGCTTCTTGAATGTCTTCAATATTGCCGCTCTGTTCCCAAGATGTCTGCCAGTTCCCAACTTATCGGTCGTCCTATGGGCACAATTGTCGCACTCGTAACGTTGCCGCAGAGGCTCCTTCAACGAGTCACCCAAAGGAGGCTTCCAGTATCTGGTGCTAGCGAAGAATGTATTACAACCAGGGCATGTAGCATTAGCCGCCGGCTTCGTCAACAATTTCATCGCCGCCTTTCTGTCCCAAATGCTCTGATCACGCTTGACGAGCCTGTCAGTCGAGCGGCGAGAGCACGTATGACACTCCCATCGGAGCCTCCCGGGCTCCTCCTTCCAAGGGCCACCACTTGGAAGTACCCATCCGGGGACAGGGCGTGTGCAGCCAGGACAACGTTCACCTATGGCTGGTGGTTTGCCCAAGAACGCATGATGGAGCCGGTGTTCTTCCAAGTAAAGTGGACGTTCACAACGGTTATACCATCTGAAGCTATAACATGGAAGGCAGATCAGATCGCTGAAAGGCACGCCGGGGTTAAAAGAGAACCATTTCGTGCTGTCCTTTCTTTTACAATGTTTACAGATCATATTGCCAGGCTTGTGCTTATGCCATAGACCTTGTAGACATTGTGCCGCTCGGTTGAGGCCTCCATGGGAGGGAAGAGGCACATCGTCAGGCGTAGCTCGCTTGATAATGTCCAATACGGAAGGATTGAGCCAATTGCCGGGTCGTAATGAGAAGCTTTGCAGCAGAATCGATGAACAGAACTCCATAAGCAAAGGATATGGCAGCGTTACCATGTACTTGTTGAAGTAGGCGAAAAGGCGAAAGTTCTTATCAACATCACTGCGACCCACCATCTTGCAGTGGTCACCTGGATCAAGTTTCTTGAGACCTTTCATCATGGCATCGTATCCGCCGAGTCGTGGCCATGCACCTTTTTTGTCGCAGGCGGAACCAACGTATCGATACTTTGAGTCATCCCCATTGTCTCGCAAGATATCCGTGTAGACTCCCCAGAAGTTGGCATCGCGCCATCTGTCGGGAAGCAAGAGAAGTTCCTCGAACGACAAGGGACCACCTAGGATGACCTTGACACGATTCGAGAGAGATGCCATCAAGATGGCCAGAATCTTGTTCACGGCTATTGTGACGAAGAACACCCACCACTTAAAGGTGAAGGGAAGATCTTTCTGCATGTCCCAATCGTCGAAATCTGATTTCGGGATCGAGTGTGCGGTCATCACCAAGACTGAGAGAATGAAGCTGAAACGAAACTCGCAGTTCTCGATCCGTGCAAGTCGCTCCGCAGCAGGGAGTGATTTCAAACGATCATTCTCCTCATCGTCTTCCATCCATTGGCGCATCTGTTGCTGACACACAGCAGCCTTGGTATCATCAATGGCCTCTTCGTGCTCAACTTCTTGACCCTCGGCGCCCTCCGAAGGTTCCTCGTTGACCACGTCGTAAGGCAGATGACAACGATCTGCCGCAGGGATCTCGAGATCCTCGTCGATGATGACATCCTCGGCTGACTCGAAGTCGTCGTCGGCATCGCTACCATCCGAATCTTCGTGACCGTCGTCCGGCACGAAAGCCTCGTCAACATCGCTGTCGTCCGGGCCGATATTTTCTTTGTCGACGTCGTCGTCGACGTGACTCAAGCTGGGCTTGCTTTTGCCCTGCTTGACCTTGGTCCCAGCCACAGGGGGTGAGCCCGTGGTTAGCTTACTCCGCTTGGGCAGGGACTCGGGAGTACTTTTACCTGATTGTCCACCAGGTCGTTTCCCGAGTACTTGGGTCTTGCGACCCTTGCCTGCTGCCTCAGCCTTTTGAGTAGGGGTCATTGCTTACCTTCGCACAGATAGTTATCGAAAGAGTACTTATAGATTTGCTTTCGAATTAGCGGTAGCTTTGAGAGAGATTGTCAATCAAATGTAGTGCTACCAGCTTGATACTTGCGAACACGAAGGAGAGAAAGAGGTTTTTCGGTGGGATTCGCTAATATGAGGGTCTCCGGCGCGGCGTCCATTGCCGCTCACCGCAGTGTTCCCGAAACGGCAGTCACGTAATGCTAAATGCAGCACCCCGCCGCCTTCGACCTCGACCTCTATGTTCTGCATGATGAGGTATACTTTCTGGAGAAGCGATCAGGCCGTTGAGGGGTGTGACAGAGCTCCAATGTATCATAGGATTGTAAGATTGGATGATGGGTTTGCAGTTTAGCCTTGCATACTGCACAGACAAAAATTCAGACAGGTTCAGGGAGCTGTGAGAGTGAGAGCGATTGCAATGAGATTGTGAGAGATAAGACCGTAATGCATCGATGGTCATGGAAGACAACAATTTCATAGTTAAAGTAGAGATGGAAGGAAGGTCTGATCAGGATGGGAGTCGGGCGACTTCATGTGAGAGGATTGGTCAAATAAATCATCCGTATATATGCAAAGAGGAGTCATTGTCGGCTTCAGTTGGGAGATGCAGCCTGGTCATCCGATAGTAGAAGAATGATGCAGTTGATGAAAGTGGAAAGGGGCGCAAATTAGGAAATATATACCTAACAGCAACGCGCAGCCTTGTAAAGCTGCTGGCTTGTTCGATCAGACAACCTTTTGTCAGCAGCGTTCGAGGTCAATGAGTAGTTGAAGAAGTTCCCAGGCTTTACATTGCATCCAGTTCGAAACCATGACACTGCTCGGAGTCCGACAGCCTTGAGAGATCTTGTCCACGATTGCGATTTTGTTGATTTCAAAAATCGATGCTCTTTCATCCGGCCACATCCTCCTTTGGGACTCTGGATCCGGTTCTTCGCGCGTCAAATGTTTGGCCCCCTGCGGACGACACTGCAATTCACATCACTGAAGACCCATGGTATGCAAGTGGCGCAAAGGAGAATGAATGGATCTTGCCATGGTCCGTAAATGATCCAAATGTTGTCGCCACCAGGTTGGCTGCAACCCTTTCTTCTGCCGTCGCGCCTAAATCTCCATACATGTGCTGGATCATTCCATTTCGCTCGTGGGTCGGATTTGGAGCCTGGATTGCGATGCGAATTTCAGATCCAATTGTAAGAACATAGCCTCACAAGGGACGAGCAGTGAACAGAAGTGAAGTTGTTGTTCGAAGCCAAGAAGCTGGAGGAAGTTGAATTAAGATTTCTCGGGCGGAGCCTTCGGGAGCAGCCGAGCCAGAGAAGGTTTCCGAGAGAACGTTTCCATAGCAACAGCCGGGTCGGCGTGGGCTGCTGCCGCTGAGCAAGGCAAAGACTTGGCGGCTCGGTCAGTCGTCCTGTTCTGCTCGGACCTCTTGAAGCGGTCGTGGAGAAATATCCATCAACATAGGCGTCGGGTCGTTGCTAGGCAGGAGACCGAGGTCAGTCAACTCCTCAGAGACGTCGAATATCCAGTGAGAAAGGCTCAGAGCGGTACGTATCGACAAAGAAGAAGGCGGACGGTAATGTGGGGGTGGGAGGAATCTGGAGAAGCGCGTCTCCGCTGCTAATCATGTGATCGAAGGTTGATCTGTCCAATAGCCGCTCAAACCTGCTCACATCAACGTCAGCACATCCACATCCTCCCGGGTGTTTGAGACTCGCCCATAGAACCATGCGTGGTCGGAGAGCGCTCCTTCCACTTCTAAAAATCTCCCTCGATCAATACCCATTCGATCATCACCAGCGTATCCATGTTCATCGTACTCGTCGCTGTATGTTGATCCCTTCTTCTACCCCTCTCTCACGTGCCGCTGCTTCTTCAACTGTGTGACGCCAAAGACAGAAAGCTGGTCCAGAAGTCTCCCGTCTATCCGACATCGAAGACCACGCAGTGCGATCGAGCTAAAGCAAGAGCCAAGTTGTTCGTATCTGAGCGCAGACGAACTCTCGCTAGATCAACAGGAATAAGCAACAATTAGCAAGAAGACGCATGAAGGGAGATAACGATGGAAGAAGCAGCGCCTGCAGCACACCTTGCGTAGAATCGAGAGCGGCTTGGATCAGCCTCAACGCCGCAGAACAGATGCTGGCCGGTTAACCGGTATAAGAGGTACAAGTAGCGACAGAACGTGGAGTATATTGAAGGGTGATCTCCGCCCTTCGCCCTGGGTCGCATAATACCCTCACAGATGAACTGCAAGCCTGGTGCATGTCAAGGCGGTTAGCCACGAAATTGCATCTGCCTTGTGGTCACTTACACACATCAAGTCTCTTCTCATTCTGAAGTCTCCATGAGAAACGCGAAGATGCGGAAGAACGTGGGCAATGGAGGCCTAAGGTAATCCTGATAGAAGCTGCGAAGGAAAAGCTTGGCAGAATCAAGGCTAGCCTTTCACGTCATTACGGTAGGCAAGATAACGTGAAAGTAAATGCCCGATGACAATCTGCGGTGTCAACTTTTGAAGGAGTGAGGAAGCCTTCCACCTCCCCTAGTTCAGGAATTGTCTGTGGTATGAGTATTGCGGCTGGTCAGCATTCATAAGGTCATGTGAAGATCCAAGCAACGTGTGAAATAAGGTATGGGAGTTGGAAACCCGTGCCGGCCACCGTGAAACAACCACACAAAGCTAATGTAAGAGGTCATAGTGCCTGATCGCCTGTCGAATGTCTTCGGATGTCCTCGAATATCAGCAGACAAACTTGCAGCACTCCGTGTTACCCAGACGCTAGGACAGAAGCCCCAGAACTCCACCAGGGGGACCTGGAGCAGACTTCGGAACACCTCAGCAGTATTTGCAAGGAGAGGCCGAGTTCTACACATCGAATCCCGCAGATCGGTCGTGGCACGTTTGATCAAGAGCGAGAAATACCCAAGGTATAACGTGTCTGGTACAAAGATCATCTCTTCGAGGCCGAAAACGAAAGCCAACATTGTCTTCAATTGCGAAGTTGCAAATGGTCAAAGTCCTACGAACAAAGATCCGGGACACGTTACGACAAGCAATAATTCAAAAGCGCCTCGACCATCCACAGCATCCAGTGAAGACCAACATTTGACCGGAAGATGAAGAGATCATTGTGACGGATCGAGTCCGGCTCACAAGCGACTCAAAATGACTTGGACGAGTTCTGCACGATGAGCTGCAGCACGGATGCTGATCATCACAAGGTTTTGCATCTTATGGCCGTGAAAAGAGCGGATCAGCATGGCCTTCATCAGACCTGGAGCCATTCAGCAAGGCCATGGTTTTGAATGACGGTATATCATTGCTGTCAAGTCGAGCTGGAGGCCCCTAAGTGGAGGGGACCGATTTGTTCAAGTGCAACAGCCTCCAACTGGCAACACTGATTAAGTGCATATCATGCACTTCAGTGTGAGGTGGATCCCGTTCAATGCGAATCTCATACAGTTGGTGGTTGCGTACCAATCGATCGCGACCAATTGGACGTTCTTGCTTGGAGCTACTTTGACGGGGCTTTCATAGCATCAATCAGCTTCAGATTACAAGGGTCTGGGGCTGGAATCTCCCTACTTGGTCCACAATGTCACAGATCAATTCGCATACGGCCTAGGAAGTAGTACAAGGCATAGAGTGTTTGAAAGACCGCCAGACTTGGTGTAAGCTCAACTATGGGGACCCTCACAGAGCGGCGATATCGGCCATGAGACTAGCTCACCGCCTCGATTACTTATAATTAGTCTATCCCCAAGTTTTTCAATTTTTCTCCAACCATCTCTCCATGCCCCAATGCCTGCACAGAACGTTTTTACCTCTGGTGCCTTCGCCGCTGGGGCTGTAGTCAACATCGTAAGTCTTATTACACTTCTCTAAGCTCACAGGCTTTCTGCGTTATCTGGGGTCACCTTTTCGCATGCGTGTCCTCTGCAGCATGCTCCTTGGTCACCTCGTTATTGTACTTGGTCTTGCTGTCCATTCTCTGATCGTATCGCATCGATATACATCCTCTCTGCACTACCACAGGTCATCATCACTGTCACGATGTCAGGTTCATCGGTGTCCTTTGCAGCTTACTGCTTGGTCACCTCTCCATTGTACCCGCACTTGCTGTCCCTTCTCCGACATTGCATCGATGCACATCCTCTCTCACTGTCACAGCTGGCAATCGCGGTCACGATGTCAGATCCATCGATGTCGATGACAATTGGCTGCTTCACAGACTGCTCAAGCATCTCTTTGCCATACGTTCTATGTTGTCATTCGCCAGTCCATATTTATACGTTTATCATACAATTGTCGCGCTATATGCACGCTGACCAGTGAGTGCCACAGAACACCGCCGCCGCCAACCGCCCCGCCCCGAACGCCTCCCAACAACGCCGGGGCCGCTCCGGCAAACCCCCCGGATCCCGCAAGCGCTCCGCCTCCCCCCGCAAGCGCTCTGCCTCCCCCCGCCGCCGGTCCGCCGACGCCGACGCCGCCGCAGCCGCCAAACGCCAGGCGGATTCCGACCGCCAACGCGCGGCTCAAGACCTCCCCCCCAAGCCCCTAGAGGAGGTGGGGAGGAAGAAGAGGGAGAAGAGGGAGAGGGAGAAGAGGGAGGAGAGGTTGAAGGAGATTGGGGAGGAGTTGGAGAAGGTGGAGAAGAGGAAGGAGGAGTTGGAGAAGGAGAGGGAGGAGTTGGAGAAGGAGAAGGAGGCGGAGAAGAAGAAGAAGAAGGAGGAGAAGAAGAAGAAGGAAGAGGAGAAGAAGAAGAAAGAGGAGGAGAAGAAGAAAGAGAAGAAGGATGGGGAAGGGGATGGGAAGGGGAAGGGGAAGGCTGGGGGCGTTGTCCCCATGGATGTGAGTTAGATATGTAGTGTGCTTTATGATGAATCTTATGCTGACGGACTACAGGGTGTTGAGAAGTAAGTTGTTCGATTTCCTTTATTTTGCAGTCCCAATCCGTGCCCTTGCCATCGCCGTCCGATGCGTTGGCAAGGCATTCGGCCTGTATGTCAGTCTGGGTACCGGATGCATGCCTCATCGCCGGTTGCGGCTGCCTACCTCACTGGCGCGCCTTTTGTCTCGCATGCTCCTTTGTTTCGACATGTCCTTGCCATCACTGTCCGATGCATAGGCAGGCATTCGACCTGTATGACAGTCTAGGGACCGGATGCCTACCTCGTCGCCAGTGTTGGCTACCAAGCTCACCGGCGGTCGTTTAATATTGGATTCCTCTTCGATGCGGCATATCATTCCGATCACGCTCCGGTGCACTGACTGGGCATTTGGCCTGTTCGACACTCGACGTATCGACTACTGATCTTATCGCCGTCGTCGGTTGGCCACCTCATCGGAGCCTACCTCGCCAGCGCCGGGGATACCCCTGACTAGCCATTGCTGTGGCGCAAGCGTGGCTTGGCGGCTTGGCGGCTTGGCGATTTCTCCCGCTCGGTCGACGTCACTAGGCGATTCCAGCAGTTTCTCTTGGCATCCATCACTGACCCACCATTGACATAAATTTTTTCATTTCTCACACTAAATTTCTCATCTCACTACAATTTTCACCTTACTGATTATTGCAGTACAAACACAATCCCAAACTCCTTCAAAGATCTTCCCCAAAATCCACAGTTTCCACCGTCTAAATCCTCACCCAAAATCGGAACCGATTCTGACGAGATCGACATTCCACCTTAAAATGGGTCCAGCAATTGGCATTGACCTGGGTACTACCTATTCGTGCGTGGGAATCTTCCGTGATGACCGTATCGAAAGTAAGTGCCCTTTTCCCACTCACATTGCAGTGATGCTGATGGTGTGATGTAGTCATCGCCAATGACCAAGGGAACCGCACGACACCTTCATGTATGTTTTCCCTCATTCCCTCCACCACTGCCCTGGCTGATCCGTAAAAAGTTGTCGCGTTTACAGACTCTGAAAGATTGCTCGGAGATGCAGCGAAGAACCAAGTCGCTGTGAGTGTTTCCCAGCATTCCTCAGACCCGGAAGCATGCTAACTGCCCTCACGATGAACCCCACTTGCACCGTTTTTGACGCCAAACGCCTGATCGGGCGAAAATTCGCAGACGCCGAAGTGCAAGCCGACATGAAGCACTTCCCCTTCAAGGTGGTCGAAAAGGCGGGCAAGCCAGTGGTCGAAGTCGAATTCAAGGGCGAGACCAAGCATTTCACACCAGAAGAAATTTCGTCCATGATCCTCACAAAAATGCGCGAGACGGCGGAATCATACCTCGGAGGAACGGTCAACAACGCTGTGGTGACAGTCCCAGCATACTTCAACGACTCGCAGCGTCAAGCAACGAAAGATGCCGGTCTGATTGCTGGCTTGAACGTCCTCCGCATCATCAACGAGCCCACCGCAGCGGCCATTGCATACGGCCTCGACAAGAAGACTGAGGGCGAGCGGAATGTCCTGATTTTTGATCTTGGAGGCGGAACTTTTGATGTCTCTCTTTTGACCATCGAGGAGGGCATTTTCGAAGTCAAATCAACCGCTGGTGACACACATTTGGGTGGAGAAGATTTTGACAACCGCCTGGTCAACCACTTCGTCAACGAGTTCAAGAGAAAGCACAAGAAGGTAGGTCTTCTCAAGACTTTTTTCCACCGGCATTTACATGAAGAGACTAACTTACCATCATTAGGACCTTTCATCAAACGCCCGTGCTCTACGTCGTCTCCGAACTGCTTGCGAACGAGCCAAGCGAACGCTGTCTTCATCTGCGCAAACCTCCATTGAGATCGATTCTCTGTACGAGGGTATCGACTTTTACACCTCCATCACCCGAGCTCGTTTCGAAGAGCTTTGCCAGGACCTTTTCCGCTCGACCATGGAGCCAGTCGAGCGCGTGCTCCGCGATGCAAAGATCGACAAATCATCGGTTCACGAGATCGTCCTCGTTGGTGGCTCTACCCGTATCCCCAAGATTCAGAAACTCGTCTCCGACTTCTTCAACGGCAAGGAGCCCAACAAATCCATCAACCCTGACGAGGCTGTTGCCTACGGAGCTGCTGTCCAGGCTGCTATCCTGTCCGGCGACACATCCTCCAAATCGACCAACGAAATCCTTCTACTCGACGTTGCCCCATTGTCCATTGGTATCGAGACGGCTGGTGGTGTCATGACCGCACTCATCAAGCGCAACACTACCATCCCCACCAAGAAATCCGAGGTCTTCTCAACGTTCTCGGACAACCAGCCTGGTGTGCTCATTCAGGTCTTCGAGGGTGAGCGTGCCCGTACCAAGGACAACAACTTACTCGGCAAATTCGAGCTCTCCGGTATCCCCCCTGCGCCTCGTGGTGTCCCACAGATTGAAGTCACATTCGACGTTGATGCCAACGGTATCATCAACGTTTCCGCTCTCGAGAAGGGCACCGGCAAGACTAACAAGATCGTCATCACTAACGACAAGGGTCGTCTATCAAAAGAAGAAATTGAGCGCATGTTGTCAGAAGCCGAGAAGTACAAGGCCGAGGACGAGGCCGAGGCTGCCCGCATTGGCGCCAAGAACGGTCTCGAGTCATATGCGTACTCACTCCGAAACACACTCTCAGACGACAAGGTCTCCGAGAAGCTCTCAGCCGAAGACAAGGAGAAGTTGAAGTCCGAGACTGACACCGTGGTCGCATGGCTCGACGACAACCAGACCGCCACCACCGAGGAATACCAAGACAAGCAGAAGGAACTCGAGGGCGTTGCTAACCCCATCATGGTCAAGATGTACGGTGGAGGTGAAGGTGGCGGCATGCCCGGAGGTATGGGCGGTATGCCTGGTGGAATGGGCGGCATGCCCGGTGGAATGGGCGGCATGCCCGGCGGAATGGGAGGCGGTATGCCCGGTGGACCTGGCGGAGCTCCTCATCAAGATGAGGGCCCAAGTGTCGAGGAGGTTGACTAAATGGCGTCCTCCCATGTACCCTTTTCTCATGGCTTGAACCACACGGCGGATGGTATTTGCACATTTGTCCACACAGATAGCACGCTTGTTACGATCAATGAGTTGCATGGCGAAGGCAAAAGCTTAGGCGTCAGGAAGATACTACAATAGCTCAGATGGAGCTCGGAATAATGCAAAGGAAATAATTTCATTCTCCATACTGCTGTTTGAATCATGCCTCGTGTTCAGATACTCTTGTACAATCGCACTGAGATACACAGCAGTCGATACTCCGATGTAGGAATCCGCTCTGACGAGTGTCTAGACAAGACTGCAGTGGTGCTTGGGACGTATGGTTAGTAGAAGATAGGCAGTGGTAGTAAATGGCACGGTATCTGATTTTAGGGCGATTGATCGTTACAGATTGCGCGGAGTACCACTCTGAAAGACATCGCCAACGGCCGACGACATAAAGTGTCCTTGGATAGAGACATCACTACATTGTAGCAACAACGTATAACACAAGTATCATGACCTCTGCTCCAGCCGCTGCTCCCTCTCCACCCTTTCATCCTCCTCCAAACTCCTCTCGAAAGCCCCCTGCACCATCCTGGTCCTAGGCTTCCAAACATCCTCACTACTCGGCCCAACCCTATACTTCATCTCCCTCAGCTTGTAATGCTCCCGCACCCTCTTCTCCCGTTCCTCGTCACCCAGAAACCCCCGATTCGTCTTCATGCAGAACCAGAATTGCTTCCATTGCTCACGACAGTCGCGGAGGGTGCCGTAACGGTAGACATTGTTGAATTGGCCACCGAGTGATTGGCAGTAGAATGCGGAGTCGAAGGCGGATTGGCAGGAGATTGTGGACGGTAGGAGGGTGGAGGGCGTTATGAGGTCGTCGGAGGGGGATGGGGTGGGCGATGATGAGTCTTTATCTGGGATGGATCTTTGCGGAGAGTCGTTGGGTCTGGGGGCTGTCTCTATGGAGGAGAGAAAGGCTTGCAGCTCAGCGTCGGAGCTGTCATTCTGAGGGGGTTGTCTGACTGGAGAGGTGTTTGGAGGTGGTGCTGGGGCGGAGTCTGTAGGAGCTTCGTTGCTCAATGTCGAGGGAGTCGGAGCTTCACCGGCTTTCTTGGAGCTTGAAAGCCATCCCATTGCTCAAGGACCACTGATGAGCAAAATCAGCGAAATCTTTCAAGCTTCGGAGGATGTGTGACGTCATAGCATCAATCTTACCTCTGCACAATTTGCAGCAGTCACAACTTCGATCTCCTACAGTGTGTTGCCAGAATGACGATACGGCGATGACAACGCGAGATGTTTGGAGTAAAGACTGTATTCGGTAGAGCTACTGCGAGCCAGAGGCAGCATGCACGCCGAACGCTGAATAGAACCTTGCACACCGCGAAACTTCACAATCCTCCCCAAGCCTACCCTAGGGCAGCACGATTCAAAAGCACGGCACCTGCAGTCCCCAAGTCTGGCCATATCGAAGAAGGCCCGAACGAGAGCCTCTTGTTCATCGACAGTACGTGCCTCGCGATGGACAAATGCTTTCAAGATCCTGACTGATGCAGACATCTTCCCTCTAAGACTCAGCTTCCTCCTTTGTCTGACCAACCTTCCCTTCTTCACCGATCCCGAGAAGATATTGCAGAAACTACTCAAGCAGCTTCATGACGACCAAAGAATACCAGCAGCAGATCCCATCAACATCGCAGAAAGAGCCCTCCCAGACTCGATCTCTCTGTCAGTGAAGCAGATACTTCCACGGCTGAAGGAGGGTGGAGCATATGCAAAGCTGCTGCACGATCCGAAGGTCTCTCCACCCGACATCGAAGCTGCGCTGCAAGAGTATCTGGAAAAGACTTCGCCCAAGCCATGGTTCAATCCATTCAGGTCTGTAGGCTCGCATTTGGTACGGGGAAGACCATGGCTGGAGGATCTCCAACGATACCCAAGCCAAAAGTTGAGAGTTGAATTCCTGCCGACAGGTCCTAGCGCAGAGGCCGCAGAGCTCCCCGAAGAGACTTTATACACCTTGTTCCGCACATATGGTAAGCTTGGGGATATCAAACCGCAGCCAACAGGCTCCAAAGACCTGCCAAAGTATGCAACGCTGTTCTACGGTAACATCAGGGATGCCATCATGGCTAAGAACTGCATGCACGGCTTTGTCCTGCCGGAGTCCGAGGGTGGAGGGAAGAATGGGACAGTGCTCAAGATGGTATATGAAAAAAGAGCTAAAGCCCGCTTCTTGAGAGATTGGATCATGAACCATCCCAGAATAGTCATACCGATTGTCGCTGCCATCGTGGCGAGTGTCACTGTTGCTGTATTCGATCCGTGAGCCATCACTCGCCACCCCCCTACTCAAGTTCCCAGCCCATCGTGCTAACAGATCCGTGTCAGTGTCCGCACATTCTTCATCAAAAGCCACGTCACTCACACCTTCCACCTTAATGAAAGCAAAGTGTACAGCTGGTTCCGGTCACAACTGATTCGAGCTAATGAGATTCTTTTATTCAAACGTCATGACGGGGAAAATGCCGGCATGCGCGTTGTTTGGGACGATCGACGTGGCGACATTGAGCAGATCCGCACGTGGTTGATGGAAACTGCCGATACCTTCATTGTTGTGCAAGGTCCAAGAGGCTCCGGTAAGAAGGAACTCGTCATGGATGAAGCCCTGAAAGGAAGACGAAATACTCTACACATCGATTGCAAGCCCATCCAGGAAGCGAGGGGTGACAGCAGCACTATATCCGCGGCAGCACGTGAAGTTGGCTACAGACCTATCTTCTCATGGATGAACACGTTCAGCAGCATGATTGATCTGGCAGCCCAAGGCACGATTGGCACAAAGACCGGTTTTTCCGAAACATTGGACTCGCAGCTCCAGAAGATCTGGCAAAACACCACGAACGCCTTGAAGGAGCTAGCACTGGAAGGCCGCAACAAGGACGACAAAGACTCGGAGCTGGGAGACGATGAATACCTGGAGGCCCATCCGGAAAGGCGACCTGTGGTTGTTATCGACAATTTCCTTCACAAAAGCCAAGAGAGCAGTATTGTTTACGATAAGATCTCGGAATGGGCGGCAGGTTTGACCACTGGCAATGTCGCTCACGTCATCTTCCTCACAAACGACGTCTCGTTCTCGAAGTCTTTGAGTAAAGCTCTTCCGGACCGGGTCTTCCGCCAAGTATCGCTGGGAGATTGCTCACCAGAAGTCGCCAAACGCTTCGTCGTCAATCACCTCAACGCTGATGCGGACGAAGGATCGAAAGGCGAAAAGAAATCGCTCCCTTCCGAAACCCGCGAAGACCTGGACGAGCTAGATGGCTGTATTGACATCCTTGGTGGCCGCCTGACCGATCTCGAGTTCCTAGCCCGCCGCATCAAGACGGGCGAAACCCCAAACAAAGCCGTCCAGCAGATCATCGACCAGTCCGCCTCGGAGATCCTCAAAATGTACATCCTAGATATCGGCACCGCCTCGAGCAACGGCGCAACCCGGTCATGGACGCCGGAACAAGCATGGTTGCTAGTCAAATCCCTGGCAACAACCCCTAGCCTTCGCTATAACGAACTCCTCCTATCCGACACGTTCAAATCCTCCGACGGGGCACTCCTCGCCCTCGAGCAATTCGAACTCATCACCATCGTCAGCCAGAACGGTCGACCCCACAGTATCAAGCCAGGAAAGCCCGTCTATCAAGCGGCCTTCAAACAATTGGTCGCGGATCGCGTACTCAAAGCACGACTCGACCTGGCGGTTCTGACTCAACTCATTGGCATTGAAACCAAAGCGATTGATAAAGCGGAAGCCGAACTGGCGCTCTTAGGTGGATTGCCGGGGCAGCCAAGGGAGGTGAAGAGCAGGGTGATGTGGTTGCTAGCGAAGATGCAGGCGAGTCAGGGGAAGGTCGAGGGCTGGGAGAAGGAGGGTAAGGCATTGAAGGAGGTGCTGGCGAAAGAGTATTAGGGGCTGGGAGGTGGATGGATGGTATGGGTCAGAAAGGCCGTGTGTCTGTCGACCACTCTCGGTACCGCAATTGGATTGACCTCGTGACGGCGCTGGCGTTTTGGGAGGCAAAGATACCACTCTGCATTGCTAATTCATACATATGTAACACCAAGGATATATATCAGATCTGACGAGCTTCGGAAAGCCTCTCACCTCAGCTCATCATGTATATGTTTCGAAAAAGTCATCCATTCGCCACCAGCCCAATGTCTCTCAAGACATCTCGATCCCTCTCTTCCCACTCCCTCCACATTTCGATAAATCGATACCTCGATATGTTTCGGAACGGACAGACCATCAATCTCCGGCGGGGTGTTGTCATCGTGGACCGGATGGTGTTTCCGCTTAGCTTAGCTCTCCCACTTTCTGTGTTCTGGTTTTTCCTTCCCTTTTGTTGTACCGTCGACAGCTGTCATCATCGGGACTGTGGGTGTCTGTCGGAGTGTTCTGTTTGTGTGCGATCGGTTGTTGTCGTCACTGGATCTGTGATTGGCTGGTCTTTCGGTCAAGTGAAGCTCTTTCAACTCACGTTGGGTGGTGGTCACTGCTTGTTGCTGTCTGGTCAAGATGGGTGCCTGGGGGTATCAACTGTTCAACTCCGACAACGAGTTCGACGTCGTGATCTCGGACATCGATGAGCAGGCAAGCATATTGGCCAAAGACCCCAAGCTTACCCTGTACGAGCCCAAGAACAAAAAGCGAGTGGTCAAGAAGCTCAATGACGGACTCTTTCACGAATTACTGCAATTGTTCATCAGAAAGGAATGGAAACACGGTGTCAGTACTTCTCCCTGGCTATCCATCTTTCCAGAATCATGTCTTCATTGCAAGGATGATGAGATGCTAATGTACTTTGACTGACATATCAGGTGATCTATCTTGCCGTTCTCAGTATGAGATTGGGAGCCACAATTCCGGCCACGGACCTGGCCTACGTCGGTCAGACTCTCAAAGATACGCCGATGTATCAGGAAGCGAAGACCCAAGTGCAAAAAGGCCTTGAAGGGTACAAGAACAATGGGGAACCATGGGACTTTGAGAGCAAGGACATCATTGATGCAGCCAATGCGTCAGTTGTCAACGAGCAGCAAGAAGGTCAGCTATCCGTTGATACGTTATGTAAACGTACAAGACTGACTCCAATAGCTACCGGCGGATTCCAGATGCTAAATGTTATGGAGAAGTGGAGCTTGATGCCACAGGGGATGCCCGGTAGGTGATCCAAAGACACTTGTTTGCCTACCTCAACATCTGTCCGATTCCTTGCTAATGTTGATCCTAAAAGGTGGTCCCAATGACATGGAAAAGGGACTGGAACAGATCCTCAAAGATCAAAAGGCCTGGGAGGCGAAGCAGGCAAAGGAGCCGAAGCCTGCGGCTGAGCCCAAGCCGAGCGTTGAATTGCCGCAAGAGGAGAAGGACAGAATGCAAGCGGCGGTCAAGGCTTGGTTCGATTTCCAGATGGCCCCATGATGGACTCGTGTCGAAATTGTTTTGCTCTTGGCAATGCACGACGATGAAGCAAAAAAAGAGGAATCACAACCATTAGCGATGAAAAGGGGAGGTGAATTACATCAAAAGGTTTAGCAATGAGCTACAACAGCATATCATATAGCGGAATAAATCAGCGTCTCTGAGCTTTAGGTTTCTGTCCACAATCATTCGCCTTTTCCGAAGCTTCCGCTCATCGGCTGACGGTATATTCGCGTTTCCATGGGGTCATGGCATGTCAATACGAATGCCTCGTGGAGGGGACCGTATTCGTACCTGCTCCTCGTCAGCCAGGGCTTGCCAAGGAATGACGCTCAAGGGCTTTTTTGTGGGGAAAGTTCAGATGAAAGCCACCATGCGGGCTAGATCAGATCATCCGATTGGCACTACCACGTTTCATCTCCACACGCTTGTGTCTTCACTCCGAGACTCTCCAGAGCCGAAAACGAAGAGCACGCAGAGGTCCCCGTAATCACATTACTTTCACTAGCTCAGAAGGATCTGGGTGCTGTGCTCGTGCAACCAGATGCTCTTGCTGCGCCTCCACTGTCTCAGGATCCTTCTTAAGTCTTAACGCTCAAGTCTTCGATCAGACATCTCGACGGAATCTTTTTGCCGTCTTGGCTGCTCATTGGCATCAGCCAAGTACCGTTAGCCGCTTTCTCCAACCTTCCCTGAGGGAAGTTCCCTCGGGAGTTGGCTAATTGGCCTTGATCCTTGTTTGGCCTCCGCGATAGCCAGACCCCTGACAATCCTCTAGCTCATTCACTGATGGGGAATAATCGCCAAGTATGCCAAGTCTAGGGATTACGCCCAGCCGATGTGTACGTTACAGACATCAGCCAGTCAGAGCATCGAATTCAACCAGTCCGCGTACCATCTGGACGTTGCCTAGAGAAGCATTGCGTAAGAGCTCTCATATGTAAAAGCTATGCCTGCTCGCTTTTGAATTTTTAGCCCCCATCTCAGTTTTCCTACACTGTACTTCTACATCTCTTAAATCTATCTCTTGTCGCATCACTTTGTTCATACATCAATTGCAATATGTACCGGCGGCTCTTTTCAGTCGCGGCCCTGGCTGCCACAACATTGGCCCAGAATTCCACCAATTCAAGCAGCAGCGGCACTCCATCGCTCACTCAGCTGCTTGGTTCAACCGATTCCCTTTCGACTTTGAGGACAGCGGTTGAAGGCGTACCGGGTCTTGGTGATATGCTGGGTTCAGCAACCAATGTCACCATCTTAGCCCCATCAAATGAGGCCTTTGAGAAATTTATGGGCACCCCACAAGGTGCCGCATTGGCTTCCAATGACCAGGATGCTATTCAAGTAAGACATCTGCCATGTCCTCCAATGGCCATCACTGATATGACGATTCTGAAGGCGCTCTTGCAATACCACATCATTAATGGCACCTACCCAGCGTCCGCCGTCACGGAGATGCCTGTCTTCCTGCCGACAATGCTTAACAACAGTGATTATACGAACGTAACAGGTGATGGCTATCTCCAGAGCATCGTCTTTGTGTTCGAGGTGCTAATAATACAAAGGGGGCCAAGTTGTTGAGGCAGTGATGCAGGGTGAAAATGTTATTTTCTACTCAGGCCTCCTCAATAACGCAACCGTTACCACTGCCGTATGTTTTCCTTTATCACTACACGCCTATTTCGGGATTCTGCTAAGTCAAATTCTGTAGGACCAAAATTTCACTGGTGGTGTCGTTCACATCATTGACAACGTCTTGACCGTCCCACGAAACATTTCCAGCACAGCTACAGCTGCTGGCTTATCAGCAGTCGTTGGCGCCCTGTCTCGGGCGGAGCTCGTTGACACCGTGCAATCCCTTAGCGACGTGACCATATTTGCCCGTAAGTAATTTTCGAGACTGCTTAACTCCAATCCAAGGCTGACTCTTCGACATAGCAAATAATAGCGCCTTCAACGTAATTTTTCACCCGTTTCCTCAATTGGCATTGACTTACATGGGCACAGGCGATTGGATCAGCTCTGCCAAACTTGACAATGACCCAACTAGCCAGTATCCTTTCATATCACGGTATGTCCCCCTATTGCACCACCCGAACAATAACTAACACAAGCAAACAGTCGTCAACGGCACCGTAGCTTACAGCTCCATGCTCGAAAACGACATGACCGTCCCTGCGCTCGCCGGCGGTGACCTCAGAATCACCATCTCCGAAGGCGACGTCTTCGTCAACAGTGCCAAAGTCCTCATCCCAGACGTCCTCGTTGCCAACGGTGTTATCCACGTCATCGACAACGTTCTCAACCCCAACAACACCATGGCCATGCCCGAGCCCACGGCTGAAGTGCAGTCCGCTGCCTTCGAAGGCGCAACCAGCACGGACAACCTTGGTAGTCTTACGAGCGGTGTGCCCACACCGACATCGGCTGAGTTCGGTGCTGCTCCAACGCCCGCTGAGAGTGAAGAGACCGCCAGTGGTGGAGGTGCGATGCAGACGGGTACCGCCGAGGGAGCTGCGTCCAGAAAGGAGGGCGCAATGGCTATCGCTGCGATGTTCGCAGGTGCTGGGGCATGGTACAATGCCTAGGTGTAACCAGAGCAAGCCACCCAGACTAGACCGGATACAAGGAGCCAATCTAATCTTGTGAAGTTACTTACGTGGCTGAGGTAAGATATTTGTATGATACAGGGTTGCGGTGGATCAAAAGCATAGTGCATCGATCGCTCTACCGTTGTATGATCCATTTCTACTTCCTCCGAGAACAACATGCTCCTTACAACAATCTATCACAAGTATCAAATCTTGTGAGAACCTCCAGAAGACCTCAAATACCCACTAAGATCAAGTCAATTGTGGGGCCCCTGTTTTGTTGTGGTTTTGAGAGTCTCTCATCTTGTATCGCTCGTTGCACGTTTTCGACTACGTACTACAGATACGTAAGTCTCAGTGAGCGTTCGCCAAACGTACTTGAGATATCGAGTCGAAATTGCTACTACGACATTCAACGTTTTTAACTCGTTAATCTGTATCATTGTAGTATTCTTCCATATCTACGTTGTAGCTCAAATCGTCTTTCCCGTTTCGTGCCCGCTTACACACGATGAGTTGGCGTGCATATGCAGATACAAATTCCTTTTTCCTGATAATTAGCCTGGGCCAAAATGAATCTCAATGCTTCCTTAAATGGAGCAGCCTTTCGGATAGCTATATAAGCCATATGGTTTTCAGCTCAGGGATCGGCGCTGCTGCTCTGCTTCTCTTCACGATTTTATAGAAATTGTTCAAGAACCCTGACCCGTAAATTTACTATAGGAATCACTAAAAAGTACTAAAGCCCTGGCAGTGTTTCTTCAGGCCAATCACGTCCTACAAACTTATAGGGTTTGCCCTTAGCAAGCTAAGCCAGATAAGTACCTTACCTTAGCGATTAGGTATGCACTAAGGTATGCACTCTCGGCCCGGTACTGGCACGCTAGGCCGTATTCGTCACTACATCGTCAGATCTGCTTATTTACGCAGTATAAAACTGATATTTGAAGATTTTTAGACATGCAAGACCAAGCACTTCTATAATATTGAGTCAAGATAGGTAGATAGTCAGTATTGGTGCAGACCAATTGCGTATTAGGACCTTCGCCGCACATTCATCTTCGCCACACGCTAGGCCACGCTAGGTAAGCGATAGTCTTGGCAGACTTTATTGGGGGGGAGGGTACCCTAAGATTACTACATCGTGCCAGATAACCACGCTAAAACCCGACAGAAGACGTCTGTAGTAGGTATAAGCTTCGGGCGCTCTTCGAGGATTAGCCAGGCAGCCAATCAACGAATATAGGGGTCCTAAGCGTTTTATCGTGCGGCAAAGGTGGATGAACCCGAGTATCGGCACGGTATTTCCATGCATATCCATGCACCCTCATATTCCCTAGCCTACAGTCGAGAGCCTTTCCCTTCGTATGAGCTCATCTTTCGCAAGTCGGAAAACTACACTACTCGTTTGCAGGTCATTGTCACTCGATGCTTGACAATTGGTATCGTAGGTGGCTAATGTGAATCTGCACAAATCCGCCATACGTTAACTACTTCTGAAACCCAATCTCACAGGTTTGTAAGCATGCAGACAACATGAGGCTGCCTTGTGCTACCAAACTCGAAACATCGGCAGCCATAACATGGGGGCCAAATGAGCCTCAGCCTCAATCATCATGCTTTTCCCACATTTTCTGAAGGACGTGAGCCTTTGTCACAAAACATTTATCAGTGATTTTGGAGGAAACCATGCTATTATACCTCTCCCTCGGAGCGTTTGTTTTCACCGTTCTGACAGCGCAGGTAACGGCAGATGGTCGTTTCCTACAACCATGGACAGCTGGACGCCGCAAGGACTACTCCGACAACGTGGATTATACCGTGGGCGTACAGATAATCACCCAATGGACTGCGGATTTCAGCAATGCGGCGATTGATCTTGTGCAGGATAACCATCCAGGTTAGTATTTCTACCCGTCCGCTAAAAAGCGGATGCCTAACGAAAATTCAGGAGACGCCCAGGGCGGTCCTTCAATCAATCTCGAACGTATGGATGAATTTTACTCCCATCCAACAAATCGAGCCTGACGTCTCAGAGATTCCTCAAGCCGACTGACATTCTGGATCGCATAGGATCATACAACCAAAAAACCTGGAACTGGAAGGTGACCTACGCAGGCTTGGATCCCACCTTCAACAACGTCTTCTACCTTTCTGTCACCTCAGCGGATGGTAGTGATTCCTTCACCGGTCACTACTTCAACATCTCTGGGACCGAGTCAACAACGTCTGCACCACAAGCCACGAGCTCATCCCAACTGTCTGCCACCCTTCCCGCATCTACAACATCACAATCCCCTCCCTCACCAGCAACCGTAACAGTAGCGCCCTCGAACACCAACAAAGGCACGCTCCCTGGCACAATCGCTGGCGTCGTGATAGGCACCATTTGCGGTACACTTCTACTAGCCGGAGCAGCATGGTGGGCCTGGAAAACCAAGAAAAGGCGAAATAATGAGGAAACCGCGAGAGACCAGCAGCCGATACCACCAAACATCGAACCACCTTTCAATACGGAGCCGAAGCCGCACGAGGTCGATAGGAACCAGATACAGGAATTGTGTAATACGGAGCCGAAGCCGTACGAGGTCGATAGGAACCAGATTCATGAATTGTATAATACGGAGCAGGCGCGGATGTTTGAGTTGCAGGAGACGGAGCGAAGACGGATGTTTGAATTAGAAGGGCCGGGCAGAGAAGTACGCACTTGAAAAGGGAGAACGAATAGAGATACTCGATTAAATCGTGTGTATGGTGCGTCGATAGTCTATGGGTCGCTTAGTTACACGTGTTGAGATGGGAGTCTCATGTACAGCGGGTATGTTCAGAACGTTGCGAGTACGACCAATGAGAAAATGGGGATTGGAAAATGTAACAAGTAGCTTGCAATCGTATGTAATAATAAACTACTCACAGGGTAAAATTCGCATATCGTGCTATTTGATTAGCCAAGCTAAGATCTTACCCTTTTTATCATACAATTCCTCTCCATTCATACTCAACCCATTTTGTTATTGCGAACAGCAATATCATCACCTAGCCACTAGGAATTATCCTCATTACGCTTCCGTACATTCCAAGCCCCCATTTTGGCTTGTTCAAAGACATAGACACGCCACCCATCCACCCATCGTCCTTTCTCTAATCTACTACCCCTCTTTCCCATCCCTTCTATCCCTTCTATCCCTTCCCCCAAAACTACATCTATATCCGAACCAGCAAACACCATATTATCCTCGAACGCCTTTCTCTATGCTCATCCCTCCATAACCACATTATTACAGCATCACATCACATTCCTCAAACAAACCGAGTCTCACAACAATCATCAAGGAAAAGCTTTCTGACGTATCTGCTCTGTGATGTTTTGATGGATTTAGGAGAATGGATGATGCTACTTTAGGATGGAGGAAGGGAGAATGGGGGTGGAGGAAGGAGTTAGATGTTCAGGGGGATATTGGATAGCAATAGCAAAATTCACACCCGAAGCTGGAGAAAAAGCGAAGACAAAGGTAATGAAAGTGATCCTTGATTTCCTACATAACGCATCTATACGAAACTGCTGTATAACATCATCACCGTCATCCATGCCCAAAGTCCATTCTTTCCTGAAGGTTTTAGCTATACTCTTCATAAAATCCCCCGTATGCTGACTCACCTCTCAATACTCATCTCGAAACACCACCTTGTATCTCATATGCCTCAAGCCTGTGCATATCCACGTCCAACACGTCGGCTGCAAACGCTGTGATGAGAGCGCATCTTATCGCTTCGATCGAAGCCGTTCAACCCCTTGCGAAGACATCCAGGAGTCGGACAATCATGACGTTTGGGTCCCGCTGCATGCATCTGGGTATGGCGGCGAAGATCACTGGGACGGGCACATGTGGTGGTGCAGCCCGGGAAAGAACACGCATAGCGAGCTTCGGCCCCGGATTGGGTGGAAGCTGTGGTGGATGGGGCCATTGAGGTTGGAGGGAGGGGGAGCCCGCCTGCATTGGTGTTGCCCATGTCTTGAGGGTTAGTGCTGTTATAGGTATGAGGCGTAGGCATGAAGCCTGCGGTTGTGGTTACTCCGGGTGTTGCCGTGTTCGAGTAGCTCCAAGGGTCATGGAGGGCCTGACCGTACGAGTTGTAATCGACCGGAGGCGCCGACAGCAGGCCATTCATAGCGACATCGTGGTTCGACGGATCGGTGAACATGTCCATCGAGCCATTGACATCGTAGCTGGGCAGATGGGTAGGTACGGGCAATGGAGTAGTCAGGTGTACCTCCGAGTGCTGATCGAGCTGCCACTGGGTTGGGAAGATAGCGAAACATCCCCAATACCCACACATCACGTCGGCGGCAGGATGGTAGCTTTGTGGACCTCCGTAGGAATGATAATCAAAGCCATGAGTGATTAAGTGAAGTTCTCCATAGTGAACTTTGTTGGTAGCATGGTTTGGTAAGAAGGCGTTGGTATCTGGGGTGCTGTTGTGATAGATCTTGTAATGTTGATCCAGTAGCGAGATATCCGGGAACGCTAATGCAGGACAGCCGGCACCCACACACAGGTGACATCTGTCGTATGCACGAGGCTTTAGCGGTGGAAAAAAAAAAACCTACCGGGCATCAGCCGCGCCCTCATGCATATCCGATGCATGAGGCTGCGAGCTGAGCTCAGGATTGGTCCAGTGATTCTCCATCTGCATGCCGGCAGCAGCAGCTTTCCGATAGGTGCTCGAACCGTGCGTGGTGCGTTGCATACTGAATGCAGTGGGGCTCAACGCTAAGGTAGGGCGTGCAGAAAAGGGCGAAAAAGGGGCGACCAATGAGCGTCGATGTTGTTGATTCGAAGGGCAGAAAGGCGGTCCAAAAGGTTGGAAATGAGGATGGGATATGAGAGGATACTTGTAGAGACAGGAGGGCGGCTGAAGAGTTGATGCAGAACATCAAAGGGGCGCTGCTGCAGGTGCGACCAAAATGAGACCCGGCCACCAGTTGGCCCCATGCCATACTGCGAAGGCCTCCAAGGCGGTCAACATTGACTTCTCGGCGCGTCTGTGGCCTGGATTTCACGCTGAATACGGTCATTGTGATTGTTTGAGGCTCATCGATCAAGATTATAAGCCTCGGCAGGTCGTCTCCATCTGCACGGTTATCCTGTAATTAGAGGCCTCGTAGTCCAATAATCAGTCTGGTAAACAAAAACATCGTACTACCACCTTGAAGTTCAACATGACAAGCTCTTCCCTCCTAGCTGGTCACTATTCGGACCTTCGCTACCACTTTTCTTGTTCTCTCAGTGTTAATCCAACGAACACATCGTTTCCAACAGTCGCAAGAGTACCATAGCCCAGAAGGCCCATGGATGTAGAAGGAAGTGTTGATAACAGCGAACCAAACTTTCCGCAGAGGAAGATTATCCTCCAGCAGTTGATCTCGTTGTGGCACATGGGAAGAGTTTGGATCGAAGCCTTCTTTACCCTCCCGAAAGACGTCTCACCAATCGTTGCCAACAGTGGCAAAATTCGTCACATACGTCAGAACATTCGATCCCTCCAATAACCACTCCGTCCTGTAGCAAAGAAAGTCTGCCACGGCCGCCGATCTTTGCAACAAAGCTTTCCTGACATTGACAGGCGCTTGGATAGGCGGCTAGATCTTGATTGCTGATGGAGCCTAAACGAATGCTCGAGTTCGAGACCGTTTCCAACTTGTCGAAATCCAAGCGTGTGCATCTTGGGGTTCGTGACTGACCATGGAGGCGAGGCCGTTAGCACGCAAACCAATAACTCTATTGGCCTATGCGGTTTTTCGAACAGCCCGACTACCATTCATTTGACCACAGAATGTGGTCAATTCAGAGCACATAGCGCATCAAAGATAGCATTTTCCGCAGTCCGACGGTCATCAATGACGCCCCAAGTATTCGACCAAAGCCCCTTAAGATCCGTGTGGTGGTAATCCCATTGCTAAGAGTTTCCGACCTAATGCGGATGAAGGCCATGCCACAAACAAGCTTCAGTCGATTCCTGTTGAGAAGGGTCGGCCGAAGAGGCTTGAAAAGTCTCTGATGGCAATATAAGGACATCACCGACGCGGACAGGGTGAGTGATTCCATGCAGTCGACGGAAATCGAAGGCCCAACGAGCCCATAGATATCGCCAGACGGCACTACTCCAAACCTCGGCACCAGTCCAAGTGAGAACGACGGACTCCGAATAGACATGCTTCAGGTCGCCCATGGCTTTCTATCAAAACTCAGTCAGCAGGTCTTTTCAAGGTTAGGTAGCAGAATTCTGAGAACGTCTCTAAGGAGATTCAAGGGTCTAGAGACTGCCTTTAGTCTTGGGAG
This sequence comes from Rusavskia elegans, assembly GCA_011316305.1. NCBI lineage: Eukaryota > Fungi > Ascomycota > Lecanoromycetes > Teloschistales > Teloschistaceae > Rusavskia > Rusavskia elegans. The sequence continues at coordinate 197,359 of SAUG01000033.1, forward strand.
TCAAGGTCACAAAAGCTGACATCGAAAGAGTTGAGTAATAAGAACTGCGAAGATGCCTTACAAGCTTTTCCATCGCACGACAAACTTCGACGATATGCTGAAGAAGGTCCAGGAAATGGATGACCAGGAGCGCTGGCAAAGGCATACTGTGCGAGATGCCCGCCTTCTCGATCATCGCGTGTGGTCACTGTTTCCATGGCCACAATAACAGCCGGAGGAGTCTCATTGATAGGGGTTAGTGATGTGCCGTTGTTATTGCCGTGCACTAAATTTTGGGCATCAGCAGCGAGCTGAAGGATTTTGAATGTCATATCCTTTGTGGTGCCCTTCTGCTAAAGGGGGCGGGTACGTAAGCTCAAGAATAGTACGTAAGCCCAAGGCATCATCAGCCACCGATTGAACGGCGAAATTGTAGCACTTGACATACAACCAACTTTCGGGGTCTACGTCGGACTGACTGGCACTGAAATTGGTCTATTAGTGCCTATGACCAAAGGTATCAGTAGTTGCAAGACAAGAATGAAGGATGAAATGTATCTTCGCTCGGGCCAATTTTAGCCCGTGTTCTAGCCTTTGCGATGCTCAGGCCACCCACGCTAGCCGGATCTATGAACTGCTAACCGGGGGCTGAAAACCCCACGACGTTGGTAACTTTTTATCTGATACACGTCTCAAACAATCACTATGTACTAGTATCCTACATATGTATTCGAGTCATTCGTTAACAAGACGAGGAGGCTGGTTGTACTCTTCCATAACTATTCATCATGCTGAAAACTCCCTGAAGCAATATCTCAATTACTGCGGTCGGTGCTTCTCCCAGGCCCTAATCCTCCAGCCAATTTCTAAATCTCTGTCTGTCTATCTTGAGTTTGAGAGTCATGCAAGTAGTACAAAATATCAGTCAATATATCCCCGTCACTATCACGAGCATCAACGCATATTTCGAAAGATAATTTTTATGTCAAGTCATGTACAGAAGACGTGGTTGAGATTGTATATGCATGCCATCAGCGCCTAGAGTAAGACAGCCCGTAAAGACCGGGGTTCTCGAAATATCTTTATTGTTGCACCAGGTCTGCATTACGGCTGACGAGCCGTGGTGTGTTCGTATTTTTGAAGCAAGTAATATGTTGAGAAGAAATTCAGTCATCTCGTATACGAGTTGGTATGGTGTGGTAAGCCTTCACAATAGACTAAGTAATCGCTTAACCAGTCAGAACTAACTCAACCTACTATCAGATTCTAATGTTAAGGATAGGAGCCTGCCAGTACGCTCTGGGCTTGGCTAACCGCACTCTGCCAATCGAATGAAAGGCAGAAGGGTATTGTTTTGAGATATGAGTGTGCGCAGAGGTAGTTTGTGTTCTCGTATTCTCGGAAATGAGGAAAAAATCAGAGTGACATTACAGGAAATGATTAATATCTTTCTTCTGGAGGGTAATGATGTGGTGCGAATGGAAATCTTACATGGGTAAAAGAGCCAACGCAGCAACATGAAAACCAATCGAAAATGATCTCTCGGTCTCCGACAGCGATTCAGATTCAAACGAGTATATGCTGCACATCTACATTGTGACCAGCGCTGCAAACCGTACATCGCCATGGATATTTCTTCCCGGAGCAACGCAGACGAGGACTGTACTCGACGAGAATTGTAGAAGATAGGTGCTGACATACAGAAAAGTATGATGGAAGAAAGAGAGATAGTGAATGTTGTCATCAGAGTCAGGAGTGGCAATGTTAATGGCTGTGTGTTGACGGAAGCAACTCAGTCCACCGCATCGAGCGACGTCTTGCAGTGGGTTGTCTCTCAATCATTAAGGCAGAGGTTAATGTTGGATGGGAAAAGGAAAGTCTTGGAGTGAGTGAAACTTTTTTCATAACGGATTCCGCGACTGGAGCATATTAAGCCCGAGTTTTATATGACACGAGACGGTAGTGTCAAGTACCTAATCAGCCAATTCATGTAGATATGGAAGAATGAGAGTAACGCTTTCGTGGCTGAATGTATTGCATCATGGATTTAGTCATCTACCGCGTTACAATGTTGCATGAAATCTCGATAGGAGTCGGACAGCTCCCGTCTCCGAAGCAGGTAATTTGCGGAAAATAACAGAGCCTGGGGTCCACGGCTTGTATCCCTTACTCAGCATCAAAGCTTCATATTGCTCCCGCTTCTCGACATCTCTGTAGCCGCCAGTGCCATCAGCCCTACACCAATAACCCCAGTGCTCAACTTCGATCTCGGGATGCTTCCGATGCATATGATCTTTGAACTTGTCCGTTCGCCAGAAGCCCTTAAGGCCCTTTCTCGGACATCCCTCGGCAAGACAGTTGTGGGTTCTGGAACCGCTTTTGTGGGACTTGAGGTGGCGCGCAAGGTCGCTTTTTCTGACGAATGCCTTGCCGCAATCTTCAACGCCGCACTTGTAAGTTGCGGTATTGCTGGATCCGGACGTAGTGGCTGGTGGTTTGCCATCAGACCAGTGTTCAAAGACCAATCCTTGTTGGTGATCTGATTTCATTGAGCACAGGTTGCTGGACCGCATAGCCTGTTCTTGTCTAGGCAAAATCTGGCACCGAATCGTCAGCGGTTGTACATCAGCCAAGCATATGAGCCTTACTGAGTTGCCCAATGGATGCGGCTCTGCCGCCAGCCTATGAGGCTCACCATTGCACTCAACCCCAATATGCCCCGTCCTAAAAACGTTAGAAAAAAAAAACCAATTCACCTGGATCCAATCAGTGTACCCTGTCGGTACACGGTATCGTGCATGGCGAGCATCGATTTGTCCCAACTGATTGGGTTCTCGAGCGGATGGGAAGCGGAGTTGTCCATTTTGGGTGGGGCTGATGAGCTGGCAGGCAAGGCTGGGAAAATGGGGCGACCAATCAATGAAGTTTGAGCGTCGAAAACGGCAGCAATGGACTGGAAAACAGTGGAGGAAAGGACGGGGTTCTTGTAATTGTCCTCTGAGCCCTTGCGATTGCTTTTGATGGGGCGCTGGATCGATCTCGTGTGTACCACCTTCGGAGACGATACAACCTATTAAGGGTGGGGCTCCATACTTGAGTACTGCGAAGCCATTGACATATAGTCAAAGCAGACTAGGGTTGTGCAATGTACTTCGTGGAGCCTGTCAACGATGCCTCCACCACTGTGAGGTTTCGCACAGGCCGAAATAGAGTAATCCAACCCATGAGGTTCTGACAGGGGCACATCGCCATTGTGGTATCTGATCTCTTGAGGTCCCACAACGGCCTCATGTGACCCCTGGATTTTTGATTCCCGTGGCCACCCATGGGACGGCTTGCGAGACGCATCATCGCAGATCATCCATGCCCCCACTCAGACTCAACCCTCGTCCATGCCCATAAGTCTCGTTTCAGCCAATTCATTGATTTTATCTTGCAGAACCGTCCGACCGTACCTGCCAGCCACTTTACCGGCAGCCTCGAGTAGCTTGCCGCTTCTGTCTCTCATCAAGCTGACAACCTCAAGCGCTTTCATGCCCCGCTCTTCGCCTTCTCTGCATTCCACATTCAGCAGCTGCAGTAGCAACTTGTCAACGTCGACTTCGCGTCTGCTTAGCTCTGTTTTCTGACTGTGGCTTGCATTGGTCGCCTGGACGAGGTCTTCTAGGAGACTCAGCATGAGCGATGACCGAACAAAAGATTCTTCAAGCCTTGGCCCTTCGCCTGTGGCCGGGTTCGACGGGTCTTCGGATGCCGCTGTCGTGCAGGGTATTCTGAACTCGAACTCGCTAAGCAATGGTTTGGGGAAATACGGATACTGGTCGCCTCCTTTCAGGATGATGCAGTGAAACTTATCCTGCGCGACAGCAACCGGCCAATAGCTCTCTTCTTTTCTTCCGCCAGCCAGACGCTCCAAGGTTTTGGTATCTAGTAAAGGTGCCCACCGTGCTTGACCAGGCGTCCGCCAGTGCTGGAGAATCAGAAGTACACCCATCGAGTCATATAGACACGGGTCACCCTGATCTGAAAAGAAGACGCTCTTAACCTGGGTATTGTGTGGTAGTGCGACAACGTCCTCGCTCTGACAGACCTCATCACGCTTCACATTGTCAATGGTATAGAGCAACGAGGTACAACCGTCTCCATTGACTGGTCCATTTCCCATCGTGAGGACATAATCGCGCCATGAAGCGCACGTAACAGTTGGCGATGACTTTTGTCGGTAAACCTTCACTGGCAACCCGAACAATGTGAAGACGCGGACATAGTTTGTGGATGTCGTTACAACAACATAGGAGTCACTCAACGATATGGCTAATTGCAAATCAGCCTACGCAGGGCAAAGACCAGGTCTGCTTTGAACCGACCTGTCACATCTTCACCAGCTGGCAGCTGCGTGCGCCAGTCGGCTCTCGACGTCCACGTCTCATGTGGTCTGTAGAAGACCATGGCAGGGTTTTCGGTCGTCGGGGGGCATGAAAACAGTGTTCCATGCTCGTCTGATCAAGTCAGCTTTCTGCTTGGGCAAACGGAATAAAGTCGACTCACTTAGACAAGCTTTATCATAAAGATATGGATCGGTGAAGTGAAAGTCTCGGTGGAACTCTCGGTCATAGAACTCCACTGTGACAGTATGATGAGTATCCTGATCGACAGTCCATACGAAGCCGGTAAGATTAAGACCTGCTACGTGTAAGCCGAAATACCTCCCACGGACCTGGCTGATGCTCTTACATAGATAACGCCTGTTCCCTCTCCATGGTGTGCTCCCCGGTTGGAACGACTGATGTATACGAGGCGACCAGGTTTGATGGGTCGCCCTCCTCTTCGGATGCGGACCTTCAAAGTCGTTGAGGAGGTCATAAGACCTCTTGCCATACCCGTTGACTTCATCAAGATAACCAGCCCCATCGTCATCCTCAACAAAATCATCTTCTTCGCCGGCTGACTCGGGTCCAAGTATATCATCCAAGGACGTAGGGGTCCCTTGGCGTCTAGCTGGATCATTTGGAGTCCGCTCTAGGCCATTGGTCAATGATTTCCGAGCGTTACCTGATGTCTCAGAGAGTGGATCATGTATGAATGGTGCTGGTTGAAGCGGTTTTTGGAGAAGCTGAGCGTTTTCCGAAGAGAGGAAGTTGGGGTATATAAACAATTCGCCTTCGGAGGTCACGAAAGAGAAGATATTCTCATGTGGGTGCCAGGTGAAGTTGATCACACCAGTATAATCGTATCTAGTTGATGGTCAGCAACACAATCCGGTCGTTTGCCCTGTTGTATTCACCTCGCTATGATTTTTTGGGTCTTTGTTTCCCAAATAAGGATCTTTCGATCAGATGCTGATGTAGCAAGCAAAGCACCGTTGGGAGACCAGGCAAGAGCTGTGATGTCGCCCATATGACCCCCAGAGAATGCCCGCTGTTTCTCCCCATCTCTTGAAACGACTTGCACATCTCTTGTTGCCATTGGTACTGCGAATGCCCTTCCATCCGGATGCCATATTGCCTTTGAGCTCTTCTCGTCGTCGGACTCGAGCCGACGTATGTAGCCGTCGAACTTATTTGATAAGGTCGGGTCCTCGGTCGTGATGCTGTAGATATACACAGCCCCGTCCGTGGATGAGACTGCGAGGTGCGAGCCGCTTGGATGGAACGAGAGGTGTTTCGGTGGCTTTGGCAAATCTCGAATACGTAAGACATTGTTCATATCACGGGTGTCAATGATTTTGATCTCCAACTCATCGCTGGCCACAGCAGCCCAAACTCCGTCAGGCGACAGGGCAAGATCCCGTATTGGTAATGTACATCGAGTTAATAACCTCTCATAGAGGTAGGTTTCCAGCGAGTACACAGTAACAGAGCCGTCTTCAGACCCGGTGATGAAGATGTCATTTGACGCAGCTATAGCGGTGTTGTTCTCTTGGCAATCATCGATATTAGTGGGTTCGCCATCTGAACCTGTCGTGTAGACTCGAATAACATTATTGGATCCAGCAGTGATCAATTTCGTGCCATCAGGAGTATAGGTGAGGAAGGTCGGGCCGTTTGGGTCTTGGGGACGAAATCAGTAAAGCTAGCCTCCTGAGCCTGCAATCTACTTACGAGCTGGTCGTCCTCGAACTCGCTGCGTCACTGAAGTCATTGTGATTGAGTTTCCCAGAACTACGAGTATGTCGCAGAGTCGATTTCCAAAGTGCTTCTGACGACGCGACGCTGAAAGGTGCGCGACGCGACTGCGTGTCCCAAAGCGGTCTAGATCGTTCGGTTGCTGGTCGCGGCTTCCAAGCGTCGCGCAATGCTTTTCTTTCTTGCGACTGCTCCGTAAACCCACGACAAACACAGCAGACCAGACTTCAGCTCACCTGACAGGCAGAGAGCTCCTCGCACAACACAATGTCAGCGCAATCAGCCACGGGTTCTACGCAAGGAGGCACAATCACCGACCCTGCGCAGTCGGTAGCCGAGAAAGGGAAGGGGAAAGCTACTGAGGATGTGAGCATGGGTGAGGACGATGATGACAGCTCGGATGAAGAGACTGGTGCAGAGGAAGATGTGAGTATCTCTTTGCCTTACCATCCTTGGATCTTCCAATTGATTTGACTTAGGAGCCTGAGCGTATGCCACCACTGTTACTTCCTAAGTACGCAAATCAACGGCGCTGATCTCCCCCTGTTTTAGAAGCCGCAGAGGACGAGGACGGGGACGACGACGACTTGCAGGAGATTGATGCCGCAAACATTGTTGGTGATCGTACGCGCGGAAAGGCAATCGACTACAACAAAATCGACCCATCAGATTTCCCAGAAGACGAAGAAGACGAGGACGACGAGGACTTTGAGGATCCCGATGCGAACAATGATGCGATGCAGGAATGAAGGAAGGATCCCATTATGACATATATCGATCACCAGCATGGGGTTCTGCCCGCACGCCCCCGGTGGACAAAAAAGCGGGAGTGCATTACACTACACGCGACAGCTCATGAGTGTCGCGGACGCGATCGGACTTGCATACTTTGAGCATTAACAAGGCACGACATAGTAAAGCGTCTTGCGTGAACCTACTTGCGCAAATATGTAAACACTATGGATGTTGTGACCTGAAATGCCCTGACCCTGCCGTCCAACATAGAACCTCCAGCCTCCGCACACCGTTCACATCAACACCAGAGATTGATCCACTCGCGGTGCGATGTAAAACTTCTGGAGGCCATGATGTGACCAATCCAGCTTCGAATCATTCATCACCAATGTTTTCCTGACCCCTTCAAAGGCCACCTGTCTTTTCAAACAGCAACCACCCCCTACCCACAACTCCGCCTCCGCCGCAACCATACCTACCTCACCGTGACTACCAATAACATGGCATCAAGGTATCTATACTTCCACTCTCCGCAGATCATCTAACACTACAATCTAACCCTTTCCCCCATCCAGCAGATTCGGCACCTCCTCTCTCCACCAACGCGACGCCCGCTCCGCACTCTTCGAAAATTACGCCGGTGATCGCAATCGAAATGCTAGCTCATCACCAGCGGCCGGTTCAAGAGGTGGAGCTTATGGGTATGGGTATACAGGGGGCTCGGGGAGTGGAGCTATGAATGGCAGTGCTGGTGGTGGATACAGACCCGCGACACCGAATTCGAAGTGAGTTGGTTTGTTTCGTTGATGGGACTACTCGGAGAGGGAGTGGACTACACGGGGTGAGGAAAGTGGCGGAGAAGGTTCAAGAAATTGGTTTGTTAGGAGGGAATGGAATGGTGAAAATGTCCTGGGTCATGGTCCGAGGCAGCCGGCGTTCACAAGCCAAAGAAGAGGATATCCTGCAGGAAAGGAAGAGGCCGTGAACAGCTCTCAATCGTCGAAAGGGAGGCTAACAAGTGTCCCAACCCGTGCAGAGGCCAGTACAGCGACGCCGTCCTCTCTGAACTCGAAAACCAAAACGACGCCGAAGTCGAAGGCATAAGTGCCAAAGTGAAAATGCTCAAAGATGTCAGTCCCTCCTCCTATCGACCATCTCCCATCTCTCTCTCCTTCGCCCACTAAGACTACGATACACAGATCACAGTAGCAATTGGCGACGAAATCCGCGATTCCTCCAAACTTGCAGATACCATGAACAACTCCTTCGACAACACCAGAGTACGGTTACGAGGGACGATGACGAGGATGCTGCGTATGGCGGAGAAAACGGGCGTTGGGTGGAGAGTTTGGTTGGGGTTCTTTGCGGCTGTTGTGGTGTTGTTTTGGTATGTGTGGTTGTTTTGAGGGAGATGAGTGAAGAATGGTTCGATATTGAGGATCTGCGATACCCACGTGCCGAGAGCAAGGAGGACAAGAAAGGGAAAGACGGCAAGCGCCGTCTTTTGGCAGGAAGCTATGTACGATGGAGGTCTGAATGCAGTAAGGGATAAAAATCGCCAGCGACGACGGCCCGGAGATGTTGCCCTTCCCCCGCGAGCGAGAAAGAGAAGTCCACGATTCGAGCCACAAGAAGTAATGAAGTCACGCAATCGAAAACAAGCGAGTCGATTTGAAGTCCGATATCAATGTCGACAGCGCTGGCACTATGGACCATCATCAATGCAATCATCCCTTTTCAACATCTTAGCCATGCTCATAGGAGACAAGCCCCTTGGGTATCATTGCTGGAAGCCAGCCGCTCGAAATCAGCAACCCGGCCAACCTTCTTAAACGCCATAGCTATGCTCTTTTCATGCCTTGCCACCCGTTGAGCACAAGATGGCCCCTTAATCCCTCGATAACCTCCCTCTGCTACTCCTCCCGTTGCTTCTTCGGCTTGGTCTTCTTCCTTCACCCCCAGCAGGCCCATCATACCCACCAGCCAACACTCCAACCGGACTCCCACCCCACACACTTCGCCCCAGCACTCCTCCCCCACCCTCAATGGCAAAACTGGCCCCTTCCTCAACACTACTCTCATCCTCGAGTTCCGTATCCGTATGCTGATAACTGCCCGCCTCCAGCACATCCTCATCCAAATCCCTGACCTCCCCCTCCAACATCCCCGGAACGGCATAATCCCCCTCCCCCTCCTCCTGCACCCCCATAAAATCCACCTCTTCATCCCCAACCCGCTCATTCTCCTGATTCCCCTCCTCATCCTCCTCCTCCCCCTCCCCTTCCTCACTACTCTCCCAGCCCGCCTCCGCCACCCCCTCCGGCACCAACTCATCCAAATCCCGCATCTCATCTTCATCAACCACGCCCTCCTCTCCCTCCGCACGCAACAATCCCGCACCATCTTGCTCCATCGCTTCCTCCTCCGCCGCCGCCTGCGCATCTATCATCGCTTGCTCTCTCTGCGCCACGAGTTCCTGTTCTTCCCTTTCGGCCTGCTCGTCCGCCATGCCTTGGAGGGTCTTCGGGATGCCGGGAGGGCGCAGCCAGCCGGCGCCGAAGCGGCGGATGTTGGATTTGCGGTTGTGGATGAGGGATTCGTCGTGGCGGAGGGTGGTGAGGTGCGGGGAGGTGGGGGGTGGGGGGTTGTTGGTTGTGTTTTGGTTTGGGGGGTTTGGGTTAGGGCGCGTGGGGGTGGTGTAGTGGGTGGTTGTTGGGAGGGGCATCTATTGCAGGAGGTTAGATGGGGGAGGAATGGAGGGTTGGGGGACGTACGGAGGGAGGGTGGAGGGAGGGGAGGGAGAGCATTTTTGGGGATTGAAAGGGGATTGAGGAGCTTGGTGTTGTTGCTGTGTGCTTTGGTAGAGGAGAGGGAAGTAGCTTGGACGTCGCTAATCTGGTTGTTCGACTGCTCAATTCATTTCGCTGGATTTAAGGAGGTTTTTTGAGCCTCTCGTCGTCGACGTTTGTCGTCCAAGGTCATCTTATTCCCGGCGCTACCGGAGATAAAGCGGCCCAAAAGCTTACGGTCGCCCGGACTAACGATAACGCACCCCTGAGAGCACTAGCGTATATTCTAGACTTTCGATGTCATCTCATTGCATCAAATACAGCACACAATAGAGACCGCGCAGTAACCATCCAGCAAACTCTCAACCCCCTGCCTGGTATAGATTTAAGTCGGTACTCTGTAACGCTTCCTACTTCGAGAAAGAACTGTACCGCAGGATATAGATATTTGTGGTAACGGAATTCTTAATCGAGGTATCGACTGCTGTATCTCTCATTGCGGTTATTCGTTGTCAGCACGCTATGGTCAGCATGCTGAGCGGGTTATGAGCAGGTTTACGATATATGATACGCTGATTGCGCGGGTTCGTGGTACAGGCTGATGTTATACCGTTTGGGCTATGTAAGTGACTTTTTTGATATTGCGAAATATGATTGAGCTGGAAGAGTACTGTTCATGAAGCTGGAATTGCTTTCTCTATATGCTTTAATTCAGAGAAACAGTTTCTCGTTGTGAAGAGTCAATAGTTGGAATTGTCAAGGGATACCTCACGGCTGGGAACAAGAAGCGGTGCTCTTGACAAGAATATGTAAAAGGATCCATGCACATGAGATATTGAGTGATGTATTGCAACAACAAAGCTCTGTCGTGTGGTCATTCGACGAGGAGGTCAAATAACCGATACTTGGAGAGGCAAGCGACTACGCAAGTAAAGCGGTCGATATCTCGAACAACGAGCGAATCCGTCAGGACGCCATGGAGTCGATGCCTCGAATGACCGGTAAATCTACAAGCAGGTCGGACAATCGATACATCGAGCAATAAGGACAAGCGTATCGAAGGCCGCACCAGTACAGGGGATGATCTTCTTCGATCGTCAAACCTGCAGAAGTGAACCGGAACGCCAGCCTGGCAGTAAAACACCACATACGCTAGACCAGTATTCTTCACCGAAAGGGCAAATCAGCATCCACGGGCCACCGTGCCCTCGCCATCACCAATCTCGGCACGAAAGATCAACCTATGGTCACCCTCCTCCCACTTTCGTTCAAAAATGATGCCATCCGCAAAAGCCTTGCAGATATTCCGCACACGGGTCCGCTCATTTTGCCCCTCCGGTGGGTCGATGGACGAGTAAGCATATCTGAGCTTCCAAGATCCATCTCTCGACATGGCGAACATGAGAAAATTGTTAATAGGATCATTAGGTGGGATGCCTTTCTCGCTGGACCAGCACTGTCTATCGAGTCAGTGGATCGATGTCTCAGGCTTAGTAGAGGTAGCGAGTGACATACGGATATGCATCGACGTCCCCGTTCGATGTAGAAATCGACCTTGCGGGTAACCACGTTCAAACGCCGGAGGTCGACAAATTTATATGTGTCGACGTCAAGAAACTTAGCCAAAGCGTTGTGGGGGGATTTGTAGAGAAATGTGGCGATGGCATCAATGACGTTGAGGTTTTCCTGCATCGTACTTGGCTGGAGGCGGTCGTCGATGATTTTCGGGTGCCCTGACGGAGTTGAAGCGGCAAGTAATCTGGTGTCGATGTACTGGACCATTTTGGGATGCGCTCCTTGGATTTTAGATAGCGAAAAGTTGCAATGCTGGGTGGTGATAATATGTAGCGACTGGTGCTGTTTGCGTGACGTTTAAATCAAGAGTGTGCTCAGAATCGAGCGAGATAAAGACGGTGGTCTGGCAGGAGCCTATGAGTCAAGCAAGGGGTACCAAATAAGCAAGCTTTGTACCTTCAATCGCCTTTGACATTCTCGGATGTTTGCATGTTGGTTGATAGCCTGGATATTAAAGTTGTCACGGGTAAGACGATTGCTCGAACTGTTGATCTTGTCGCTTAAGATTTTGATGAACTGGATCTTACTGGTAGACCAGCCTTGGTGTAAGTGGTGTCAATCATCTTCATTTGGCTGATACTGTCTTCGGCTTCGACCCAGACTCCAGATCCAGGTTTCCTGCGAATCTTAGCTACGAATTCCTCAAGTTGAAAGCGATAGCTTGTCCAGGAATCAACCCCCTTGTCTCCTGCATAATCCTTGCCATATGCGATCTCGGTCCATTGCTTCACAGTCTTTCCGTCGGATTTGGTGCGCACAGTATGCTTGTTTTCGAAGTCTATCCTATGATAGAAGAAGGCGAAGCTCCAAGCCCACATGGTTACCGCCTTGGTAACGAGATGCTCCTGATCCGAGGGCAAGTCACCCTCCACGACGACCTCACGATGTCTAATCGTAAGCTTCGGTAGCGCGGTTGTTGGAATTTCAATGGTCAAATGCCACGAGTAACCTCCATCTGCCATCATATCCGCTTCGATCGAGCCAACCGCATCGTTTGCGAATCGCCTCCATGTGCCATGGAAAGCTCGGGATCTTGTACTTTTTGGCGTACGCAGCCGCTTTCTTCCCATCCCGTGCTGCGACTACCGCGATGATAACGCCTGGATGGGTCTTTGCAGCTGTGACGAGTGCCACGGGGGCGATGTCAGTTAATCCGAAGCGGATGGCATCGCCTCGTTTTGGGACTTCTCTCGGGTAGCTGGCCTCGTCGTTCCTCCTGATAAAAGGATGCGATTCCAAACATCATTCATGCAATGTGACGTTAGCTGGACGCAATGCAACAACAATAGCCAGTGTATGATGATTGGATGAAGACGATACGTGTGGACAACAGCAATACTTGAGACTGAGTCAAGCGTGTTTAATACTCACTGCCTTGCACATCAATGAAACCGTCGGTCGTATTGATGCCTAACACCGGGACAGAAGGTGCCTTGTTAACGGCTAGTCAACGATGATTGAAGCCCTAGCCCTATTCTTGGCACTCAGATAGAAAATTCTGCACCTCCTAATACATAAAGTACTATCGTAGCTTAATGCACACATATCTATATTCTGCGTTTAACAGTCCATACCGATGTGGTCTCTCATCTATTGTTCACTGTTGTCTGCTTCTCAGCTTACAAAGTCTATCAAAGGAGCCTTGCCCCGACCCTGTGGCCCTAATAAATCTACGAGCATTCTCTTGCGAGATGTTCTATATTGTTCTGATAAAATGGCAGGGTCGATTGAAGCGTCAAGGATAGCTGCCCTCAACCGAAGCAGAGCACTAGTGACTGGAAATTCGTCCTAAAAAGCTCTGTATCTCATCTGGATTTCCCGAGCAGCTTCGGATGCTTGCAAATGGATGGTCTCATTAAAATCACGTTGATCCTGATACTTGTGGTTAATGCCCGCAGATCTCGTCACTCCAAGGGTACGATCTGGATTAACTACGGAGCCAAGAGTTACCGGAACCAGACATCCGAATCAGGCATCAGCCGTGATTGCCCCATGAGGAATAGTTCACGATGAGAGACCTAATTTGCTCATCGGATTCAGCGTGAGTATAAGGCCTCGTCAACCTACAGAGTCTGATTCTCAAGTAATCCAAAGTCACTTTAAAAGTCCATTGGCGTCTCATAGTCTTCGTCTCATATATCTACTTTCATCTGACCACTTCAATGATCGATCTTTTCCTATAACAGTATGGATATTCCCAAATTTGTAAGAGAGGTTCTGGATGGTGAGAAAGTCGCAAAATATCGTATGGGTGGCTACCATCCCACTCACATCGGCGACACATACAAGCAAGGCAGGTACAAAATCCTGCACAAGCTAGGATCAGGTGGTTATGGGACTGTGTGGCTTGCTCGAGACACGGAGGCGAAGCGTTACGTCGCACTGAAAATCATCGTTGCGAATGATAAATCGGGGAAGCTCGAGCTAAAGTGGTTCAAGTACCTCGCAAGACAACAATCAAAGCATCCTGGAAAGCAGCATCTTCTGATGCTCCTCGACCACTTCAAATTGTCAGGGCCACATGGCATCCATACTTGCTTGGTGCTGCCATTCTTGGGTCCTTGCGTCCGTCACCATGCAGCGTCGTACATCTCGGGAATACTCGACCACAGGATTGCACGGCGCGTCGCTACTCAACTAAGCGAAAGTCTCGCATACCTGCATTCGCTGGGTATCGGCCATGGAGGTTCGTATACTGCTGCAGACCCCTGTTGTCCCTTGCTAATGATGCACCCAGATTGCCACACTAAAAATATAGTCTTCAGACTGCAGGGTATTGAAGCTTGGACAGAAGATGACATCTACGAAGTTTTCGGCCGGCCTAGGTGCCAATTCATCGAAGAGAACTGCTTGTGCCAAGCCTGCATGAAGAGCGCAAATTACATCGTTCAACCCATCGACATGTCACGGATGGACAGTAAATACATCTCGGACGACATTGTACTCATTGATTACGGACTCTCTTTCCGCCTAGACAATCCTCCGTCGTGGATCGGAACAATAACCAATTATCTCGCCCCAGAAATCGTATTCGAATGTCAAGTCAGCAAAGCTTCCGACATCTGGGCTCTAGGTTGCGTCATCTACGAGCTCTTTACTGGTCTGCCATTATTCGAACACGACCAATCTGTCGACAAAGTCTTAGCACAAATGGTACCGATCCTAGGGTTGTTCCCGTCGAAATGGTGGCGTTGGGACACACGTAGCGAGTGCTTAGGCCCCAATCAATTCCATGACATCTGGAAACAAAACGACGAACCAGTTTTGTCCACGTCAGTTTCCATCAATCCTCTCGATACTCGGATCCGCTCCAAGCGGAAATTCAGAAATAACGACATCAGCCTTCTAGCACTGAACCCATCGCCCCACCTTCAATTATCGAACCGAGGAGCAGCGGCGCTGGCTGAGCTTTTGGGAAGCATGCTATGCTATTCTTCCCATCGACGCATCTCAGCCGATCAAGTGCTTCAGCACAGGTTCTTGAGGCCTGACTGTGTGCGGATGTTCAAGTGTTAAAGGATATGACGATAATTTGTCGGACCATGATACGGGTATTCCTGTACTAGGCCACATCAAAGACTCCTGTATATTTGGATAATTTCAGATTTCGGTGCCCGGTGGACCAGTGGCCCGGTGAGCAAATCAAGCGTTGGTACACCAGCATCGAATACACGGTAGCAGAACTGGTACCCGAGTTTGTTGGACGCAAACAGTGTATATAGATAGTGTATACTGAATTACGACAACAAAGACATTTTCAAATCATCCTTTCCATTAGCCCGCGGGACAGTCAATAGGTTGTACCTCTCATGGCAAGTAACTCAATTGCCATACCCATGCAAATACAATTCGAGACTCGCTGCACAGATACTATACAAACATAGTCTGCTCTTTCCGCGTCTCAAATCAGGATGTAGTAACCCGCACAAGCACCGTTGTCGTGAGAAGAATTAGTAGGTGGCTGAAAGGTACGCAATATCAATCTGCCGGTTTCTGACTTCCATCACATTCACTTCCTTAAGTCACCTCCAAAAATTATGCTTATACTCATCCATATATCCTCAGGCACCTAGTATCCATTGTATGAGGCTCAATACGGTAAAAGCAATTGTATACTCCGCCTATTTCAATCCCAACATCTCTACGATCCCAAGCAAGATTCTCATTTTCCGACTCCAATGTTGAGATTTCGTACGCCACAAATCACTCATATAATCTACCATGCGAATCCAAAAGAGATGATTCGTAATTCGACTAGTTGCCTATAAAGTACTGTGGTTCCTGTTAGCGATACGATTGACTCTGATTCAATTTCCCCAGAAATCACGTCTTCATTCACTTATTTTTTATCCACGGGGTCCGTCTAGCCTTATCTCACAATCCAAGCCCCTCCTCTTCTCCACACTCAACATCCAAATATACTAAGACCACCAATATCACCTCTGTACAGGCGGGGTAGAATCTTACATGCATACAGCCGGCCTGTGTCCTGCATCGAGCAGCCAACCGTTGTGCAATCCATGACCGTCATACCCATGCAACCCACCTCTCCAACCAGATGCGTGATCACGCGTGTTGTGGAGCCCACCCAGCGTGACCCTATGATGTAACCTACCCCTGACCGTCACCAGTTTGAGCGTACCGAGACATCACTCATCGCTCCCAAGTCAAAGTTTGATAAGATTATTGCTAGTCCTCCCATGGATCCCAGCAATCCCTATAAGGTTTCCGACGAGGCGTGTGCGTCCAGCTAACCTCGTTGTCGAAGTCAGTCCTCACAACGGTCGCTCGTGAGGAGTCACCGAGCCATAGTTCCTCCAACTCCGGCAACATTGCAAATGCCATTTGAGCGACCCTCTCCCCTGCGTCGACCCGTTTCTTCTCTACGTTCTTCCGTATCATCTGTCCGTCTGGGCCGAAGAAGGGTCCGTTCGGGCCGAAGTAGGCGGCATCACAATATGGCGGATTGAACCCAACCTTTAGATCTGCAGCGTGAGCGAGAGCAAGGGTTTTAAGATTCCCAAAGCGGCTAAGCGTTGGCAGCAAAGTTTCAATGCCGTTCTGATAGCGAGCTAGCGGTATGGCCAAGCTTTCAATTCCAGCCATTGCTTGATACACGGCTTTCAATCGCGCTTCTGAGACACTGTCATATATTTCAATATGTCGCAAACGCTTCGCTTTACCCGCGGCTTCGATGAGATCTATACTGTGCTGATGGCTGTACTTGCAGTTGCCAGCCGAATGCAACCAGCGCCAACCACAAGTCGAGATGACTTCAACGTTAGGACACTTGGCTATGATCCAGTCCATGTGCGGTCCTAGCACAAGCGTACGTACGCTTTGAAAGCTAGTACTCGAAGCCTCGAATGTTGTTCTGAAGATATCCGTATGATAGTCTGGAATAATAAGTGTGAGATTCTTGAGTTTTATTAGGCTTGATAAAGTGTCAAGTAGTCCAGGCGCTAATCGTTCTGGTGGTTCCGGTCCTTTGTAATTGAAACCCCCCTCGAGTTCTTCCAGCGGAGTACGCCCAATAGAGAGCTCCATCGTAAAATTCTTGGCATGCACACGTACAGCCTCACATTTGGCTATACTGTCAATTTTCCGAAGTGCATCACACCAGTCCTCATCTTTGCCAATCTGAATACTCTTGTATATTGCAGGCGCAGCCAGATGCCGCAAGCGCCTGTTGGTCATTGACAGCGCCAGGAGCGGACCCAACAGCCGTGGACGAGGAATGAGCGATAGTGGAGACGCAATACCATTCTTGACTTCGGAGAATTTCCGGAAGGGGTTTTTTTGACTGTCTTGATTGTCGAAGAACCGGGATTTTCGCTCGGTAACGGGGGAGGATTGTATCACTGCTGCGATTATCTTCAGGAGCACATCATCGTTAAGACCATTAAGCGAAGGTTTCCCATCCCTTCTATGCTCGCGATAGTTCATGTCTTTGATTGAAGCAACTGGACTGAAGACGATTAGGGGGAGAGTAATCATACAGAGGCCAAGTCGAAGGCTGTGATCAGGACTATCAGTGGGAACCCCATTTTGGTGTGGTTTTGAGCGTTTGATGGTCTCTGTCGGAAGAAAGCTTGCGACAGTAAATGCCATATTAGCACATGGAAAGAAGGGTCCTGTTTGGGCTCACGCGAATTTCGCTATGTGATCAATGAAGAGAAGCAAAAGCTGGGTGTTTCGATAGAAATTTAGGCAGCCATGTCAGCCTGTAAGCTAGCTAACACGTGACCGTGGAATTAGTTCCGCGAAAAGGGGCGAAGGGAAAAGGGGGTGTCTTTATAATTTGCCTATATCCCTAGGATCCTTGGTATTCCGTTCTGCCCATTACTAAGTTTGGAGACTGACTTGCATGTAAGGAAACGCCTCGCTTGAACCGTTCTACAACAGTTTAGATGCCTGCGGCCCTGCAGGAATGAAAAGTCGCTTCGCTGAATGTTTGCCAATTGTTGTTGGTACTGGGCAACTTATACAGGAATACAAAGCGGCCACCAAGCTTGGTAATATAAGCGGTGCTTATTTTTCCACGCAATGTCCAATCTTTGAGAATAGCATAAGACGTCTAAGATTCATGGTTGTTTAAAGTCTGTATAGACAAATACATTTGTCGACGGGACCAGAGTGGATGACCAGGACGGGGATAGAGACAGAATACGCCCGTATAAAGCAATTAAAACAGTACAAAACCCTCCATACCCCCTCTGAAGTTGCAATCGTGCGGACGAAAGAATCAAAGACAAGTCAAAGACAATACGTATGTACCAGGAGTCCAGATTATGCATATGTTTTAGAAAGGAATATCCCTACTCATGGAAAGAACGTTGTAGTAGTAGCAAAGACTCACTGCTTCAGACATCAGGGTAGTCGCAACAAAGATCGGAGAGCCGAGCGTCAGGCCTGCCGCTCTTAACGAGCCTTGGAGTACAATGCCTGGGCTTTTCCTTACTCCTGGGCACGTGAAAGTTGGACCGGTTCTCAACCTTTATGGTGGCGGTTACGGTGTCCACCAAGCGCCATCATTGGTCCCACCACCTGGATGTCACTCAATCCTTCTGGAACCGGATTTGTCGGGCCTGCTACCAAGCAGTCTATAGTATGCCCATTTCATCTGCTGTGTTTGGGCGTTAGCTTGCAAGGTGCGGTCACGAAAGATATTGAGCTGAGAAGTATGGCTTAAGTAGGTACTTTAGAAACTCGATTGGTATCTATAATGATCGACGTGGCGGTGACATCCTCACACAATATTGGGCCCCTGAACTTGCTCCAAGCAGCGAGCGGTGGGGTGATTGCGGTTTTACGAATCCAACCCCACGGTCAAGATCTTCGTGCAAGATCAATTGCTTAGACCACACCACCATCAAATAAGATAGGCAGTGGTCTATAGTTAACATCAAATGTTTCTGACACCCCGAACCCGAAGTTCGCGCAATTGAGGGGTTGCAGTGAATTAATGTTGAAGAATCAACAAATACTCACATCCTCACTTGACCTCCTCCAACACCATGGCTACCACCGACCCAGACAAAACAATGGCAGCACCATCCCATCAAACGGAGGACAGCGCGCAAAACAGTGTCCAAGATAGTCAGCCAGACGGAACGACCTCTCCCGAATCGCCATTGATCGTCCCCATCAAAACCCAACACGAAATAATGAGAGATTCCTTCCTCAGCGTCAAGGATTCCTATCCCAGCTCTCCAGCACTCAAACTACCGGATCCTCAAAAACGAAAAGCGCTCTCCTAGGGTAAAATCTTTTCCCTCTTTCCCATTTACTCTCTCCACATGTACAACAGTCTACTAACAAAACTTCTTTGGCGATCAGTTCCTAACCTTCGACTTCGATCCCACGAGCAGCGACCAGGCCACCATGCTCGCTGTCCACCTCACCCTGACCTCGCATTGCTCCGCGATGGAACACCTCCGCCCTCTTATCTTTCAGCGCAACAAAGATGCCGAAGCCCTTTACTAATTTCACGGGCTCGAACTGCTCTGCGATCACGAAATCTCAGCCCGTATGTGGCAAGAGCAGATGAGAGTTTTGCAGTTGAAAGCCGGGCATTGGACGGAAGAATTGTCGCAGCTCAAGGAATTGGCTCGGCCTGGTTATCGCTACGGGAGCTTTGATGGGGAGGCGTGGGGAAAGCTTGATCATTGAAAGGGAATGTTGTGGTATTGCCATGCTTGTGAGATGAATCTAGAACGATCAACAGGGAAGAGCTGTCGTTCGGTTTTATCGATCGCTTGAATACCTCACTTGAATGCTCAGGTTTAGGTCACCTCCTTACCTATCATCTTTCATTACGCCCTCCTACTACCGACCTAAAAGCACGGTAATCCATGAAGGATATCCAATGTTTCTGAAATGCTGATTTTGAAGTTCGCGCATTTGAGGAGTCGTAGTGAACGAGCTGGAAAGAATCAACATTCACCAAGTTCACTTGACCCGCCGCCTTGCAACTGGCTCATTCCACAATCAACTTCCACCGCATGACATACTGATTAGAATAAATGCCTCTTCTAGCCAGGCCGACTGTGCCATGCTTGTGCGGCCAGCAGATATCTTACCGGTCGAAGAAATCTAGAGTACTATTCCTATACCGTAAAAACGCTCGGTATTATTGTAAACAAGATGCAAGAGTGGTGCCCATATACATGAAGTACTTTCTTCATTCCATTCCAGGGACGTCGTCTGGGTCCCAAGAGCAAATTCTCAAGGGACTAGGCGATGACATCAAGATGCATAGAGCTGCTCCTAACCAGGGCTCGTTCTCTAATTCCCTCCAGTGTTCCTGTCATGACTCTCTCAGCCCGAAAAGGCCGGATAATTCTTTCCGAGGAACATCACGGAGCAGCGAATTGTTCAACGGTTCTACACCAAAGATCGATACTGTATCAGAGGCTCTCGAGACCGCACTCTAGTATTGAACATGACATGCATTGTTGAGAGGGGTGTAGCTTGGAATTGGCAGATACCGTGTGGTTTTGATCTATCGTTGTATTACCTCCCCTGTTACGGCATCCAATTCATGGGCTTGTCGTATTGACAGTCAGTTGCGACAAGGGCGTACAGCAGTGGTAACCTCGATGTATGACTACGAGACAAATAGTACTTAGACGCTGCCATACCGCTAAATTAAATAAATGCTCGTTATTGGTGTGTAGCTTAGATTGCAGACAATCTCCAGCACCACAAGTCTGGCTGTATTCCTACAGTTGGCAGGGTGTGCAAGCGTTACCTCGATTGAGAACCATATCGCTGCATAAGATATGACCCTAGAATCGTTACAACATCTGGACGTTGCGCTTCGTAGTGGATCTCTCAATTTTTCTCATTCGTCGACAGCCATTTTGTGGACACAGATCTGACAGATGTTGAGGCCCACACCAGCTATCCCAACCAATCGGATGGCTTGGACTTTCTTGAGTCTCTCACATTGGTAATAGAGCCGACTCATTGACATTTCTGTTGATAAATGAAAGGACTTAATCAGGCGAACCCTCTTTCTTTGACAGTGTAGTTGATGCTCAATCAGTCTATCGATTTGGCAAGGTCTTCGTATCAGCCCCTTTGCTTGAGATGCGATTGCGTTATATCACGCCGCCTTGTTGGAAACTCCTGTGTGTGGGTGCTGACCTTGACGTTGCGAGAGCGAGTATTTGTCGGAACTCGCCAGTACTTCGACCAACTCGTAATAATCTACTGAAGCTATATCTTGGATATGGAGCGCCTTCCCCTTCTTCATAATATGAACAACGTTTCGAAATGGAGAAGGTAGATCTCAAGCATTCCCTTCAGATATTCATGCTCTCTAATAACGCAATCAAAGATTCGTTGCCCCTTTCCTTGGCGTACTGCATTGGAGTCCATCCTCGATCGTCTACCGTCATAGCATTCCTAGTGAGCCCAATCTCGATGAAGCGAGCCATAGTATCCTCACAGCCCAAGTCAGCAGCCCAATGCACGATCGTTCGATTTTGTGCATCTTTCTCTTCCAGATCTTTCCTTTGACCCTGCCACAGCGGCAACAGCAATTCCACCGATCTTGGATGGCCGTTGTCCCTAGCGCATCGTAAAGCTGTTCGACCAGGACGGTCCACGAGGCTGGGATCAGAACCGTGAGCAAGTAAAATGCTGACGAGCTCTTCGTGATCATTATTCGCCGCATAGTGCAGGGGAGTCTCTCCATATTTATCCATACTCAAAACGTCGCTACCTTTTTCGAGCAGTACTTCGAGGATATCCTTGTGTCCCTTTTCGGCAGCCCAATGAAGCGCAGTCTTTCTGTGGTGTGCGTCTTTTTCGTTTACACCTACCGCTTTGCCAAGCGCGAGTAGCACTGCCTCCAGGTCTCCATGCTGAGCTCCCCAGAATAAACGCTCAGCGGCCTTCGCAAGTTCTTCGTTACGGGTGTTGTCTTGTCTTGCAAAAGGAATGGTTGTATCTAATACCTCCAGCGTAGATCCAGCATCAGGTCCGGCGTCAGCGCCCGCCTCTATTAGCAAGTGTTCAATTTGACTTTGATTGAGCTGTCGGGCACAATCAAGAGGTGTTCGGTCATCTTTCGCTTTGTGATTGAGAGATTTCATCATAGGCAGCAGAAGCCTTATCAGCCCATCAAACTTACCCATGACAGCGTAGTGAAGGGGGGTTAGGGCGACTTCATCTTGACTATCCGCATCGCTTCCATGCTGAAGAAGTAATGCGGCAATGTGCTGCTGGCCCATTTCCGCAGCACAATGCAGAGCAGTTCGCATGTTGTAATATTTGCTGCGTAAGTTGGCGTCTGCACCCTTCTCTAGGAGGGTTTCTGCTGCTTCCGGCAATTCGAAGTATGCTGCTTCGATCAGTATATCGCCCCACCTCCCCTCCTTGAGATCGAGTTGATTGACAAATCCCAACAATGTCGGAAAGATCGGCGTACGAATAGCCAAGCTAAAAGCAGTGAGTCCATCATTGACAGGCGATCTCACATCCACTCCATGGTCGAGTAGTCTCTGGAGAACAGTAGACTGTCCGAAAATGATTGCTTTGTGCACAGGTCTCAACCCACGGGCGTCTTTGGAGTCCATTTTAGCACCGCTGTCTAACAACATATGCGCAGTTAGTTCTCGTCTTGACTCGAGCGCATGATGTAGAGGGGGTCCATCACGATGGGATGGGAGATCGATCTGGACATCTGGTCTCTTAATCAATCGACGGGCAATTGTACCATGTTCTGTACTAGCAGCGTAGTACAATGGCGTTCTTCCCTGGCTATCCTGCACATTAACATCGGTGTATGACCGCTCGAGTAGTCGTGACATGGTCATGTCGAGGTCGAATTTCGCGGCGAGGTGTAGATCTTGCAGCGATAGCGAAGCTTCGGCGACCGAACGTGCAACGGACATATGCTGAACACAATGCTCGAGATTTGCCCGGTCAGCCAGAAAATGGATGATCATGTTCACTAAGTCGTTCGTTTCAGGACTGTCTCTTGCGTGATAGCCCCAATGGTCGGCGATATAGGTGTAAAGTGGGAGCATGTCCTCTTTCGTCGTGCGATCGAAAAGTAGAAAGGTAAGGCAAGCCAATGTTAAGTTGAGCGGAGACAGCGGAAAAATGGCTTTGCGCTCCCGGTCGAAGTACTCCTGGGCAGTGTAGTGTACAAAACGGATGATATTGGTCTCCTTATCGATGACTGCCAGGCCTGCACACACAGAGAGAAGTGATTCCTCATGGATAGTAGCGTCATCATCAAAGCTAGAGTCACCGGGAGTGATAGCTAGCGCTTGCTGCAACATCGTGATGGTAAGTGGCCGATGGGTGAAAGTGAGCCAAGAGAGTACGCCTTGTGCTAGATCTCCGTCCTCCTCACTCTGGCTGCTAATTCGTTTCATGATCTGTTCGTAAGTAGCGTTCAGCTCACGTGGGAGCTCTGCTAGACCTTTCTCGACATCTTTCCTGCTGTGTTTTCTGACGATAGAGCTTACATGAAGTTGTGCGAGGAGAAACCTAGAACCATCTTATCAATTTGTGTGCAATTGGGCCAGCAGATGGATCAAATTTTTCCTTGAGAGCCACCGCAAAGCAGGAAACAATATTGATAGGACCATGTAGATATATGACAGAGGATGTCTTACATTCCATGTGTTCTCTCCACGATCATGCTTGCGATTTTTGTCTGTAATGTGTCATCGAGTCGGATGCGGCGCGCCCAATTCTTTTCTGCTTTCAGACGAGCTATGACGTGAAGATTGACATCTTGATCGTGAGCCCGAATGTCCAGTCGTAATGCGTCTTTTAATTGATATTGGATGTCTGGAATGTAACGTGAAGTCACCATGATACTTGTACATGAGGGCAACATGAGTATTCCTTCGACCAGTTCATCCCTAACTCCATTCTCTTGCGTGCACTCATCCAAAGCGTCGATGATGATGTAGACTCGAGTGAATGTTGCCATCTCGGCTTGTAATAACTCAAGATACTCGGGCAAGGTGGGATCAGTCTGCTTCTTGCTGTGGGATTCGTAAGCTTTCTTTACCCTGCTAGAGATACCAGAACGTTGTTGAAGAAGCTGCTCCAAGATACTGGCGATATACTTTGGCGTCGACTGCTGATTGAATTCGTTGTAATCACAGTAGATGCCAGCTACGGCGATATCGGATTCCTTGAATGTATTATTCAGATGATCGATGACCATTGAAGAAGCGACGGTCTTCCCAGCTCCTGGCACACCAGGGCACCAAAGAATGCGCGATACTCCGGTCTTCCAAGCCAAGAACTTATCATCGTCAAGTAGCCACGTGATAGTCCCCTCCTGGTATTTAGCGAAGATACCATGATGCTTGGACCAGAACTTCACTGGTGATATCCATGAGAGTATGTTGCGCGTTTCCTGATTGATTTGACGATTTTTGACGTCTTCAAGCTCCAATCTCACTGCTTTCGAAAGCTCTACATGATCTGCTTGCAAAGCCAGTCCAAAGAGACTTTTCTGGCGCTCTAGACTCTCCAAGATCTCCACGATCTCCCCCTTTTGGAATGGCCAGCTGAAAGTTTTGCCTAGCCTTTTAATTCCTTGTGCAGGTTCAAGAGCACTTATCAGTCTTCTCAAAGTGGCCTCGTAGCGCTCGAGCGGCTCCTCAAGTATTTTTAGTGTTGAAAAGATGGGATCGCCCGGCACCGAGTCCTGGGAAAGATCGCGAAGCGTCTCGAGGACGCCTTTGGCCCCGCTGACCTCCAGGAGAAACCGACTCTTAGATTCACTAGCATCTCGTACATTTCCCAAGTAACGTACAATAGTGCTACTAAGCTGAAGGACAGCAATAATACTTGCTACTGTGCTCAGAGGGTCCGCCATTTAATGGAGGCAAGCCTCGGAAAGATTGCACGCAAATGTTCAGATTTGGCCTCAAGATCATGGAGGCTGAAGCAATCACCCTCGTCTACCTTCCCCGCTTCAGTTTGGGCAAGAGCAACCGCGATAGCCCACGGCAGCCCAGCGTGGGCAACGCCCGCACCGCACAGAGGCTAGTGCTGGTGCGGTGCGGCTCATCCAATCAGACGTGCGGAGCGGTGCTAGGGTTCTGCGAAATAACATGCCTTGGCGCCAAGCCCCTATAGATCTAGTAGAAGCCCCTCGAACCCCTAAAATCTTTATTAGTAGGGCTTGACGTCACTAGACTACTAGTAGTAGAGAAGCCCCTGCCAAGGCTCTATTATAAGCTAGATATGCTGATAGCATGCTAGCCCGCACGAGGCTCGGTACGGAGCGGTGCTAGCTATCTGATTAGTCGGTGCGGTGCGGTGTGGGCTAGTACGGTATATGCGTCTCACCCCACGCTAGTCTGAAGAGAAGTAGCCGTAGATATACATCGCTGTTGCTACTGCTACATCCAATCGCAAATGCTCTCTCGAATAAAACTTTCCAACGGAGCAGCAGTAGCTATATCTTGAACTTTACTCCAATTATCATGTCGCCACACGGTGAGATGAAAGCTTTTCAAATCCCGTAGCTTGAGCACCGGCCCGAGATCGCTCTTCCGCCGTTGTATCTTCGGAGCGCAACAATTTAGTACCGCAATAATTCAATACCTTTACAGGCATGCATAGCCACTACTACCACCTCTTTTAAAAATTCTAAAAAGTGCAGAATATAGGGCTTGCTAAGCTTACTTTTTAGCAGTAAAGAAATAATTCTGCGACCGTACAAAACCGAGAAATATCTAAAAACGTCTACTACTACTGGTCTTGGCGCGCCAGCCTTATAGCGGAGCCGCCAAGATTATTCGAAGGCTTAGGCCAGTACCTGACTTAACCAGCAGGTAAGCAAGTCATATAAGCCCTCAGAACCACACCAAAACGGGGGCCTCACACTTGACTTGATCTTAGTGGGTATTTGGGGTCTGCTGGAGGTTTACATGTCATAACCCGGTGACCCTTGCTAACGTACCCTAACGCCATCGAACAGAATCATTTCATCAATTTCGTGATCTATCCCAACTCCCCAGCTTAGAAAAAAGTAACATAATTCAAAAAGAAACATAACTCCAGCCACCCTGTCGAGATCTCACGATGCCAATCTTCGTATCATCAGACCTTCCTTCACCCTCCTCAAACCCATCCTCTTTGGGTCCAGGTGCCTCGTTTCTGTCAGCACCATCGAACCTACTGGCAACGAGGCCGAAGACATTCAAGCGAGCTTGAATCTCGTTCGTTGGCCCAGATTCGTCGAGAAGTATAATTATTGTGATGGTAATACTCAGTGCGACAAAGAGTAAACAAAGTGCGACCAAAGTGAAAAGCGGAGCCTTCGGAACCCGGGTCACGAGTATGTTTCGACGAATTTGCTCTTGCTGGGTTGGTACTGGGTCCCAAGAAGCTGCCGACCAAGCCAACAAGGTCTTCTCGAGGTTTCGTGAATAGCTCGATGCAATTTGACTAGAGGTATTGCTCATGAAGGTGGAAAGCTGGACGTTGTATGCGAACTGCTGATATGCGGAGGGGTCGTTCATAGTGATGACTTGGCGAACGACTGCGGCGACTTCATCGCTCGCCGATGTGATGGTACCGGATGTGATGGTGTTGTTGATCCAGATGTATGTGAATTCGTGGATCGTGATTTCACAGCCCAGGATAAACCATTTGCCGACACCGGGAGATACCTCTGGTTCACTTTGCAAGCCTATGTTGCCATCAGAGATGATGAAGTAACCCAGAATGCCGGCAAAGAAAGGATTCGCGTATCGTTGAGCTGAAGTGTTCAGTGCGTGGTCAAGGCTTGTGTTGTTGAATGGGATGTTCAACGAGCTGTCCGAAAAGAACCCGACACAGCCAGCTTGGTTGTTGATACACGACGTCGAATAATATTCTTGGTTACCCTTTAAAATAAAGTCGACGCTGCCCTTGAAGTTCTCTGAGCAGTTGAAAGCTACTCCTCCTGTCCAATCGTCTTTTGGTTGATCAAAGTATGTAAACTCCATGTTGCAATTCCGACTGATGGGGTGGCATGAACTACTGGCTGCAAAGGTCGTAGCTTTGAAGTCGACGTCTGGCCGAGGGTTAGCCGGCGCAAGAAAAGAAAAGTTGGTCCCATTGTGGGTGCTTGTCAAGATCTGGCGGTGGCTCGAGACGTTCATAATAATCTGGTATGGGTCACCAAGGTAAGCTGATCCAACGCAGGGTGGCGAAGCCATGAGCGTAGAACGATTGAATGAAGCGACACACGCGTCTGGAATACTGTCGCCGTAAGCTTGAGCGGTGGAATTGGAAAACGACATTTGAGACACAATGACAGCTGACATTGTGACCTGGAACCAAGTGTCGACTGCCCATATCACAGTGCTACTATCATTAGCCATGTACTGATACCGCGTGATACCCGGGCTTTACCTCAGAGTCGAGACAACCAACAAGGAGGTCATCGTGTAAGATAGTAGGCCGTTAATCCTGTGCCTTCGCTTACCCACGAGGTACCACATGGTATCCCACAGAGACGTGAGCTTAGCCTCAAAGCCCTCAAAAAGAAGGCCAAGCTGGTAGGTTGTCGGAAGGTTCTCGATTTGCCGGTTCACGGAGTACCGGCTCAAGCGTCTTGCAACACGGTAGGACACCAGTGTCATGATGAAGCCTGGTGAGAGCCCTGCTATGGTACTTGCCCACGAGGCAAGTGTAGTCAACTGTGTGGCGCTGAAGTCAACAAAGTAGGCTTCCGCATCATCAATATCGCCTGGAAGCCTTAGCTCGGGTAAGGATGATGTTCCCCGTTCAAGTCGTCGACTAAAAATAAGGTAGACCAAAACCCCAATAATTACAATAAAGGGCAGAGTAGTCATGGCCACGGCTGGGACGAAGTTGTGCCAAAGGTTATCACGACGCTGGCTTCTAGACCTGCTAGCGACAATGCTAGTAATATGTGAAGGGCGTCTCTGGTGATGTTCGGAGTCGTGATCAAATAGATTTGTTTCGCTTCCGCTGCTGCGGATTAGTGCTGTTAGATGTTCTTTCTCGCCAACGACAGTCGGAGGTGCTAGAAGAGTCATCTGAATGTCTGCGGTCTGCGCTGAAGGACAGGTCTGTTAGTCGACTGGTGAAGCTGGGTCTGACGGTGCCTCAACGGAGGTTGACATAGTATTAGTTGAATTCGATACATCGTGGGGCGAATCTCAGTTTTATGTACTTAAGTTTCAGGAGCTTTCAGTCTTGGAGTAGGCTGACCGCAGCACTGGGAGTCCACGCGGCTGAAACGCTTCTTGTTTCGGAGATTTCCGAATATCAAACATGAGAGGGCGTCAAAGGGCAGTTTCGGATTGGCCAAGAGTGAAGAGAGGCGTGGGTAGGCAGTGCTCTCAAGATGACACAAATCCAGCGCAAAGCGATAATCCGAGGTGAATATCATGGTTGAGGTATACAGAATTCAATGCACCTTTGTAGATGGCTTGAGTGGATCAAATGCTATATTGTTTGGAGTAAGAATGACAATGCAGCAAAGCCTTCCACGGGACGGAGAGATGGCAGAGGGGAACCTACGGTGTGGGTGGTGTCGCACACTCTAGGCATCTCGCCGGCATCCATCCCAAGTAGCGAGCCAAGTCGCGATTACATTCAAAAAGAGCTGGAATTGAATTCCATAAGGACAAAAATGCCCTGCGGAAGAGATAGCTGCGGATCAGGCAGAGTCGCGAACTCGTGAACTGCCTACTTCAGTGACTTGACACAAGCCCAGTAGATTGGCGAGATACTCAACAGCTGGAAGTAGAGATCATCAACAGCATACCAAGCGAGTTGAGAAGGTGTGGGAAACCTCTACAGCTGCAGCTGAGTACGATGTCTCTCAAATAGGCAGCGACTGCACGTCGGAAGGATTGAAGGAGGCTGTTTGAGATTTTTGACGGCGTGGGGCACCAGAGGTAGGCTACTATATCCACACCACTTGGTCCACATTGGTCAATCTATCTCGACCCAAGCCTCGGCTTTAGACAGAGGTTTCTCCTGTAGCCTCCACCACAGCCTAGTCCCTCATTATATGAGTGTGCCCTAGTCTACAATGGCAACACAACTACCCGACGAATTGTTGTCCTCCCTGAACGAGAGTATCAAATGTAGAGAGCTCCAACATCAGCAAACAGCCTGCCTCTTGACCGTGAGTCCGCATCTCCCTTGCACATCTAATACTCACGAACCCAACAGTCTGACCTCTTCAGTCCACCGAACTTAGTTCTCCACGGTACAGAAGCAACAGGCAAAAGCCTTACCATCAATGCATTGCTCTCAGCAATAGAGATCCCTAGCGCCATCATTCGATCGAAAGAATGCATCACAACTCGGCACCTCCTCGAACGAACCATCACAGGGGTCCAAGAAGCATTGGGAGACATCGCTCCCTCGGTTGATGGGCGATGCGAAAGCATCAGCGCTTTCGTCGTGCAATTGCAACGGCTATTGGAAGATCAGAAGAAATTCATCCTCGTCTTCGATAACATCGACCGCCAGCGCGAAGCTGCACCCACCCTCCTACCAGCTCTTGCACGCTTAGGCGAATTGGTATATTACTACCAACTCTCTCCTCCACAGTCTGCAAGCTGATGATGAACCCAGATCCCAAACCTCTCCACGGTCTTCATAATAACCTTCCCCCGCCCCCATTTCTTCCACAAACCCGGTATCCCACACATCCATTTCCCAACCTACACCCGCGCCGAACTCCTCACCCTCATCTCCTTATCCCCGCTCCCTCTCCAACCACCTCCCTCGACATCGCCCCCTCCCAACCTCCCAACCTTCACCCAAGCAGACCTCGACTACCTATGGCCACGCTTCACAACTGCCGTCCACGACTCCCTCTCCCAACCAGCCTCCAACACCCTCCCCTCCCTCCGCACCCTCTGCACCCGCCTCTGGCCCCCCTTCATCGCCCCAATCCTCGCAAACCACTACTCCCCACGCGAATTCTCAAAACTAATGGTCCGCAACCGTCATCTCTTCCAATCAGAAGACGCCCTCAAAATCTCCATCGTCCCCCCACAACCACAACCACACTTAAATCCCGCCTCATCCTCACAACACCAACCCCACCACAAGAATGCACCAACGAAAACATCCCCCCTCCCCCCGCTCCCAACCCACCTCCTCCTAACCGCCTACCTCGCCTCGCACACCCTCCCCAAACACGACACCCTCCTCTTCTCCAAATACGCCACCAAACGCAAACGTCGCGCCGGCGGCGGCGGCGGAGCACCCGTCCCTCGAACGCCCAACAAAAAAACCCACGTCGCAAACACCAACCGCAAGATCTCGCGTATCCAAATGCTCGGGGCGCAAGCATTCCCCTTGGAACGAATGCTGGCGATATATTCGGCTTTATTCCGCGACTACGATGATGATGATGATGAGGGCGAGGAGGATTGGAGAGGGAATAAGAGGAAGAGGAAGAAAGGGAATCAGGGCGGAGAAGCGGAGATATTGATGCAGTTTACCACGTTGGTGGGGATGGGGTTGATTGTGCGTGCTGGTGCTGCAGCGGGAGGAGGAGGCGATGTGTTGGAGAATGGAGGGGGGAAATGGAGGGTTAATGTGGGGAGGGAGTATATTCGGCTGGTGGCTCGAAATGTAAGGTTCGATATAGATACCTACCTTCTCGAATGAATATCATTTCGTTCAAGTCATCACATACCTTGCATTATCACTGGAAGTCGAGAGTCATTCATGTTGCGTCCATGACTTGAGTTGAAGGGAATTCATATCATCGGCAGATAAATGCACCTAACAACGATCATGCCCCCTTATAACCCCTTCCTCCTTTTCATCCCCTCAACCCACCCCTCCACCTTCCCCCTAGGCACAACAAAACACCTCACACCCCCATCCACAACCTCCACCTTGCCCCCGGCAAGCACATCCAACAACCGCATCTTCCTCCCCACCTTCACCATCCCTCCCTCCTTCGTCTCCATAAATGTCTCCACCCCATCCAAAACATACTCCCCCTCCGCATCCCACCCCACCCCCTCCCCCAAAACCGTAACAAGGATCTCAGCAAATAAAGCCGTCTCACCTACACCCTTCAAAAAATCACTCTCCCCCACAAGCGGATAAAGCACCAACACAGGCCAAAAAACCTCACTCGTCGGACTCAGCGGATCGGGCCTCAAACAAACACTCGCGTCTTCCAAATCCGGTTGCTTGCCTGTCCACTTCACTTTGATCCCTCTCGCCGAGATCGCCGCACTCAACGTTAATTGCTCTTTCCTGCACCTTTCCTCCGCTGTCACTTTCTTTGCTTCTTTTTCCTCGGCTTCTTGTTTCGCGGCTAGGATACGGGAATGGAGGGACTGGAAGGCGAGATGTTCGGGTGAGGGTTTCATGGCTATGTTTGTGGAGATGAGGGTAGGGGATGTGAGGGCTAGGCCGCGGGCGCAGGTATCGAGTGCAAGGGTGTGTTTGGAGAGGGCGAGGAGGGCGAGGGTGGAGCGGTAGTGGGCTTTTGTGTTGGTTGGGGAGAGGCGGAGGGTGTGCGATGTGTCGGTGAGGGCGGAGCGGTAGTTTTCTGGAATTTTCGCATGAGTATAGCACGTTGGGATGTTTGGTGTGGAGGTGGGATAGGAATGGGGAAGGGAAGGATGTACTTAGTTCCAAATTACACAGCGCCCGATTGACATAGCACATCTCCTCAATTTTCCTCTCCCTCTCCTTCTCATCCTCCTCCTGCTCTGATCCACGATCACCACCCCCATCGTTATTCGACTGCGCGCCCTGCTGTCCCGATTGTCTTTTGAGAGCTAGGATCCCCTTGGTATAAAATTCCTTCGCATCCCGCCACCTCTTCTCCCCCACCATCTCATTCCCCCTCTCCTTAAACCCCAACGCGACCTCCGCCCTCGTACCTTCATACTGCAGCGCGCGGAGTGCTTCCAATTCGATGTTTTCTTCGGAGGCTATGGTGCTGGGCTCGTCAGCTAATCAACTCCCGAAAATATCAAAACCGAAGGGCCGGCATAGACATCCATGAGGGCAATGAAGGCAAGTTGAAAGGTGATCCGGTGAAGGGAGCGTTGAGAATGAAAGGCAGTTTGTACCTTCACCATCCACACCAGCAGCTTCGTCGAGATTGGTCATGAAGAGAGGTGTCCGTTTCATCATCTGGACGATTTCGTCGGCGGTGTGCGAGCGGACGGAGTCCATAGCCGGAGGGAGCGAGGGCGTGGTGGAGGAGGAGGCATCTTGGGCTTTTGGTTTGGTGGGGATGGGGAAGGGCATTTCGGTGGATGGAGGGAGGGGATTGGAAGAGTTGAAGTCCTCGGGGAGCTCTTGTATTCGAGACATTTTTGGATCACTGGAGAAGACCTTACGAGTAGTTGAATGAATTGTAGTAGGAGACCTCGGACGAAGTGAGGTGCCTCGGCTTTAACCGGAGATAAATTTCCGTGCAAACACCCCTGAGATCCATAGGTAGGGATCCAAAGCCGCAGCCAGCTATTGTAATCGCTCTATCAAAGGTCGAGGATTGATATCGTTTTTATTGAACGCTAAGATATGCTACCAATGCATGTACATACAAGACAGGCCCAAAAGCGACAGTATTCGAAAGCCTCGACCATCTAAGACAAGAAAAGCTCGCAGTGAAGGATATCGTCAGACCGGTTCCCAACGCACGTTGCAGATGCAAAACGAGAGTATCGTAGTTGTATCATCGCTGTAGAAATCGTATCGCCCCATGCTTTTGCAATCGCCTTCACCCTTGTACAGATCGCGCAATGCCCATGCCATTTATATACCCATGTATATGTATCAACAGAAGAGAAAGCTCGGGATGTCTAGGCAGCCCCAGCGATGCCGACCGCCTGTGCCTTCATCTCGTCTGGTTTGCCGATGATTTCGTAAGGCGCACGTTGAACGATGCCACCGGTCTTAGGGAGTTGAGTCCCGACTCCCATGAGGTAGACATCCACGTCGCGAGCGGCTTGACGACCTTCATTAATTCCCCTAGACTAAATTAGCACGGCTCGTCAACAAGAAAGCAGAGATGGGACATACCAAACGATCAAGCTCTGCCCACGTCTGCAATCTCCAGCAGCAAAAACACCAGGAAGATTAGTATTGTACTTGCCCGGCGGTGTCTTGATGTTCTTGCGTGCGTCCTTCTCAACATCAGTACCCAGCATACGATCATCAGGACCCAAGAAGCCCATCGACAGCATGACGAGCTGAGCCGGGAAGAATTGCTCGCTGCCTTCGACCTTCTTCATGTCCCAACCGCCGGATACGCTCTTGGTCCATTCAACGCGGTGAATGTTGATGCCGCTGACATGGCCCTTGTCGTCGCCAACAAATTCCTCACTCATGACGCAGTATTCGCGTGGATCTTTGCCATGATGGGTCTTGACTTCGGTGTGGCCATAGTCCACGCGATAGATCCGTGGCCATTGCGGCCATGGGTTATCGCGTGCTCGTTCGGGTGGAGGCTGAGGAAGTAGCTCAAAGTTGGTGACAGACTTGGCCCCGTGGCGGACTGATGTCCCGATACAATCGTTGCCGGTATCTCCACCGCCAATGACAATGACATCTTTATCCTTTGCCGAAATGTATTCGCCGTCAGCGAGCTCCGAGTCAAGAAGCGACTTCGTATTCTTGTGGAGGAATTGCATCGCGAAATGGATGCCTTCGAGCTCACGATTAGGGATTTTGAGGTCTCGTGCAACAGTGGCTCCAGTCGCAATCACTACAGCATCATTCTCTTGACGGAGAGATTGCAACGTGATGTCGCTATCAGGCCCAACCTCAACACCGGTGATGAATTTGACACCTTCGTCAGCCATGAAATCCACTCGGCGTTGAACAATGGTTTTGTCGAGCTTCATGTTGGGAATGCCGTACATGAGCAGCCCGCCAACCCGGTCAGATCGCTCGTAAACAGTGACAACGTGACCCGCTTTGTTCAATTGGTCTGCTACACTGAGACCAGCAGGACCAGATCCAACAACAGCCACGGTCTTGCCGGTACGGTGATGCGGAGGATTCGGCACCATCCAGCCCATATCAAACCCTCGATCAATGATG
Source organism: Rusavskia elegans (assembly GCA_011316305.1). Lineage (NCBI taxonomy): Eukaryota > Fungi > Ascomycota > Lecanoromycetes > Teloschistales > Teloschistaceae > Rusavskia > Rusavskia elegans. The sequence goes on from SAUG01000033.1 coordinate 231,116, forward strand.
GCACACTCAATCGACTTGATACCAACGGGATCTTCATTGATGCCGAGGACACAAGCGCCTTCGCAAGGTGCAGGGCACACTCGTCCGGTGAATTCGGGGAAGTTATTGGTCATCAACAGGCGATCCAGTGCGTCTCTCCATTGGTTCTGAAAGACGAGTTCGTTCCATTTGGGAATGATATTGGAGATCGGGCAGCCAGTGTCGGATTGGCAAAAGGGTACACCGCAATCCATACAGCGAGCAGCCTGGTACTTCAACTCGTCTTCATTAAGGCGAGAGGATAGCTCTTTCCAATCGCGAGTCCGAGTCTGCGGCTTTCTGTACTTCTCGGCACGTCGTTGATACTTCATGAAACCTTTGGTCTTGTCGAGCACGAGCGCAGACTTTTTCTTTTCGGCCTTCGCGTCCGTGATACTATCTTCCATGTCGAGCATGTCGGTCTTCTTGGCGTGCGCTTCCTTGTCGTGCTCTTGCTTTTTGGAGTCTTCGTGCAGTTGCCGAACGGGATTGCCTGGTAACAACGGCAATGGGTATTGCTCCTTCTTGGCTTGCTCTGCCTTGGCTGCTTCTTCAGCCATGACGCGCTTGTAATCGATAGGTAGGACCTTGACCAGCCGACTCAAGGCGCGATTGAATTCTAGTAGACACCTTGCTGCCAGTTCGGAACCGGTATAGTGGTGATGATCTTCGATCAATCCTCTGATGAACGCAATCTCTGTTGGATCCTCCAAGCCTGACACCTCGACCATCTCCGTATTAACCTTAGATGCAAAGTCTTGATTCAGATCCAGAACATAGGCGATGCCACCTGACATACCAGCCGCAAAGTTTCGACCGGTATTGCCAAGTACAAGGACACGACCACCAGTCATGTATTCGCATCCGTGGTCGCCAACTCCCTCAACGACAGCTGTAGCACCGGAGTTGCGAACAGCGAATCGTTCAGCAGCCATGCCACGGAAATAGCATGTACCCTGGGTTGCGCCATACAAGCAGACGTTGCCAATCAGCACGTTCTCTTCAGCTCTGAATAGTGCTGATCGTGGTGGGTAGATGATCAAGCGGCCGCCCGAGAGCCCCTTCCCAACGTAGTCGTTGGCATCTCCTTCGAGCTCCAGTGTGACGCCGGGCGCGAGGAAAGCACCGAATGACTGACCGGCCGAACCCTTGATGTTGGCGTGAATGGTGTCCTGTGGAAGACCTGCTTCACCGTATCGCCTGCTGATCTGGTACGATAGGGTTGCGCCCAACGCACGGTCAGTGTTCACAATGTCACATTCGATGCGGCAGGGGAGACCCTTTTCAAGTGCAAGCTCGGATTCGGCGATCAGCTTGTTGTCGAGGCGAATGTGCAGTCGATGATCTTGCTTCCGCACGTTGTATGTTGCGACACCAGGCCGAAGATGGTGTGCAGGGGTAAGGATGAGACCCAAGTCAAGGTTCTCGGTCTTGGCTGTACGGAGGTCCTCCCTCATATGCAGGACTTCGGAATGGCCGACCATCTCGTTGATGGTGCGGAAACCAAGCTTGGCCATGATTGCTCGAAGCTCGTTTGCTATGTAGTAGAAGAAATTGATGACATGTTCAGGTGTGCCTTGGAATTTCTTGCGAAGCTCTGGGTCTTGAGTGGCAATACCGACAGGGCAAGTGTTCTGTTGAAACATAGTTAGCATTCGTTCAGCAGCAGGAACCATAATCTAGAATGCTCGACATGCTGCTTAGGGCCCACAAAACGAGGCTCTTTGACGACTGAAAGTCAATTCCAAGTATGTCGAGGCGCAAGTCAAGCAGTTGAGGACCGATTCCAAGGAATCGATGTACGAAGTGGAAACGTGTGGGTTGAAGACCTACCAAGTGGCATTTCCTAAAGCAAATGTCAGAATTAGCAAATCATTCCGATACCAACTCGTAGAGATAGGAATATGGTGAAGTGGTTTTCAGAGAGCGCTTACCTCATCATAATGCAGCCCATAGCAATTAGAGGTGTCGTCGCGAACCCCCATTCTTCCGCACCAAGCAGGCAGGCGATGGCGACGTCCCTGCCAGTTCGAATCTGCCCATCAGTCTGAACAATGACTCGGCCTCTCAAATCATTAAGCACGAGGGTCTGATGAGTCTCGGCGAGACCCAACTCCCATGGAAGACCAGCGTACTTGATGCCGGTCCATCGAGAGGCACCGGTGCCGCCATCATGACCGGATATCAAAATATGATCAGCCTTGGCTTTGGCAACCCCTGACGCGACAATCCCGACTCCAGTCTCGGAAACCAATTTCACAGAAACTCTGGACCGAGGATTCGAACACTTCAAATCGTAGATCAGCTGCTTCAGGTCTTCGATCGAGTAGATGTCGTGATGTGGAGGTGGTGAGATCAATCCGACGCCGGGCGTGGAATGCCGAGTCCGTGCAATGGGTCCGGAGACTTTGTGACCTGGCAATTCACCACCTTCTCCAGGCTTTGCGCCTTGAGCCATCTTGATCTGCAGCTCGTCGGAATCGGCCAAATAGTTTGACGTGACACCGAATCGACCGGAGGCAATCTGCTTGATAGCAGAGCGCATGCTGTCTCCATTCTCCATCACCAGGCTTCGCTCTGGATCCTCTCCGCCCTCGCCAGTGTTGGACTTGCCGCCAAGCCGGTTCATTGCCACTGCAAGAGTCGAGTGAGATTCCATAGAAATTGATCCGTAGGACATGGCACCCGTAACAAAGCGCCGCACGATCTCAGTCCACGGCTCCACCTGCTCGATGGGGACCGGTGTCCTATCATCGAAGCTGAAATCAAGCATACCACGGAGCGTGCAATTCTTGATCTGCTCATACTCGGACATTGAATATGCCTCGTATGACTTGTCGTTTTTTGTTCGGACAGCGTCTTGTATATTGGCAATGCTGGTAGGATCGTTGATATGCGGCTCTCCACCATCTCTCCAGTGGTACTCGCCTGACTCTGCAAGACCGGGAATGCTTACGATGTCGCGAGATGGGAATCCCTTTTCGTGGAAGGCGAACGCGTCCTGTGCGATGAGCTCGAATGTCATGCCCTTGACACGTGTGGCGGTCCCTGTGAAACAGCGGTCCACGACGCTATCATCAACGCCAAGTGCCTCGAAGATCTGAGCTCCTTTGTAGCTCTGGAGTGTTGAGATACCCATCTTACTCATGACCTTCAAGATACCGCCATCACAGGAATGCTTGTAGTTTTCGATGAGAGCATCGTCTGAAAGCTTCTTTCTGATGAGCTTCTCGCGGTTCATCTTGAGTATACATTCCAATGCCAGATATGGACAGATAGCATCTGCACCGTAGCCAAGCAGTACGCACATGTGATGCACTTCACGGGCTTCGGCGGTCTCGACGATTATTGCTGCTTGCGACCTCCACTTGTTGCGGACCATGTGATGATGAACCATACCCGTTGCTAGAAGGGCAGAAACGGGGACTCGATCGACGGAAGTCGCCCGATCTGACAGTACCAGCAACTTGTAGTGAGACTCGATGCCTTCAGTCACGGACTGGCAGATACGATCCAACGCGTTCATGTATCCAGCGATACCTTCACTTTTGGGGAAAGTGATATCGATGGTTTTGACTGTCCACGTGCGGTACAAGGTCGTAATGCTTGTTAATGCGCTGAAATCCTGTAAAGAAAGCATGGGAGATGGCAACAGCAGGCGGTGGCACTGAGAGGAATCCAACTCGAGAAGATTACCTTGAGGGCCAACATAGCAGCCCAAGGACATGACGATAGCTTCTCGAATAGGGTCAATTGGCGGGTTGGTGACTTGGGCGAAGAGTTGGCGGAAATACTCATAGAGCAGTCTCGGCTGCTGGGCAAGACAGGCAAGGGGAGCATCATTGCCCATCGAACCCAGGGCTTCCTTCGAGTCTGCTGCCATTGGTCCCAACAGCAAACTTACTTGTTCGAAAGAGTACCCGAATGCTTTCAGCATGGGATCAGCTTGGATGCCGACATCATTGAGCTCGCACACGGTCTCAAGGCCCTGTTCTATCAACTGCGTTCGAATATCATCAAGACTGATCAGCTCCTTCTGCAACCACGACCGAAAATCCTTCCGATGGGAGACATTGTGTTTCAGTTCCGCATCGTCGACGATACGCCCAGCCAGCGTATCGACTAAAAGCATCTTCCCCGGCTGCAACCGACCCTTTTGAACAACATTCTCGGGATCGAGCTGGATCGTTCCGACCTCAGACGCACATACAATACGATCGTCGGCTGTGACATAGTATCTGCAAGGTCGAAGGCCATTTCTGTCGAGATTCGCTCCGCAGTATCTCCCGTCGGAGAATGTGAACAGAGCCGGGCCATCCCACGGCTCCATCAAACAAGCCGCCCACTGGTAGTATGCCGTTTTTTCTGGGTCCATGGCTGCATTGTCTTCCCAGGCTTCGGGTACCATCAGCATGATGGCTTCGGGAAGGGATAGAACTCCGTTGATTGTCAAGAGTTCGAGGACGTTGTCAAAAGCAGCCGAGTCGGAACCTCCGTCTTCGACGATCGGATAGAGTTGATCGAGCTCCTCTTTGAAGAAATCCGACTGCATGACGCCTTCTCTTGCCCGCATCCAATTTTTGTTTCCCCGCAATGTGTTGATTTCGCCTGGACTTGATTAATTATTTTCCATTGTCTGCGAGACAGCAAGAGGCTCACCATTATGGGCCGCCCATCGAAGCGGTTGCGCGCGGTCCCAGCTGGGAAAGGTATTGGTGGAAAAGCGCGAGTGGACCAAGGCGAAATGCCCTTCGTAGTCCACCGATACCAAATCATGGTAGTATTGATATACTTGGACCGGCGACAACTGGCCCTTGTAAACAATGTTTTTATTGCTCAGTGAGCATAGATAGAACCAATTGTGGAGGCCAATGGTATGGGTGGCGCGCTTCCGCAGGACGTAGAGTTGACGTTCGAATTGTTTCTCATCGAATTTCTCGGGGTCTGTGACATCGGGTTTGTTGTCCTGGCCATAGGCTGAAGACAGCACGACAAAGGGCTGAAGGATCAACGGCTCTCGGGAAAGTGCAGCTGGCCCTAGCAGGCTCGAGTCTCGGGGAACCTCCCGCCACCCAAGCACCCTGAGACCAAGGGACTCGGCGATCTCTTCGAATGTCGTGGTGGAATCTTGGAGGGTCTCGGTGTCGGGCTTGAAAAACAGATTGCCTGCCGCGTACTGGCCCAAGGGAGGCAGTTCATAGCCTGTTTCCCTTGCAAAGTTCTTGATGAAGAAGCGATGGGGAATGGATGTCATGACACCGGCGCCATCTCCATCTCTTGCATCGGAGCCCACCGCACCGCGATGGGTCATGTTACACAGCAAATTCCGAGCTGGGTGCACCAAGGTCAATGGTGTTCAAGGATCACGGCAGAGCGGGGAACCTTACCATCGCTGATGATCTTGTGGCTGGCCGTGCCCTTGATATGGCTGCGACTCCATCAGTACCCGTGGCGCTCAACAAGACGGCTGAGAGTGGGCAAGCTCACGCAGCAAAGCCGACACCGCAGGCATCCTTCTCGTACTCGGGATCGTAGAGGCCCTGCTTGAGCGGCAGAGCGCCGGCCCATGACCGGTTCTCCGGGGTGTTGTTGTACTCGTAGACGTTGGTGGGGTATTCCTCTTCTACTTGTGGTCCATAAATGTCCTCCACGAAACCCATCTCACGGACGGGCGGCCGTGGGTGATGTGGAGTTGCAGTAGGCAGTTGTTGCAGCAGTGAATTCGGGTATCAGGACTGCTCTGAGCGAAGATCTGACAGAGTTGAGGTGGTCGAGGAAGTGGGCAGAGAATAAGAATAAAGATGGGGGAGAAAAGCAAGGGCGATTGCGGGAAAAGTCGCGAGAACCCCACGGTGGCAAAGGGCGGATCGGAACTTTTTGTCCCAAGGAAGTTGCAACGCTACACGGGCATTGGTGTTGATGGTGTTGTGCAGCTCTGTGCGGATACAGCAGACTTGGCAGCGTCTGGGGTACTTTCTCTGATGCCCGATTACAACATATCAGGGTGAAAATCACGTTTAGGCCCAGTCGAGCAGTAACACAGGCCGCCAATTGGTCCAAAGGCTGCCTTATCTATCCAACTAGCGTCGCAGATGACACCTATGCATGCAACCTTAATTCTGGATTATCTCAGTCTAGACAATCACAGACAACCCACCTTGGACCGACTCCAGAGCCTTCCGAACTCGGCAATCTCCCGTGTGAACACTAAGGCTGCCTACCACGGATATCGGCATGAGTCTTCCCTCCGCAACACTGCACCGATTGTGTCGTACGGAGACCTCTTGTCTGTATTCTACGGATACCTGTGTGATGCAGTGAACTTGTGTTTATGCAGCATGTTTCATGCTTGGACCCTTCTTTCCATTGTGGCGGTGCGGCTATCCTACCCCACATGGCAGTATACACGACTCGCGTGCACGATCCTCAATCATTCAATCATTGACCATTGGGAGCTCTACTTGGTTCTTTTTGGTGTGCGTCTGGCCACACCCCTTCATCGGACTCCCGAAAGCTTCGAGGTATAAGCTTCAGATCGACGATGGTGGCCGTTGATCGATCGACTTTCTACTCCAATGTGGCACACCTTTGGAACACACCCACTTCTGCAACACGCTAGTAACGGCCGCTAATCTAGCTACTCTTGGCATACCTTGCCCTATCAAAAATTCAAAATACAAGAGCTTGTAGCAGAGGAAGCTTTATCTATAGTAAAACGTACTATTCGGCTAGCAAGACAGCAAGTGGTAAAGAGATCTTTAAAATTTAGGGGCAAGATTCTTCTAAGAACGTGAATATACAGAGGGCTTAGCTCAATCCATTAAAGTCCTTGTTGCAGAAGTGGGGTGGCCATATTGGAGTACTGACCAATCCACGGTGTTGCATTGTCATCGAGTCTTGGCAATCACGCACAAAGCATGGCGCGTGACTTTTAGCGGCGAGAAGACTCTAGTCGGTTTTCAAAGTGCTGGTACTGCAGCGAAACAACCAATTGATGTCAAGTCGCAACAGGCAAGTTAAGTCATCTTCTCGCTAAGCTCAGCGTCCTCTGTGCTTCTATCAAGCTCTCAGTCTTACCCGTGCGGCCAACTTTCTCATCATGCCTCGATCTCCATCACTCGATGTCTCTACTGGATAAGTCAATAATACAAGTCTGCGATCTTTACTCCCTCTAATATGGCTCCTTTTGGATTCTGTGTAAGGCTAAAAAACGACTTCCTTCCCATCCAGTCTGAGACGGTCTCTTGTAGTAAATATGGTCAACCGGGCTTGGATCGATAGCAAGATGTCACTGGTTCCCACGCAGATTATCAATCTTCATCCCCGACACAAGAACTGGCTGCTCGCTCGACGAATTTCTTGCCTCGTACCTTGTGAGGTAATAGGATTGTCGGAGGTGCACAAAACGAAGCGTCTTTGACTGACTGGCTCCTGCTCAAATCCTCCGCTTCTAAGAAGAAATCGAGTCGAACCAATCTGGACTAATCTAACTATGTCAACCTGTATCATTCCTAGACTGTTGGCACGAGCCCACAGCTGTTCATTTGCTGGACAATTCAAGCCAGCAGCGGGCTCCGGTCACGTTGGTTCTTTGACTGCGCACCTCGATCCCTCAGCTTTTGAGCTCTGTCTCGCAGCATCTTCCGCAAGTGGCAAAGATTTGACGATCAGATAATTGGGTCTAAGAGCCTGAGGTTGACGGATTGTTGTGCAAGGACCGACTGGGTTGCTGCAGTCTTGGGAGTACTGGAGGCGAAACCCCCAACGAACGGAGACGGACACATGATGAGTTGACGGTGATTCAATCTAGCCACAGGCTAATAGTCGTACGTTGAAGGATGGAGTTGAATGGCGAACGCTCGCGTCGCGACGTCCAACTTGTCCTTCCTTCTGACCCGTTTGTCAGTACTTTTCCCAGCTACTTTACCACAATCCCGCCTGACTTTGGAGCTGACCCTGGTAAGCTAGGCAATCGAGGTCTCGGATGCACCACCAAGCTATGGGATGAGACATGCTGTTGCTCCCGAGGAGAATATTGCAGGCATCCTGACTCCGGAATCTACCGTAGCCAGTGCTTGCCAATCCACCACAGCTCACCAGGCGACTTTTGAAGGATTGTTTCTAACAGGGAATTCTCTACGTAGTTATGTTAACACAGTGTCTCTCGCCGACAAGACGCCCCGTATTGGCGCAAATAGGTGTCTCCTGTCTGGGCTATCCGTCGAGAATAGCGAACAAGCCAAACCATAACCATACTGTTCCGCCCGATTGCAGCCCGCTCTGTTCCAACTTGCGGCTTTAACGACCATTCGCCAACGGACAACGCGCCATATGCGCCGGATGCTATTCTTTCATTGCCGCCGAGTGGATCTCTTCCATCGTAGTACCTGCAGAGGACGCTCTTATAATCCTTCGAAGCATTCAGCTACTGAGCCTTCACAACTCCGGAGTAACTCACAACCTTCGAATCACGAAGTCGAAAATAAGGGCAGAATTGATGTTGTTACCAAGGAAAATCGCCCATCCTCTCGCAAGGCAGACTCGATGCGCAAAAAGCGTTATGCGATCACGGACAAGTTTCGAGAGCCCGTACCCATTGGCGCAGCGTCGATGACATTGCGTATATTTTGAAGTCGCTTCTCTTTTATTGTTTACAGGTAAGACAACCGTCGAGGCTCTCAACGTCATCGCGTCATCGGCAAATCCACTGAACGTCGAGACCACCCTCTGGACGTTGCCAATATGTTTCTTTACTCCACGTCTACCCTATCAGCCTTGCTATTTACTTCTTCGGTCCTTGCCTCTCCTCTAGCTACGCTGTCAGAACAAGACTCGCTGTCTACGAGAGCTGTTATAAACTGCACCAGCCTCACGGCCCAGCGAAACGCTGCATGTTGGGACAGCTTGAAGATAGCAGAGTACCTTACCAATTGGCGGAAGACAACCCCAGTCTGCACCGGAAGCAACAATGGCGGTTCCGATTGTTGTCGCCCGCCCGCGGTGGAAACGTGGTCAGCATGCTACCTCAGACTAACCGGTGGGAATCACACCTGCAACAACCTCGATAGCCAAAGCTGCGAACTATCAGACCACCTGCCACCAGACGAGCGTGTAGATCCGGCCGAGAAACCTCAAGCATATTATGTGAGAGCAACCATCAACCAAGTCCGTGATCTCTTCATTGGCTACAACGCAGGTGCGACGAACTCCTCTCTCCTGGCGGTTTCCTACGCAATGTGTTGCCAGGAGCACATAGAAGCTAACTATGACACAGCGCTGAATCTCGATCCCCGTCGGCTGACCAAGATTTTGGAAGCCTTCAAGATCGACAACAAAGAGATAGTTCGACCGCTCAACCTCCAGCTCCAGTTGGCGATCCCCGAAATACTCGGCCTCAACGTGGCAGCAGTAAGTCATCCAATCAAATCCTCATCCAGCACCTCCATCTTCCCAACAACATCCAACATCACATTAACCACCCTCCTTCCCTCTCCACAGGCCACCAACACCAACCCCAACCCCAACCCCCACTACCGCGAACTCGCCCAAATCTGGACCTCCGCCCTCGCCTCCGCCCCCGCCGTCGCCTCAGCCCTCTTTCCCCCCTCCCCCCTAAACGCCCAACAATTCGACTTCACCCACTTCAACCTCTCTTCCCCCACCATCTCCACCCACATCCTCTCCGGCCTCTCCAAAATCCTCTCCGACCTCCCCTCCTTCCTCGGTTTCGCCTCCAACGGCACCTTCTCCTCCTCTTCCTCTTCCTCCCCATCCGCCGCTCTCCTCACCTCAAAAGACCTCGACGACCTCCATCTCGGCGCCTACACATTCGTAACCTCCCGCTTCATGCAATCCCAAAACCTCTACGCCATCCCCGGTGAAATCGTCTCCGAAGCCTCATGGCGCCATTACATCGCCGACGATCAATGTCCTGGACGCGCAGGCACGATCTGTGTAGCCGGCGAGGGGAAATTCGTTTATTGGAGCCCTAGCACTCATCGAAGCTATCAGCTGAAGAGCAAAGGGGGCACGAAGATCACGGTCCAAGGTTTAGTGGAAGGGGTGAATGAAGGGGGTTTTGCGGATGCGGAATTGTTGTTCGATGGGAATTATAACTGTACGGCTGAGGGGAGGGCGGGGGGTGCGATTGTGGAGGTTGTGGAGGGGAGGGAGGTGGATGTTGCTTGTTTGAGTCAGTTGCCGATGTATTTGGAGTGTGGGACGCCGTGTCCTAAGGGGGCGGTGTTGGTGGGGGGGTTGTGTCCGTTTGGGAATGTGACGAGGTGTTGAAATGGGTGGGAGCGGAGAAGTATGGGATTTCGTTGATATGCGTTATGCCGATGCTGGCGTTGGAATGTGACGAGGTGTTGAAATGGTTGGGAGCGGAGAAGTATGTAATTCTATCGATATGCGTTGCGCCGATGCTGGCGTGTTTTAATTATTCTCAGCTATTCATTGACCTAGGGTATCATCATCACCTTTCAGCCCACTATGGCAACCGATTCAAGGGCTCGTTGAATCGAAAGTCCATTGCAGCAAAGGGTGTACACACTTCGATACCTCGCTATAGAACCCCGTATTGGACGGAAGCTTAGATTTCGCTGTACACCCACTAGCTGGACAAACAGCGATATTTCAATCGAGTAAAACAGTGTCACGGAGAGGTTCTTGGGAATTTTATACCATGGTAGCTCTGAATACTCTGAGTCTTATACGACTACTGCAACTATCGCGAGGGGATATGATGATTGTCCAGCTTCCGAAGAACAACCTAAATACAACCTAGAATACTATCTATTCTCGTCCGTGGTATCCACTCCTCGATGAACCAGGCCACTGCATCACTGCAGGATAGATCTAACACTATAGCTCGATCGCAGGTACCCTCAATAAGGGGAAGATAACAATATCACCCTTCAACACGAAAAGAAGGAGGAGGCATAGAAATCCAGGGAAGTGACCTACGGAGGATGACACCAATAGTCCTCTAAAAGCCGCTGGAGCCCCCGCCTGGATTGCTAGCGCACGGTGAGGACTTTCGGTGTCATCCTCTGTAAGGACGATAGACTCCACCTCCATGCAACGCCCGAGAGAATCTTCATTCCATAATTCTCAGATACAAACTCCCCGACGGTTACGACGATGAAAATGCAGGAGAATGGTTGATGCCGCCATCCAGCTGTCGCATTAAAACAAAATGGCGTATCGGCGAATTTTGAAACCAACCCTTATGCGCGGATATAAGGTCAAGAGAAGAAGCTGGCTGCGCCCAATGTAGGAGAAGTTAGTGGACGCTAGGGATGCGTCGACGGTAGAGAATTGTATAAGCGCTTCGTTATTGCGTATGCCGGATATAACCGATTGGGGGCTATCCGACGTGTGTTCAGCTACAGTATGTTGATAGTCGCACCAGGGGAAGCGAGATACAAGCTTGCAGGCGCTTTTGGGGTCGGGGTTGAATTGACGGAAGCTGGAGATAATGCATTGATTCTTGTGAGATATAGGCGCAGCACAATCCCTGAAGAACGGAGAAATCAATATGCTGCTGAGTACCACCTCACGACTGCTACTCTGGAGCGGAGACCTCTGCCTGTGCTGTATGATTGTGTGTGAGTGCCTGTCATGGCTATCTGTGTTCGACGTTGGGAGCTCAAGTCGTTGGTCAGCATGGAAGCCAGAACGCGATGGCAGTGATGTTGTCAGGCTGACGCATTCTAGCCTTTGCGTGCCGTCCCCCGGAACAAAATTCAAGCTTATTTTTGATGAAAGGACCATCGTAGATGCTCGGGGTGATCTTTACTAATACTGACTACTTTGTCTTCCGCAGCAACATCTGTTTGGATCCGGTATGGAGAGATCCAGTATGTCCGCGAGCGGTATGGCCAGGTCGAGCTCGAGCTGTACCCTGGCGTCATAAGCTTCTCTGGAGCTATGCTCCTGATGCGGGAGTCGCACAAGTGCGTATAGGATGCCAGTATGGCGTCCTTTTTGGCCGATTGAGATGACAGGAGGTCCGTATGAGAGGTCTCTCAATAGTCTGGGGACTATAAAACCCGTATGCATCCTCAATATTCCTCTTGTGATGCTGCATCATCCAAACGTGATCTCTCGATAGCTATACTTTCAATTTGCTTTCGTCCCGCTCCATGATGAAGAAAGTTTCCATCGTTCCCATTCTAGCACTCCTCGAGAGCAGCTTTGCAAGCCCTCAGAACGTACCTGGAGGACGTCTCTTTCCCCCTGGATCGCACGGGGATCGAGGAGGTGGTCAAGCAGGTTGAAATGGGAACAGGAAACGCCGAAATGCCCTCAAGGCAACAACACTTGTATCAAGACTGGTTGCATCAGCAATGAGCCCTGGTCGAGCTATTTCTTGAGACTTGCTATTGGGACCCCCGATTACATATGTACTTAGATAAACATCGGCCATTGCACGTTGGAAGGGTTTCCGCTGAAAGATCTTGACTCGATGGACATGCTAGCAATCCGCTATGCCGCTCGCAACATCTTTGGTATGGACTCTCTCTAGAAGCATAGACAGATGGCGCATTCCAGGTAGCAATCAACAACTTCTTTGTGAACTAGTGTAAGTGAATTTAATTTCCAAGCTGTTGCAACACTCCATCGGAGGTCAAAGTCCCCGGGAAGCCTGCACTCATTGCGTCCTTGACTTCGAAAGCATGATATCCAACGCAGCGGTCATCCGTTGCAGAAGTTGCTCGACAGACTTAGTATTCCAAGCTAAACTTGCAATATGTGCAGATGCGGCAATGCAATTTGCAATATCCACGGCTGCATTGGCTGTACCCAAGATCATCGCCACGCTCGATCCAGACAGGGACGCAGATTTAACTCTTAAAAACATTCTCACAGCACTTACTATTGACCTCCCACTCCTCCCTATACCGGCGGTGGGCGCTCTCGTTCCAGCGGCTACCAGCACAGTTGGTACTCTTCCCGTGACGGCCTTGCAACAAACTCCAAGCGTCTCGGAAGCCATCTGGAAATCAGATTGCAAGCCCACACAGGTTGTGCAAATGGGCGAGTTGGCGTCTGAGCTGGGTGGCGTCAATGCCGAGATTGGAGCAATGCTGGACCGAGGGCTGGCGGTTGTCATGAAAGATGTATCGGCATCTGCCAAATTCGCCTCCTCTGGCAGCTTTTCCGGTCCAGACGTTATCTCCATTCTAAAAGAGACAGCCAAGCTTGACCTCGCCCTCATGGCACACCTCGTTACCAAAGCCATGACGGCCAATGATTGGAGGGTCTACTATGGCCCGCCGGACAACGCTGATGGCACATGGTCCAACAGTACAACGCAGTCCAACGCCAAGAAGTATGTTTGCAATACGACTCCTGAAGATGACACTTGCGACACGATGGATTCGCGTCGAATACCCCCATTGTGTCAGCCGGAAGATGGGACATTTATACTAGCCCTGTCACCCATCGGGTATGTTATCCTAGCCAGCAGCAGGGCAGGAATGATCCACCCAGTGGACATCTACTGCACGCCATCGCAGACAATGAGTGGGTTACCTGGAAGCGATAATGGATTGTGCATACGCCTGTGAAGAATATAAGCGAAATCCCGGTCCAAGTTCAAGCCCGGCGTTCCGGATCACCGAGGACGGACGGCTTGATATTCTGTGTATTAGCCAACTACACATTGTGAATGCATGTCCGGACTTCTGCACTAAGGACTGGCAAGAAGTTTGCAATTAGTTTCTCGAACGGCACAAGAAGCCTCCGGTCCTCAGGCAATGGCCACTGTCAGACGTAAAGTCATAGCCTCCAACCAATATCATTCGAAGGAATTTTCTGTTCTGGTAAAATGGTGCTGACATGTAATGTCCGAATGAGAAGGGTCATATCTATACTTTTGTCCAATTCTTCGATCCAGACATAGCACCATTCCATAGCGTGGTGCCGAGGAACAAAGTATCCGCTGTACCACCCCGGGAAAAAGAATTATGTATAAAGTATGCTGATTGTAGCAACGATTCGATCCCTTGTATTACTGCTCGAGGGTGCGAGTTTCCCAGCCGTTGTTCCCGCTTACACAATAGGCCGTCCAGTCAATTTGCCTCCGAGTTTCTTGTCTTGAGCTAATTGAGGATTCCCAAACTTTCTTGGAGATCTTGCTTCGACATAGTATGAGATGCTTTCCGGAAAGCAATCGATGAATTGAATTGAATTGAGGAGCATCATGATAGAAGACATGCGACGATCTCCACTGGATTTGGATGGATGCTCAAGTCCGGTTGTTGGATCGAGTCTTGAAAGTTCAAGTGGGTTTTATGGATTAAGCAAATGATCTATAGACGAAGTGAATCTTGGATTGTTGTCTCATGCAGACATGATGTCGAAACAAAGTTCGACCTGATGATAGTCAGGATAGTAGAGCGAGCGAGACAACGGTGGGAGTCCTTTCTCGTCTCCGTGGCCCGCATCACCGGACAGGTTAGGTGAGCTAGATGTGCGAACCGCTCTGAAGTGTGACAAAGGGGACAAAACAGCCTCATCCGATCCCGGAGTCATGCTGTCATCTCTAAACCAAATCCCAAGCCGTTTCAAATGCGGCAATTGTTCAAGCACAGTACAGAGATGTTCAACCTGGGTCCGATAGCCGTGAAGCAGACCAGCTGGATTGTGATAATTGTACTTGATCATGCCAAGGTAGTTGTCGACAATGTGGATTTTGACCACGAGAGTCTGGATAAGCCGGAGGTACTGCTCGCCGAAGCATCGAGGAAAATCGTAGGAGCGTCGACGAACGGATCCTGGCCGAGCCCACAGATATCGACACTCGAAAGTGATACTGTCCCAAGCTATATCAATAGTAAAGTGTGAGCGGCCGTACATGAGATGTGCTGCTTCGGCATGCAAGCTCTTGCACGTGCGGAGAAGGGATGTGGAGCCTCTGATCCAGGCATTTAGTCTTCGGGTGTCATTGACGATTGTTCCGGGTAACACATAGGAGAAGATATGAGCTCGGAGCTCAGCTGGGATCGAAAGGAGATGGCATCTATTGGGAGGGGTGTCTGTTTCGGATTCAAATGATTCTTGGAATCGAGCAGCTGAGGCGTCGAGATTTGAGCACTCTTGATTGCTGCCGTAGAGTTGGTCGAGCATACGCGCATCATAACCGTACACAGAGAACGATGTCATGATTGCACGGTCCGCGACCGTACAAGTTAATGAAGAGTGAGTTCTCATGACAAGCTATCAGCTTTTGGGTACTCTAGCGCCTTAGCTGCCTATGGTCTTCCGTACTCTAGTTTAAAGCAAAATTACGGCAAGCGACGTTGATGGCAACGATACATTCAGGGGTCATACAGACAGCTACGACGGAACATAAAAGCCTACATTGTCAAGTGTCAACATCCAAATCAGCCATACACACTACAAATACCCACCAAGCTCAAAGACGCTGTGGGGCCCCCGTTTTGGGCTGACATCAAGACCTATCTCCATCCACAAGCACGGAGAAGTTGCACCTGAAAATATAGTTCTATTAAGTATTAGGGACTACTGGACCGGGTACAATGCGAGAGGTCTTCGCACAATGGACGCCTCCGTCAACATGTCTATAGGTATTCGCAGGTCGAACAATTTTTCGCCAAGTCATGAGAACATCCACCGAAGCACAAAATCTAAGAAACTCAAAATAATATTATGTACCGATCCGAACAGTTCAACAACAAAAGGTCGCAAAACATTAGTGATTGTCACCCCTTTCCAAGCCAATGCTTCACCCCATGACAGGACGGACCTCGCAAGCCTATGAGCATGACGGTGGGCGTAAGAAAGGGGGCCTGGATTCCGCTAGCGAGCAGAGTATTAGGATGAAGTCGAGAAGCTTGTACGGTGGAAGCCTGGAAGATGCCACTGACCCATATAGTTTGTGGGACCAGATCCTCATGGCATACAGAATCTGTTTCCACAGAATGGGCCGCCCTCGGGTTGCTTTGAGGCGACGCTTCCAGTAGGTACGGGAAGAGGGTTGAAGGTCGTAGTGTTGGAATCTCGGGGCAGAATGACACCTGACGGAGCGAGCAATCTTCGTGCGATAGTTTCAGTGGCAGCAGGGAGAGGGTTGAATCCAGAGGTCGTGTTGTAATTTCTGGGGAGAATCACACCAGACGGAGCAACCAATCTTCGTGCGATAGTTCCAGTGGGAGCAGGAAGAGAGTTGAAACTGGAGGCAGTCGCGTTGTAATTTCTCGGGAGAATTTGGTAGATTTCAGGTTTTGGTGCGGTTGTACCAGTAGGAGCAGGAAGAGGGTTGAGAACGGAAGTCGTAGCGTTGGCATTTCTGGGGACGATGATACGACCACTCTGAACATGGAGTCTTGGTGCGATATTCCCAGTGGGAGCGGGGAGAGGGTTGAACACCGAAGTTGTCATGTTGTAGTTTCTGGGAAGGATAGGAAGACCAGTCGGGATATAGTTTCTTGGTGCTACATATCCAGTGGGAGCTGGCAGGGGGTTGAAAGCGGGAGTCGTTGCGTTGGCATTCTTGTGGTGAATGGGAAGAACATACGGCCCGTCGAATCTTGGAGCGATGCGTCCAGTGGGTTCAGGGAGAGGATTGCTGATTGATGTGGTCGTATTGGAGTGCAATGGGTTGCTTGTTGGGTATGGGCCTAGTAAGGGGCGCGCGGAGACGGCCGTGGCAAAGGCTGCCGCGGCGAAAGAGATGAAACGCATAGTGAATGCCGGTGTACAAAGATTGGATATAAGTTCGACGAGAAGGAGTATGAAGCAACAACCGGGTTGAAGAAGGAAGCAGAACAAGTCCGTGGATGATGAGATTACTGCCTTCATATACTGGCAAGCGCTTGAATTGCTGAGGATTTATTTTTGGAGGGATGGTCCGTCAACAATCTCACCTAACTTGCTCAAAGCAGTTTACCACATCTGCTAAGTCTTTGTGTTTGGATCTTTCCAGTAATTCAGAAGGTGTGGATATCATGGGTAAAAAAAGTATTGGATGGTAGACCTTGGCTCGCCTGGGTGCCAAGACTTGGACTGGAATAATACAGAAGAAAGTGCATGGAATTGCGTAGATATTGCGTGAACATTGCGTGGGTATTGCGTGGGTGTTGCATGGTTCAAGACACCGCTGCCAAGGAAAAAGTATAGGAACCAAAGTAAGATCCTTGGAAGAGCCTATGATAGGTTTCCCCAACAAGGATTTATTGTAGGAAAACAGCTCAAATGCAGAAGACAGCGCTAACATTGCCTCTTTTCCCTTTCGAGTACTTTGAAGGACCCTCACAAGACTATTCTGAGCTTGACATACTTCTCTTGACTTGACAAAGCAATCGAAAAACTACAATAACCAAACACGGACTTCAGGGGCTTCCTCGATCTCGAACGGCAAATGGCACAGAGACCAGATTCGGGGCTGACGGCAGACCTCAACAGAGTAGCAACAGCAGCATCAGACTTGACACTGTTGAGCACGCAGTCTTTATCCAGCTGCACGGGCTTAGTTCCCCTCAGACCCATGCCGGCGCGAACACCGACAAGGAGGCAGAAGCCCACAATTCTCGAACGAATCAAAAGCATCTTCAGCTTAGGCCGGCCGAAGAGGAAGCTTAAATCACGGCCAACACATAAAAGAGAGGGTGCGCATGAGGGCACCCCCTTCAACTTTGCAAACTTCGAACATTCGCACGAGCGCTACCATCGGCCCTTCAGTCCACGCGTTGGCTTCGAATCCCGGAGAGAACGGGAGTATCGCATAGAATCGGAGTTCCACAGGAATCAGAGGCGCACAGAGTCAGAATTCCACATGAGTCAGAGACGCTGGCTTACCGAGAACCGTCCACGCGGTCCGCCGCCTACCTACAAAGCTCAGGATCCTGTCATTGGGGAACAACTTCCATTATATACATCGTCAGCAGCCCATGGTCGTCGGAATGGCTCTGAAATGTTTTCGTTTCTGAATAGAGACGTCTCCGAAACTTAGCTGGTTCCATCTCCAACAAAGCTCGAACGTGGAGAGTTGACGGAAAATGCCCCTTGCCCCGAAGGTGGCTGCTGAACATGGATATATAATTGTTCTGTTTCTTCATCATTCGCGGAGGGACGTCTCAAAATCTCAGCAGCAATTTAGCTTACAGGCAAACCCTGACATTCATCTCTTCAAACCAGGGTTTCAGGCCTAATTTTTCAAATGTCGGCCGTTATCTTCTTGACCTCGGTTTTGGGTCCAGAACGAGGCCACGGACAAACAGTTAGCGAAAAGATATTGCATCATAGTAAAGTTTTCAAGACTTCATAGAAACGAGGTACACTGGCGTACAATTGATGGTTCATCATGACGGCCAGGGCTGTCTTCTCTCTTTAGATAGAGGCCGAACCTACCTATGTCTTGCTGAGGAGCAATGCGCTTAGTCGTATACTTCTTAAACCGAACATGGTTAGTGGAACACAATTCGTTGACTTAATAATCATCACATTGGGTATCATTTCCTTGCTCGCTTTAACGCATATCAAGCGAACAGCACTCGATCCTCCAACTCCCCATTCGGGCGTTCTTTTCCGGTGCGCAGGCCCAGGTCACCTTTCTTGGCCTTTCTTTCTATCTGTTGCTCGGCTCGCTGGTTGTACCTCCCAGCTTTCGATAACCGCAGTTCGGAGCGTATTTGATTCGGCGAGACAAATTCCTTGTTTTCATATATGACTGGTCCACCGAAGGAGGACTCGAGGATGACGATGGGTGTGAGAAGAAAGCGAGGCCCAATCTCGACGAGGTTTATCTTCGTCTCGCCCTTCTCGCCGACCGCGACCATCTGTTTGTCCATATCCTCAGCAGACTGGGTACGAGCCTCTGAATTCGATACCGCAGTCTCCCTAATCTCGAAACATCGTATCCATATCTTCCCATCAGCAAGGGTGAAGCCCATGACATGATCGACGAATGGTTTGGTTTTCCGAGCACCCTTTGGCACGCCGAAGATGTGGGTCAGGAGTTCTTTGATGAGGATGAGATGAGGGGAAGAGTTGAATGTTGCATCGAAAGATAGAATAGGACGGGAACCGCGAAGACAGTTGCCCGGAAAATGAAGTTCAGATGTCGTGTGCACTATCAAGAGCGTCAGCACCGTCATCCATTAGAAGAAGATCAATGAACATTAAGCCCACAGTTTTGCATATGGCACTTAACCGTAGGCCCATTAGGTGCCTTGCTCATCCATATATAGAGATCTTTTCCCTTCCTTGCCTCGAAGAACAGAACATTGTTGCAATTGTACAGATCTGCTAATTCGTTGAGCTGGTAGAGCTTTGTCTTCGTGTCAAGCTTTGCATCCTTGCGACTATGAGGTAATAGAGCATATAGATCGTTCAATAGATGCCGTTGACGGAAAGTAACACCGCGGGAGGAGAGTATCAGAACCCTTTGCTTGTTCCTCTTGACTGGAGCGCCATTGGTGGTGACGCTTTTCGTCGAGGACCCCGTCAATGATTTGTAGACAGCGGCCATGCTTAAAGAGGCAGATTGGGCCAGCTGTTGAAGATTCGAAGGATCTTTTCAGTCCATAGGGTTTGTAGCGATAAGATTAGGGTTCGTTTTACTTATACCCTACTCCTTTTTGTCAATACCCCTCTTCATCAGGTGTTGAGGCGGTGCGCTCGACCAAGTATGCGGCCTTAACGGCTGCCTGTCAGCCTTGCTGCCATTTTGTGTTCTGTCGATTGAGAGGAAACGCTCTGCCATATGCGGTGGAGAGCTCCAAATCATTAAGTCGACTCGCGACCTATCAAGACCGGAAGATCGGATTTTGCGTGCCAGATTCGACAGCCTCAAAGGGTTTGCTCAATATCATGGGTGATCACATGAACCTTAGCATAGCTGAAGGCTTCGTCGTTGTTGATGCGAGCGGCAAGACAGCACCGAATGGCAAGCCAGCCGGACAGGAATCCGAACAGGACATCGCACCGTCATCAGAGCAGGAGTCGGGAATCACATCGGCAGCCGATCGAGGGGATGTGGAGGAACAGGAGATTCAAAATGGCAATATACCAGAGCCACATCTTACATTGCCACCTGGTTCGGAGGAATCGAGAGACAAGCATGGAAGGCGCTACTTGGATCACAACACGAGGTCTACAAATTGGGATCCTCCAGACCTTTCCGATATCAACACCGGTGTCAACTCAAAGGCCAATGAGGCAGCCGCCGGAACCCCACTACCCGAAGGGTGGGAAGAAGATATCGTTCCCTCAACCAAACGCACTTACTACATAGACCATAACACCAGGACAACTACATGGGTACGACCGATTCCCGGCGACGAAGCGACTACCAAGCCACTACCGAAAGGCTGGGAGAGACGAGAGACCGACGATGGCAAGAAAAGAATCTACTACGTCGATCACAACACCAAAACGACCACCTGGACTTTGCCGGAGCATCCAGCCGAATCTGCCAAACCTTCTCATGATCCTGATCAGAAAGACAGTAATACCGGCACAGATTCAAAGCGGAAGTAGTGGAGGTCATCTCATGGTCTAGGCGCAGTGCGATGGTGTTTTGAAAGATGGTCTGGAAATAGATTCGTTTTAAGCCAGCTAAAGCAGTCATTCAGATCGTGGAAAAGTGTTGGACCAGGCATATTTGAATGAAGACGATGACGATGGGTCGCTGATAATCTTCAATACCTGCCACGAGTTCGTCTCCCTGTGACTCGCTCTTCATTAAAGGGGAACCTCAGGGGCGTAGAGCGCCAAGGCCATCACACCAGCCACCATAGCCACAAGCTGACTAATCCCCATCGAATTCCAACTTCACATCGACTTGATAAGGAATCGACACCCATCTCATCTCATCAAACACCGACCACCATGCACCTCCCCACCCTCCTCCTCCACCTCATCTCCCTCCCCCTCACCCTCGCAACAACATTAACCCTCACCCTCCCCTCCACCCTCCCACCTCTCTCCCCCTCAACCCGCGCACACCTTACAACCCACAACCGCCAACTCACCACGCCCCTAACACTGGCCCGCACCTTCCGCTTCACAAACCTCACAGCGCCGGGAACATACAACCTCGACATCTACTGTCGGGACTATGATTTCGAAGGCGCGGTCGTCGTTATTGCGCCTCCTAGAGGGGATGATACAGCGAATGGAGTGAACGACGTGGAGGTATACAGACGTAGCCTCAAAAACGGAGGAAAAGGGACAAGGATGGTTGAGGTGGGCGAAAAGGGGAATAAGAGGGTGGAGTTGAGGGTTCGCGGCGTGAAGGCGTACTATGAGGAGAGGCAGGGATGTAAGTTGTTCAACTCTATTCTCTTTGGGGGTTGCAATCTGCCCAAGGGGATGGATGAGGTTTGACTAATCTTGTGGTTGTGGTAGTTGAGCTCTTAAGTCTGCTGAAAAGTCCAATGATACTTATGGCATTGGTGGGGTTGGTGATGGTGTTTGGGATGCCCTATTTGCTTGAGAATAGTACGTCTTCTTTCCCTCCTTCCCTTTCTCCTTTGCCCTTAACCCTGCTGTCGAGCTCTTTGACGTCTTCTGGAATAACGCGGCTAATGTGGTGGTGGTAATAGTGGATCCGGAAATGAAAGCGGAATTCGAAGAACAGCAGAAGAAGAGCGTGGTGGGGAATGTGGCCGGCGGTGGAAATCCGTTATCTGGTTTCGATATGGCGGGATGGATGGCTGGACAGACGTCTGGAGGGGGTGTTACGACGAGTGGTAGGGAGATTGAAGATGAGAAGGGCGGTGGAGGTGGAGCGGGAGGTGGACAAGGACAGGGCAAAAGTAAGGGGAGGAGGAGGGGATGAGCTTACAGAGGATTGAGATAGAGATGCTGGTCTAATAATGGAAGGCTGTTAAGAGGATGGCTCGGCTACTCTACTGGTATAACAGTTCGATATCATTCACGATTCAATTTCTTCCGATCAATTTCCAACTTGCCTGAAAACCTGGTGGATAGGAGTGGTGTGCGTTCTGCAGACACTCGCCCTATAATTTGCTCCTCGGCACCGTCATATATTCCGTATTTCTCTTTCCGTCGGATTCAGCCCCTCAACCCACGGCTTCCCCTCTCCAACGGCTGCGTACACTTCTCACAGGAATCCACCACCTTCCAATTCTCCTCACCAGCCCTTCCTCACTCCAATTTTCGCCAAGGCGGCAAATCCCCTTGCATGAACCGTTGATTACGATACATAATGCAGATTTATAAAGGCGGGCAAAAGCGGGAGTGCACGGCATCCTGCCATCGCAACGAATTCGTAAGGTTTTTGCAATAGGGAATGGTGTTATGGGGACACAAACACAATGCTCCGTTCTATGGCCAACTTGGTCTTTTAGTCGGTTATTGACTTGCGGACGACATTTTTGATGATATTATTGCTTTGCTTGGACTTTCATGGCTGGAGATGTACTTTAGTCCTTTAGGCAATCGTAAATGTGTTGACCTTGATATTTCAGAAGCTGGTGGTGGTGTACGAGAATCGAAAATACACCATACCTGCAGAGGGCCAACATATTGCTAGGATGTATAGTCCCAGTAAGCGCTGTGATAACGATTGCCACAGATATAATCACGAGGCCAGTGCTTCCGAAATCAAGGCGATACCAAGGCGGGAGAAAGCGAGGAGGAAACGGATCCGTTCCTGATAGAGCAGAAGGCGCCGCAATTGCTGGCATGAATGATCGAGAATGGATGACTGCGGTTCTGAACGTGCTGAGACTTTTGAATCGAGAGACCTCTGACAGCGTGTTCAATCTTGGGTTCCGACTACCGCAGAAGCTCCTTGCTCTCATCGCCGCTCTTGATGACAATCTGCTTGAACCTGCGCCCCCCGTTCTCTGTCTTTTTAGCGCCACTCTCTGTGTGACTTTGCCTCTCCTCTCCGCGTACAACTCATCGATGTTGCGCGCATCATTCCCGAGCGCAGGATTCTCAAAGCTTTCAGCAACCACGCCGGCAACACTCAGCCAAGCCTGAGCATCCTTGACGCTCTGGCCCGTGGACAACGCCAACGCAGCCTTAAGGGTCAAAATGGGGACGATGAGCGCATAGGGCAAATTGAGTAGGATCAATGTAAAGAAGGGCGCGATCGGGACGTTTGCGACTTGAGTCGCGAGTCGACGTGCGACGTTGATGGCTGGGAGTGGTTGCATGACGCCTACGGGGACGGAGACTATGCGAAGCCTGCTGTCAGATCCTCAGGGTTCTTGGCACGCACGAAGGATAGCTGGAGGCCTTGGTGGATCTGCTCGTGAGCCCATTCACTGGAGATGCCGCTGACGAAAGGGATCGAGGCGTTCCCCCGCGGCGGACCGACGTCTTCCACGTGGAGCGTGTCGTTTACGAACCGGTATAGCTAATCAAGTGTCAGCCGGCACAGTCAGGAAAAGGACGGAGCTACAGAACAGGCCAACTAGGAGATGTTGGTTTGGCAGGAAAGTATGCCGTTTGCTCCGCCTTCCTATTACCAACAAGGTTCAGAGCAGCCCACGGATTTAGCTCTCCGGTATATTTCTTTCTGGGTTAGCTGTGACGTTTTTAATGAGAAGTCCTGATGGATTATTGTTCTCGAACGAGAAAGCCCAATTGAAATATAGCTGGAATACTACAGCCCAGTCCAGCTGGGACGTGTCAGGCCTGAGACCTGATCCAACAACTTTAACTTTTTTCTGCTTTGCAGAGTCCTGAAAGTATTAATATCCCATATCATACTGGCTCAAATGAAGGCTGTTACCCTTTTGAATCCGAGATTCGGGGTCACCATTCGGCGCGTCGGAGAGTTCAGGTGGCATCCCAGACTTGTTTGGCTTCAAGGCGAGAATTTGACAGTCATGTTGAGCCCGGCTGTGTCATTGCACTTGTCATTTGAGGACCAGGGATAAGGTATTCGAGCTCCAGTGATTGACCTGGCGTCACATTCGGACGTGACTACTCGACAGGATGTTCTAAAACCGAAGCTTGTCGCTTCAGAATTTAAATTGGGTGGTGGATCGTAAGGACCTAACGCCGCAAGTCCATCGTCGAAAACGACTTGATTGACAGCAGACTGATTGCCAATGATGCAATCGGCTGGATTGCTGATGTCAATACTGCCATCCGGTCTGGGAGTGTCGCCCCGTGGGTCGCTCAAGTGACAAGCCCAGACCTGGAGTATATCCTTCGGCGTGGTCAGGTCTCATTTAGGTCCTGTACTGATTTGGTGCCCTGCAATTCGTCAGTCATATTGTGATGTGGCTAAAGCATACTCAACGTACTAAATCGAGTCACAAATCTGCTGGGGTAATGACACCACTGGCATTTCTTTGGTCAATGTATTCCACCTTAAGGGAGATGAGCGGCAAGCTCTTAGACAAGGAGGACCAAAGTAATCATCAAAGCGCTCGCTTGCCACAAAATAGGCATAATCCTGATTCGCTTCAGCTTGGCCGAAAAAGTATAGTAGATAGGACCACAGCGCCATCAATCTCCCATCGATGATGTGAATCAACAGCTCCAGCTGATATGGCGATGGCAGTACGGAGTCCTCACCGTTGTCGGACTGCTTTGCATATTCGCTGGCAAGCAAGTAGGAAAACAGGGCCATGGCAGCGGACAGCAGAAGGGTGGCAACAATGGACGACAATGGTAGGATGTAGACGAGCGTCGTGGCTGAATTATCGACATAGTAGGCAGATCCCAATGACTCGGCCGTCCCGATGCCAATAATCGTATATGTAGAGCTGTTGTTGGGCATCTGGTGTTAGAAGACTAACGCCATTAGGATTGCACTAGAGTTTAAGCATCGGAATGAGCAAGGTCGCAGATGCCAGCCCTATCTCCAAGTTGGCACCGTTCATGATGCCTTTGCGTCTTGGGAAGGCGTTAGATTTGGGGCATTCTCCCCACCAAGCTCTTGTCTCCCGGCACCAATGTTTGTGTTTGACCTTGAAGAAAATAAGGCAAGAAGATGAGACAAAAAGCGAAGGGAAGTGAGATATGTCCTTCTCAAGAAGTTGACAGGCGCTGCTCAACGTTACTAATTTACTATTCGTGGCGCCCCTGGTCGTGTAGCTGAGGTTTACTACTCGCACCCGTGCCTACTAAAACCGGACGAAACCTGGCACGGGTGCGAGTAGTGTCCAATTACAGTATGTCCTCAGCCTCGTACAGCCTAAGAAAGTTGTTGGTAATGTCAGCATGCATTTACTCGTACGAGTGAACAAGTCTCAGTGACATGACCTCGCTGTCGACTCCAACACCGCGTAGCCAAACGACGAGTTGGATAGCTTTTGGGTCGACAGCTGACCTCAAGTCCGTCTCGCGATTGCTCACTGATTGACGCCAAGGGTCAAGCCGAAAACAAAAGTCATAATAGAGTTTGGATTACAGTACACAATAGTACATCGACGAGCCAAATACGTAGCGTGATGCCAAGTCTTTCAGCCTCCGGTATGAGATCGGCTCTCTTGGCGCCTGGATTATGTAATCCTTTGATTGTCGAGAAGAAAAAAGACATTCCCCATCACCTATGTGTCCACACCGGCTCTTTCCCTTTCTTGTTTGATATCTCCATTTGGACACACCCTGCTCTGGAATCGGAAATGCTAACGGAAAACTTTTGAAGGACGTGGCACCTGCTTCATTCTGCCTCGATCCTGTCTGTTCCTCACGTCTTGCACTTTGCTATGGAGAAAGGAGTATGCTCGGTGTCGTGGTACTCTGACACCGCTTGCTCTTCGTCTCCCAAGCTGTGGAACCAAGCCCAAAGGTTCGGACATTTGGGATGCGGTTAATCCTCTCCAGCGCTTGCTTAGTGACATATTTCAACCATGGATGCATTCTTATGGGAGCCCTTTCTTGGAATTCGATGCTTTTGTGCTCCCCTCTTTGCACCCGCAGTGCTCCGCGTCCCTCTTCTTGCAAGGTTCTTGATCTTTTCCCATTGTTCAGTCTCTGGAAATTATCCAAGATCATCAATTCAAGCGAATAAATGCTACAGGTCATGAAAAGCTAGCGATTCCGGTCAACCTCTCATTCGGCTGGCCGACGATATTTGCTGATATTCGTCACAACATAACCGATACGTCTATACGTACGTGACAGTGAGCCATGACTTTCTTTCACCAACATCCACGAACACCCAAGCGAGCAGCGAACCGACTCCACAGCCAGCTTCACCCCACCAAGGTGAGTAGGTTCAATATCGAGCAAGAGGCTGAAGTTATCAACCATACTTTATCTCAGCATGACACTTTTTCGAACCAATCAGTCAGTCGCGATTCGCAGGTTTCAAGTAGCAGTGATGAGCTGGCACTTATTATCACTCTTATACTGACAAGACCTGCATTTCCAGGTTGCATCGAGTTGCATTCAAGATCCGGTTCTTCCCAGTTCCACTGTGTCTTCGAATGCATTCCAAGCACGTTCAGCGTTCTTTCGCTTCCTGGATGTTCCTCCTGAGATCCGCGATATTGTCTATGAATATTGTCTTGTCATCCCAGGCGAGATCGTGCCATATCCAAGCGATTTCGAGAGACAAAGCGAAATGAAGACCATCAAATACGAGACGCCAACAGTCGCCCTACTGCAAGTCAATCACCAGATCAGAGACGAAGCACGCGTGTATCTCTATGGTCACAACCTCTGGAGGCTCTCTTGTCAATCCGGGCCACCTTTTTCAACCGCAGTATGGGATGCCAATTTACCTTTTTTCCGCCACATCACCATCAGCTTCGACCATCGCGACCTAACACCTGATGGCAGTCGGGAGCTCGAGAGCCAATTACCGGGTGGCAACATATTACAACCCGGAACGGGCAACGTGGATCCCGAAAAGTTCGCCAAACGACTGCATCTCCATGCCCGCGCAATCAAAACAACCTGTGAGATAAAGCTAGACATGATACAGAGGATGCTGGCGTACGGCAACTTGATCACACTAAGGCTCAACTTCAACGAACTAATGAACCCATACACCTGTGATCGTTCCACGGTGTGGGACGTGGTTCGAAACACCAAGTCCTTCCGGCAAATGAACCGTCACATCGTCGTACAACCACCCAACAAGGTCACAAACCCGGCTCGTCAGACCTTCCGGCAGCGTTTGACCAACGATCCAACCCGAGTGAGAAGGAGCCGTGATCCTATCGTACACATCGTCTTCGCGGGCCTGCGAGAGGGTGAACTTCTTGGACAGCAACTTGAATGAAAGAAGTTGACACATCGAAAATACGATGTACGGCAGATGTGAGGGAGACGGATCAAACGTCCTAGTTCAGCATACCTCCAGAAGAGACACTGTGGAGCAATCTCCTCTCAAGCACAAACATCTCCACTAATGACCACGACAACCAAGCCATATCGATCATCGCCTCCGGGCCCATTGCAGTTGATTCGCAGGAACGGTTCTGGCACGTCACCTGAAGCGAATGCCAGGAGTGATCCCAGAGGTGGTACACCCTGACACCAGCAAACAATCACTGTCTTAGGAATGGCTGGTCCAAGGATGTTTGCTATCAAAAGGCGAATGAGACAGTATTATTACATATGCGGGTGCTCCTATTAAGGATTTTACTCTATACAACTTCCGAGGTGACGAGTAACATTTGGCAACTCTTTGTACAGGTTGACGAAAGTCTACTTGTAGAATCATTCGATGTTACAATTCGTGACAGACACTAATAGCCGATATAGCCTCTATCTAGTTCCGAGATCCTCACGCAAGTCCTACGATTAGATCTCCTAAGTTAGAGATAACCTACATAGCAGGTAGATTGGCTGGTATCTCAGCAGACGACTAGCGAGCAGTTCGGCATGAGTATACTCGATTGAAACATTGCTTAGATCTTGTGGAACGGTCTGTCAGGGTTATATAAATTGGATTGCAAGGCCGAAGTAGATTACTTGAGCCCACGTCAGGCGATCGATGAGGCTCAATGCTCACTCACTGAGAAGCTATATAAACATCTCCAGTCACGGAGCAGCAGAGTGGAATCGATGTTTCATAATTCGTGATGCTCCTAGTACTGCATAGCATCGCCAGATGTTCTCGAGGCCTGGTATACCATACCGCGTACCAATGATGCCTATCGAGAATTGCTGAAGACCTTCCTGTGCGATTCAAACACTCAGCAAATTTAATCCCCGCCCCCACCACCATCCCCGCCACCATCCCCGCCCCCAAAGTCGCCTCCGCCGTCATCCCCACCATAGCCTCCGCCATCATCTCCACCGTACCCTCCCCCATCATCACCACCATACCCTCCTCCATCATCACCACCATAATCACCACCATGATGACCACCCATACTACTCGCCAACATCGCTCCACCCAACAAACCACCGCCCGCACCCAAGGCAGCCGCTCCACCAACACCCATCCCAGGTTTCTTATGAGGAGGCGCACCATACCCACCGCCTCCATAACCACCACTATAACCCTGCTGCTGCGGATACCCCCCACCTCCATAACCATGCTGTTGCTGATACCCACCCCCATGACTCGACCCTCCGGAAGCCTTCCCAGTCAATTTCGAAAGAAGACCACCAAGTCCCTTACCCTTCTGCTCGCGCGGGGGCAGCTGATGTTGATCATAACTCTGATTCGAATCCGGTGCACCGGGATATCCCCCCACATACCCTGGGGGTTGCGGTTGTTGTTGTTGCTGGCCCATCATCCCTGGCTCACCTGGATATCCAGGCTGCTGTGGCTGCCCGTAGTATTGATCCGCCGCCCCACGAGACGTAGGACGTCCGCCACCAGCGACGCGCGCACGCTCGTCTTCTTCGGCTTGTAACCTTGCGGCCAAAGCGGCATCGGACTCGACGTTTTGACCGGGCCCGGGAGCATGGGTGCCTGAGTAGGGGTTATTTGAATAGGGATCTTTTTCTGGGTAAGCGACGCCGGGACCCGAGTAGCCGGGAGGGACGCCTGGGGGCGGGGCGTCGGAGGAGGGGTAGGCGGGTTGGGTGGGGAGTTCCCATTGAGATACTTTGGTGTGGAGGTTTACATAGAACCTTGGGAATAATGTTAGAGGGGGAAGGAGGGGGAGGAGACAAGGAGGGAGAGTCACCATTCGTGGTATTGCTCGTTCCATTGCGCTTTCCAGCCTTCGGGGACTCGAGGCGGAGGCGGGCCGGAAGGAGGAGCGAAGTCGGCCATTGTGATTAAGGGAAAAAAAGAGAGTTGTGATGGTTTGCAAGGAGAGGCTTTATGAGCAAAGAAGCTTGGAGACGCGCGGCTGTGGCGGTGTATTAAATAGACGATGACGCGGTCCGTAGATCGGATGTTCAAAGCTTGACTCCACGCAGTGCTCCACCTTGCACAATGCAAAGTGCCCATGTTTGAAGGAAAGACACGAATTTACTCTCGGTGAGCTCATTTCCCACCTAGGATAACCACAAAAATCATGGTCGCGATGGTCGATCAATACCCTTTGCCTCTGTTGGATCCGCCACTGGGAAAATCAGTGTCATTCTGAAGCTTTCGAGATCTCCTGCCGCGCAATAGCGGCGGGAAGTATCACCTCTAACAGCGATGTTGACCATCGAGCTCCAATAATGTTCATCGGTGTGTTGGTCTAAGGTTTGGTAGAAGTGAATGTTGGTATGGTCACTAGATCACTGGTATGTTTCATTCGTCCTTACTTCTTCCGATGTTGCATTACCATATCTCTTCTACCATCGATCGGGGCAGTTTGGTATATCTAGTGAGTCTTTGATGTCGGTCCAGTGGACCTCGTACATCGGAGTACAACATATGTTGTATCGAATACTCTTATCCTTAACAACTACTTTTCCTTCCCTACATATGCCAAAAGTCTCCGTACTCCTGTAATGGACTATCCTACCCTTCGAAGTACTGATGCGGTCATATCTCGTTAATCTTGATAGCGTTGATGGTTGCCTATGCCAACAATGGCTTGTTTGATGAGCTTGCTTTGTTCAAAGTATTGCCCTTGTTCTCAATGCTTTGTTCAGCACAAAGCCTTCTCCTCTTTCCGCCCCACTTGAGCGATCGCTGCCGACAGTTATTGGGACGGGAGACATGACACGTTGGGACATCGTTGCAGTTCAGCGGTGAAAACTGTCAAAATTTAGTCCTTTGTTCCCATATCATCCGCATTCAAAACATCTACAATGGCATACCGGACTTGTCGTCAGATTCTGATGTCAAGAAAGTGATGAGGCCTGTGGTAAGACTTTATATACACGAGATGTCTGTAAGTTGGCTCTCCCCGAAGACATCATCCTATCCGCCATCCATTCTTTTCCCATCACAAAGCCACTCAATCCACCATGAAGCACAGCCTGGATAGCGGACGTCCACCTCCCTTAAAGAAACAAAAGCTGGGAGTCAAAGACACGGCTCAAATCGAACGTCTACAGTTACCGATGGGCTTGGAAACGAGCTTCCCGTTCCTGCGACTACCAGCCGAAATTAGAAACGAAATCTACGAGATGTGCTTAGTAGTGGATGGCACCATCAATCCATATCCAGCTCCCTATCGGGACAACAACCTTATCGTCCCTGACGGGCAGTCCAAACCTTTGCTAGCCTTACTACGCGTCTCCAAACTCCTCAATGCCGAAGCCCGGCCTATCTTGTATGGACGAAACACCTGGCTCTATAATCAAAATTGCGTCGCTATTCGACAAAACCACGGCGCCTTCGCGCGTCAACCCTTCTGGGACCATCTTAATTCCTCGCGACTGGCTCATACCCCCATGGGTCATGTCATCATGACGTTCAGCTTCCGCGACCTCAATCAAGCGGAGCTTAGACCGCTGTATACGACTTGGGCGCGGACTCAACATCTGCTTCCACCGGGGAGCAATACCCAAGCTACCGCTATGAAGATCGCGCATAGTGAGCATTATCGGGTCTTGTACAACATCTGGTATTGGAAAGCAAAGCGTTTCGTGGAGCTAGTGAGTCGATTACATGCGCCGAAAAAGCTGACGCTAGACTTCACGGAGTGCTATTGTCATGGGGGTTGTTGTCGGCCGGTGGGTCTTTTGCTTGATATCTTGATGCTGGAGCAACGACATTGGCCGCCGGGCTTTGCTAACGACGCTCGAAAGTCGGCTTATATGAAGCGACTGCGGAAAATCAGGATAAGTATGACGGGCTTCTTGGATGAGGAGGAAAGCAAGTGTGTCAGTGAAAAAGGGTTTCCTGCAAGGGTTATGGTGCAGAGTTTGTAGTATGGTGGCTTCATGTTGGCGAAAAGGGAGCTCAGTATGATGGGGCGCTTATGGTGTAGCAAGACACCGATGGTGCGTGTGGAGAATCACGGCTTCCCTCGCCCTATACATAACAAAATTACGCCGAACGGCTCAGGGGCGCCGGCAAGTGTCGCGGACTTTGGGTCAGTGACCGTCAGTCTCTGACAAAAATGCTACTGATCAAGAAGGTAAAAGGCCAATGCGTAAGATACCGAAGTACAAAGTCAGTAATGCATGTGTACTTCCTCCTTGTAGATTTCTTTCTTTTATCCTTCTCTGTCAAATAGTTGTAACAATCCTTGATTTCGAGCTCTAGTCTTCCACCCGTTCTGTTTCCCACAATTCCTGGGTTCATTTCTCATCTTGCAAAATATCCATTGCATCCGGAGCCTATACCGGTAGGCAAATGGCACCAGATCCTAAGCTTAATCGCTTCTCAGAATCCAAAGTTTGGGATCAACGGACCCAAAGGATAGTTGACGCCTTGCGGGCCCACATTCACCGTGAACCTCAGCCGACCATCTCCCAGATTCAGCAGGAGAGTATCAAAGGACGACCTGTGAATGACGATTTCCACTACTTTCAGGATACCCTCCTACAGCCACGCAATGATATAAAAGACCTGTTGTTATAAATCCTCGACCAAGTTCAGCAAGTTGACTATGAGTCGCCCGATGGCGGTTGGGAGCTTTGGCTATGTTGGTTCTAAGTAACTTGTAAATGGACTTGTAAAGGACTGAGACAGGAAGTCTTGAGAGCGCAAGATCACGAGCCTTCAGCAGTTCCAGACTAAAGTGCCAACTCAGAGTTCAAGCAAGCAGATCAAGCCAGAATAATTCAGAGTTGATCACTTTCTTTGAAGTACTAGAACTCCGAAGAAGGATCAGTATCAGGCGATATGAAATGATGGCTTTTCTTCTTATCGAAAACATCTGTGTTTGTCAAATGGGTTCTCCTTCCTCATTGGTGGTTGTCCACATGACCGTGTGACAGATCTGATCCAATCGTTTCCATATCTGCATCTTGACGTTAGGCCCATGCGACGTGGTTCGAGATATACCTATCGATCAACACCACGATTCAGACGGTGCGGGATGTTCTCTTACATAACTTGATCGCACCGTCATCAAGTCCTCTCAAAGTCGTCAATTTGAGTGGTACAATACTTCGCATTCGCAGTAACACCCATTTGTGGGTGTCCATGATGCATTGGTTTTGGCCGCTCGCGGTTTTGTCAGGATTGCTAGGGTTTGGCTTTGCAGTTGCACAGTGCACTGACGCGAAAAACATTGTTCAGAACGGTGGCTTCGAGACTGGGTCACTGGCTCCGTGGCTTGTACTCTTCTCCGCCCCAAACCTTCAGGATCTGGGTCTGTGACCCTCCTCTAAGATCCGAATACCTACAGCATTGACACCCAATACTCAGGCCAATTCTTCTCCTACAACGTGACCTCGCCGGGGTACAAGTCGCAGTACGCATTCACTGTGACCGATAACTTAGCGACAAGTTTCGTCGAAGTCGATATCGGTCAACTCGACGTCCCTGTCTGTCCTGGTCGCAAGTACAGGCTTTCGGCCCAAGTCTTCATCCAAGGTCCTGCCAAGTCGGAACAACTGTTGCAGCTTTATGCCGGTTCAACTCTCGTCGCACAAGCACCTGAAGCCTACATTCAGCGACGACCGTTTGCGTGGCGTCAACTTTCTGGGACTTTCACGGCGAGCTCAACGACCATATCTGTTCAGGTGACGTTTCGGACTACGAAGCTTATAGATGGATTTTGGGGCGTTGACAATGTGGCTATCGCTCCTGCTTAGGCATCCGGCGACCGAAATGTAGTCGTAATACGCATGATTATGGTTTGAAGGCGAGAGGTTGCTGGGGATGTTATGGCTCGATGTTGATGGTAATACCGATGTATTGGGACTCGTATAGTGGGCTTAGTAGTGCTCGACGGGCAAGACAGCTGCCAGCGCCCCTGACATGATCGATACGTGTCCTTTCCCATTCCAACTAAGCTGCTCAGAATCTACCAGATAGGGAACGCATGATAAGATGAAATATCATACCTGTACTGAATAAGTGGCTTTGCAAAGAACTAGTTTTAAGGATTTTCAATGTACGGGTACTTCACGCACATGGACAACCTCAGAATCAGCTACTACCGCTCTGTGTTAGGAAGGGGCTCCGCGGTCATTATGGCAAGAGCTGGTAAGGGATGATCTATGTCAGTACACAAGGGATTGCAATGATCGAATGGACAAGCAGTGGGACCTCACAAGACCTATTGATACGACGAGCTTTGTCTCACACACACACACACACACACACACACACACATCCATCTCCCATTCTCTTCTCACCACATTCCATCTCCCATCTCAAAACACCACAGCTAGAGGGCCTAGCTGCACACCAAGAAACATCTACTTTAGCCCTGCGAGCCCATTGTGGCACCGACTGAGAAATAACCTCATGCCCACAAATACGGTCTGGGAAACGGATAGCGAGCTGTAAGTGTATCCACTCATCCTCCTCCTCCACCTCCTCCTCCTCAAACACACTCACGACCGATAGTTGTCCATAACGCTCACATAGCATGCAAGCCCAAAAAATGGATATAGAACTTCAACGGAATAGAAATCCGATATCCATATCATCGGCTAGTCGACATCGATTATATAACTTCAATAGAAAGGTATAGTATTGATGCAATTTCGACTCGCACAGCTCCTTCTTTCCTTCCTATTTTCTGCTGTAATCCTCTGTCCTTTCAGAGAAAAAGGAAACCCATTCACTTGAAAAATAAACAGATTAGGAACTGCAGAGTGGATTCTCTTAGCCGGTTGTCTTCAGATTGTATAACAGGCGAAGATACAGACTAGCACACCATCGTAATCAATAAAGGTATGTGAGATCCTATCCAAGGATTATGTTTTACTGCGGTGCAGACAGATGAGTCCATTGAATAGTGTAAATTCCTGGGAGGTATAATCACCCAACTGTAACCATCACCGTTCAGTAACACGTATTAGTATTAACAATTTTATTCCAAATAGTGGGTTGGACGTCCATGATTACGATGCCTCGATTATTCAACCAAAATCGATTCAGAGACAAAGGGTCCATCCCTCATGCACGCTAAGAGAAACCCCCATGGAAGACTATTACAATTGTCGTTGACACACATTATCAGTGGTCAGATATATACAACAGTCAGAACCTTGTGGAAGGATGTGAGAGTACGACCTCAGACCCCCCCATTCACTGCAGCGTAGAAAGATATTCAACCGCCTAACGCACAGGTCGTCAGTAGATACTTCGGGCGGCTGAAATTCAGTCGTCAACTCACCTTATCAAGATTATAATCATACTTCTCCAGCGCCTTCACACAATCATCCCTTTTGAACCCCATATTCGTCATATCCTTCACAATCGGATCATCATGTTCGGTGCTTACGCTCATTCCCCGATTCAACGGTGGCTTATTATCATCCTGCGACTGTGAAGCGCTCTTCTGGTCCTGGGACTGAGCCACATCCGATCCAACCCCATTGTTTTGCGGTGTGTCCAAGCCAGCGAAGATGGCGTCCCAGTCGTGGGAAGTCGTAGATGGAGCAGTAGTCTTCGGCTGCTGCGATGCAGAAGGTTGTGTGGAGCTGATGCTTGACTCGAAGTCGCTGAAAATGTTGTAGTTCGATTGCTGCGGCTGGTAGTTCGTGGTCCGCGTAGATGCTGGTGACTCGAAGGAAGGGTTGAACTCATCGAGGCCACTTTGATGTGATACTGCGAAGTCTTCCTCGCCCCTATCGTCTGCCTCTTTTGCCTCGGCAAGATCGCCAAATTCATTGTCAAAGTCGTCGAAAGCGTTCTTGGCCGGGATCGGTGGTCCTTGTTGTTGCGATCCCATCGAGGGCTCAGGTTGGAAGGCAAAAGGGGCTGCTGATGCGCCAGGCGGCATTGGCGCACGTGGTTCAGCCATGGATGGTCCTGGCCCTGCCGCCGAGGTCGTTTCTGATTGACCAGACAACTCTGGATACCTCTCGCCAAACAGTGTAGTGCTCTTCTCTCCGTTCACCGCGGTTGTTGCAGGCTCTGTATCTTGATCTGAGGTCGGCGGTGGCGATGTTGGGTCATCACGCGAAGGTAATAGTCCTTTGTACTCTTGCGGGAATTGGTTCGACGCTTTTCGCTCACCTGGCTGCAGACTCGATTCAGGTGAGGCAATTGTCTGATCATAGGTCGGTGGAGACATTTGTGCGCCAGGTGTGGGTAATTGACTGATGTTCGACTCCGCAGAAGTCAATGGCGGCCTTGTCGGTGCTAAGCTGCTGCCACCCTCATCGCCGAATGTTGGAGCCACAGGCTGCGACGTCTGGGTCTTTTCTGCAGTTTGCTGCGTCCGAGGGGGTGACGCCGCGGTGAAGTCATCCTCAAACCCTCGATCGCTACTGCTATCACTCTCGTCATCAACACCGAATTCTTGGATCGGTGGGAATTCGCCTTGAACTTTAGGTGCACCAACGCCATCGAATGCCCTTGTCGAGCTCGCGCTATCGCCTTGCGGAAGCGCTCCCCCGTGATCTCCGAACCCCTGGAAAGCCGCATCAAAGTCCTCTTTGGGTGATGCTGTACGTGCTTCTTGCTGAGCATCGGGCTGAACTTCTGTGCGTAGACCAGAAGGTGTATAGCTATCTTCCTGTGTGCTAGATTTCTTAGCCTCTGGGGTCAATGGTGGTGTAGTATCGTTTGGAAAGCCCCCGGGCATATCTCGAGCTGCGCTTGGTTGACCAAAAAGATCATCCGCCTGCGGATTGGCTGGGACATTGTTATTTGCACTGGTGGCTGAAGCTGCGTCCTGATCGAAATTGCTTGGCTTTAGACTCGGAGATCTGGAAGGGGGTTGCGCAACGCCCTGAGCTGGTTCTGACATGAACAAATTCCTCTCGGTCGGTGTGTCGCAACCATTCGATTCTCCCATCCGGCTTGCAGGCGGGTTCGCTCTAATCGACGAGCTTTCTGAGCCTGACCTCTCTAATGCCTTCCCAAACGGTAAGAAACTCGAGGTGATCTGCCGTGACCGAGGAGGAGCTGGGGGCTCGCCAGCAACCTGGGGAGTGCTGTCGAATGTAGAGGGCGGCGGAGAGCCCGAAGGCGTAGGAAAGTCAGGCCCGTCAGATGATCGCTCAGAATACCCAGAAGTCGCGTTGCGACCAGGGGTTTCTCGAGGATTATCGGCCTGGAATGATGTAGGGGGAGGCGCAAATGGCTGAGGGCCAAATGATGGGCCAAAGAAGCTGTCGAAAGCGTTTTGATTAGGGGAAGCGACATTTGCTGGGATGAAGGGAGATCCAACGCCTTTTGCTCCAGGGTCTGCCGACTGCCGTCGAAAGAATGGGTTCATGCTCGTGGTAGAAGCAGCTGGACTGGCGACATTCGGAGTACTCTGCGCGTCCGACCTCCTCTCGAGCGCCCGCTTGCTCTCCTCTAGCTCCTTCGTGGCATCAGTGTGCTCCCTCGATGCCTCTTCCAATTCCATTCTGGCCTTATCTCGTTCGCCTTCAACGGTTGATAGCTGTTTCTTGTTGATCGCCACGAGCCCTTTTTGCTGTCGCGCATCGGATCTCATTTTCTCGACCTGGGGCTTCAACTCGTTGATGGCTACATTGGTCTGCCTGATGCGCTCCTTCAGGTTGGCGTTTTCCTGCTGATCGGCTTCCAAAGCTGCCGCAACTTGTTGCCGCTGGTTCTGAAGGTCTTGTTGAGCCCCTTCAAGCATAGCCATATCCGACTGCAATTTTCGGACTTCGTTTCTTGATGTTGATAGTCTTCCCTCTAGTGCCTTTACATCTCTGACTTCCTGCTCATAAGCTGATCTTAACCCAGCCAGTCGAGTTTCGAAGTCGCGCTTGGAGTTCTGTGCCCGCGATAGGTCTTGCTCGGTTGATGCTCTCTTACCCTTAACGTCTTGCATCTGACCAGTAAGAGTGCTGACTTGATTGGACAAGTTTGCAAGCTCTGATGTTTCACTCGTGAGTTTCTTACTGATTTCGGGATCGTTGTCACCAAGGAGATCATCCGAAACAGTTGGCTGCCTTTGCTGTGGAAACGCTCGAGCCTGCGCGGGACTCGTGCTGCTTGACGTCCCTGTTCCTTGCGGTGTCATGATCGTTTGCCCAAACGATGAAGATGGGACGAACGGCTTGAAAACGGATGATGGCTGATGTTGCGATGATACTTGAGGGGAAGCCGTTGTCCTTGGTGGACTGGCCGTGTATAGTGAGGAGTCGCTCACGGACTCCGGGGCTTGTGGCGCTGGAGAGGAGAATGCGTCGAGTCCAAAGAGATCCTCAGCAGCGGATTTAGGTGCGGATATGTTGGCTGCGTTATCAAAGGTTGGGGCTGTGGGTTGTGCAGGTAGTGGAGGCTGCCGGCGCATGCTAGGCGGGATTAGATTAGGGGGCAAGGTTTGAGGAAGTACATCTCGTCCAGTTGTCTTTGAGCGCTGCTGTCGTATCAAGTACATTGCAACGGCAAACTCCTCCTTGCTTAGTTGTCCCTCGGAGTTGATGTCAGCCAAATCCCAGATCTGCGCCAAAGCTTCTTCCGGCAATCTGGAATTACTGAAAAAGCTGACGGCCTGATCGCCAGTTATGAAACCACGATTTGCGGTATCGACAGTGTTGAAGATCTGATCAAAGGCAGCTTTGTCTTGAGGGCTGACCGCCCATTGATCACCGGTCGGAGTTTCTGGGCGCTGAGATTGGGCGAATGGTGGTCGGAAGCCAGGACTCCCAGGCTGCTGATAGCTTGCTCCACTGAACTGCCGTGGGATTGCCGGATGAGGGCCAGCGCTGTCTGGATGTTGTCTTGATCCGGTGCCTTGCCGTGGTATACCTCGTCTTGAAGCTGCCTCATAGAGCCCTGCCGGAAGAATCTGGGGCAAAGCTCGCATCGAACCATTCTTGTAGCTGGTCAACAGGTGCATAGCGATTATGAATTCCGTCAGTCCAAGAGCGCCTTTTTGTTCAGTATCTGCGAGATTCCATATTCGTCCAAGTACTTCATTGGGCAACTGTGCCCGCTCGAAGATTTGTTTGGCCACGTCTCCTAGAGATCATTGCATCAGTAGATGGTCAACCACATCTCAACCAGGTCCCGTACCAGATAGAACCCCGCCCTGAGCGCCAGACTCCTCGAACAGCGAAGAGAATTGCGCTACTTTTTCTTGCGTCAATGGAGGCACCCTGATCGGCCCACTGTTCTGAGGCTGCAACGGCTGTGGACCAGCGTTTCCTTGAGGAGCTGTGGGCAAGGGAATACCATCAAATCTCGGCAGAGGACCGCCTGGCTTCAATGCCTGTTGCGACGAGACTGGTTTCCCAGCTTGGGCATATCCGATGAGACGAAGGACGATGCCGAAGCCGGCTGGTGTGAGTAACCCTCGATTTTCGGTATCTGCAATTTGCCATATCTGCTCATGAACATTAGTGACCGCTTTGTGGCTTGTGGTTCATCCTTTCGTGAACCATACCTCGCCTAGAGTCGCTGGTGGGAGCCTCGTCTTCTCAAAGAACTTGACTGCGACCTCCCCGGTAACCACTCCTATTTTGTCCGTGTCGGCAGCGGTGAACAGCTGTCCGAAGTAGCGTCGCTCCTCGGGGCTAAGACTGAGATTTGGGTGTTCTACAGGCTCAAGGTCAGACGTGCAGGCCTCATAGATATAGAAGCTGGATACTAACGTTGATCCGTTCGCTCTGTGTCCGCCATTGGAATCTTGCTTGGGCGTCGGCTATGTTGGTATCTGGCAGAACATACGCGCTTTGTTGCGAGACAATGGATGCAGTAGTCTTGACTGGGCAGTATGGTATGTCAAAGCAGAAGCTGATAGTTGAAGCAGGGACTGACGATGCCAAGAAAGTCTTACATTATTTATTATACGGAGTACTCTATTCTGGTCACGATAATTCGGCCAAGCCGCCCGTCCGTCATTGCTCGAACGGGTTAAGCGCACTTCTCCATTAAGACAGGGGAGGCGTCCAAATGGACAAATATAGATGCAAGTAGTCAGGATGCAGTGAGAATCTGATCGGTTGAAATTGGTCTTGTGAATTCCTTGACAATGCTAGTTACTAATGAACACACCCTCGCTGTCATCTCATCGTCCATGCGTAGCTTCTGACATCGCGTGTCATGAAGATCTAGAATCCGCTGGACGAAACCGAACAAGCCTCATGCAAAACCCCATACCATTCTGGACAATCTAGAAACTGAAAGGTGCAGGACTGGAATCCGCCGTTTTGACGAATGATGTACGCCAGGAACCGTATCCGGGCCTAATACTCGGCTTCACCGCCTTCCTCGCCTTCGATCGAGTCCGTGGCAACTTCCTCGTAATCTCTCTCGAGCGCGGCCAGATCTTCGCGAGCCTCGGAGAACTCGCCTTCCTCCATACCCTCGCCAACGTACCAATGCACGAAAGCACGCTTCGAGTACATGAGGTCGAATTTGTGGGATAGGGCAGACCAGGCTTCGGCGATCGCGGTTGTGTTGGATAGCATGCAACTAGATCCCAGTGAGTTTGGTCTGATCTGTAAACATATTGGTCAGACTTACACAGCGCGGTTGACCTTCGCCAGATCTCCGTTAGGCACCATTTGTGGGGGCTGGTAGCAGATTCCAATCTTGAAGCCAGTTGGGCACCAGTCCACAAACTGAATCGTTCGCTTCGTTTTGAGGGTAGCAACGGCTGCGTGGACATCGTTGGGGACGACGTCTCCACGGTAGAGCAAGCAAGTAGCCATGTATTTTCCATTGCGAGGATCGCACTTCACCATCTGCTGGTTCTTTTCGAAGCATGACATGGAGATTTCTTGTACGGAGCTAGCCTCGTACGATGCCTGGGCCGCCGACACAATGGGAGAGTAGGCGACTAGTGGGAAATGGATGCGAGGATATGGCACAAGGTTGGTCTGGAACTCGTTCAGATCCACGTTGAGAGACCCGTCAAAGCGGAGAGATGCCGTGATGGAGGAGACGACTGTGAACAGAGATGATCAGTGTGTGCTCGAAGCAGTCGTATAACCATGACATACCCTGAGCGATCAAGCGGTTCAGGTTCTCGTAATTAGGACGCTCGATGCCCAAGTTTCTTCGGCAGATGTCATAAATCGCTTCATTGTCTACCATGAAGCTGCAGTCCGAGTGCTCCAGGGTGGTGTGGGTGGTCAGGATGGAGTTGTATGGTTCCACGACCGAGGTGGCAACCTGTGGGGCTGGGTAGACGCAGAACTCGAGCTTGCATTTCTTGCCATAATCGACCGAAAGACGCTCCATCAGTAGAGCACCGAATCCAGATCCGGTTCCGCCACCGAAAGAGTGGAACACCAAGAACCCCTGCAGACCGGAGCAATTGTCCGCGACACGGCGAACTTTGTCCAGAACCTGATCAATGAGCTCCTTGCCCACGGTGTAGTGGCCTCGAGCGTAATTGTTCGAGGCATCCTCTTTTCCTGTGATCATGTGCTCGGGATGGAAGAGTTGGCGGTAAGGACCGGTGCGGACCTCGTCGACCACGTTGGGTTCAAGATCGCAGTAGATGGTTCGGGGGACATATTTGCCCTGGCCTGAAACGATGAAATCCTCAGCGCTTAATTTGTCGGTTGAGAGCTGAAGGGCAATGCTCACCCGTCTCGGAGAAGAAGGTACTGAAACCTTGGTCAGGGTCTGCGGCTTTCCTCTCCTCTGTGAGGTATCCATCAGGCTGCCAGATGAGTCCTGTCAGTGATGTTCTCACTCGACAGCAATGTGAAAGTGTGCCTAGGGGGTCTTACCTGGATGCCGTGTTCTAAGCAGTATAGCTGAATGCATCGATTAGATATGGAATTTTCTCAAGAAGGGTTTGGAACGGTGGCAGCGCTGCATTTAGCTTCAACGGCATTCCGGTCTCACCTCCCAGCATGAATTCGCGATTTGACAGCCAGCCTGGCCCACTGTTCGCGGTCGGGAGTCAGTTCAACGGTTTGTTGACATGGAGGGGGCTGCTGCAGCATGGGATTTGAGCGCGTTTTCCAGCTTACCATTCAGACTAATGACTTCTCTCATGATGGACGATGATAGTCACGATGTGGTAAGTCCAGTTCGATGCTATGGTACAGCTAGGATATGAGCCTGGTTGCTGAGGTTGAAGAGTCGAGTGGTCGTCGAGCAGGAACTCGGAAAGTTTGTGCGCCTGTTGATGTTGTCTCCGCCAAGAGACGCGCTAGAGACACAGACCAACCCGTTTAGGCTACGGGCTGCACTAGCGCAATATCAACCTTCGGCTTCCGCCTCGTGGCTGTCCGTGGTACGCTTGCTCACGACAGTCATAATACTTCATTATGATATCGCTGTCCAGTTTGATTATGCAGCTGCCACCCCAAGCTGGCAAGCCTGAAACAGTCACACCTCTGCTTCATAGCTGCGGCTTGACCGTTTCCAGATGAATGTGTCACAGCAATGCGGCTAATACCCTATGCTCCGGTTTTTGCATGGTGGACTTTTCTTGTGTATGGCAATGTAGAAAAAATAATATTTTCCGCACCAGAATCTTTGATCATCCCTCAAGTACAACCAAATCTAGATCATCTGAAATTAGACACGTTGACACCTTCCAAATCTACTCTACGTCGCCAGTTGGAAGCCGCCTTCCCGACATCAACAGATCCGGAAGGACCTGCCTCATGGTATCTTCTTGGCTCCTTAGTAGACAAACGCAGATATGAAATACGTGTATGCTGGCTAGCAACGGTGAGAGATACCTTACCCCGCCAAAAGCGTGGAGTCCATGTCACGATGAAGAGATCGATCAAAGATTTGTTGGTTGAACAAAGACTGACATGGCCCAGCAACCAACAGATTTTACAATCAACGTTTTTGAGCTCAACGAAGTCTTTAGCAATCCGGCACTGATCTCCTCGCTGGCATTGTTTTCTGAAGAACGTCAATCACTTTCACCGTCACCCTTTGTCTCAGACAAACGGCAATCAAAGACATCCTTATTGTTCTTAAAAGTCAACGCAAAGGCTGCCTATTTCACCTCCAATACGACGCTGTTGACAAATGTTCCTTTGGTAGCTGTTGATCTTAGTACGTTACGTGTAAAAAGTGATGAACTGAAGTCCTGACCTATATATTCCAGTCCTTGACCCTTACATTCTTAACATCCTCCCAAGATCTCTGGCACCCATCGGACTACACCTAATAATTATCTCTCTCATAGCTTGGTTCTCATCGATATCTATCTACAACTACCTCCATCAAATCAGCAAATCACCAAAGCCTCCAGTCATCCAAGCAAGCCTGAAGAAGGACAACTAATATGGCGATCGGAACCCAGACCCACACCAAGGCTTGCACTGCCGAGAAAGGAAAATGCTATTGCGAAAAATGCTCACCCGGTCGTACGGAGCGAGCTCGGAGATACAAGGAGTTCATGGAGATTCCAATATGCCGCCTACCCGCCGAGATGCTTCTCAACATCCTTGAGCACATCGACCTCATAAGCTTTCCCGCCTTCCTGATCGCCTCTCTCCACGTTCTCCGCGCGGGTGGCGTCGCCCCCGCCTATCCATCGGCAATGCTCCAGATCATGCTCTTGCCTATGGAAGCCACAGAAACCCAGTCGGCCAGCCTACAAACAATGCCACAAGAGCTTCTTCTCGCCATCGGACAGACTCTAACACCCAACGAGAAGATCCACCTGGTCTTGGCTACTTACCGAATGCGCCCGGAGGAGATCGACCTCATCACCCACCTCCAATTTCCAGCAGCAAGCCCGTCTATTGGAGAGACCAGCGTCTCTACCAAGGAGGAGTAAGCCGATGACTTCCGGCTTCACCCCGGTGATAGGAAAAGGCATCACATAAGCCAGAGTGAGGATCACTTACGTTGGAGCTTTTGGAGGCAGGCACGATTGCTAGTTTGGTTGATCTGATACGAAGAAGTCATCGAAGAGCTGCACATTGTAGCACCATGATTACCACGTTGGATAAGATGACACAGGGTAGTCATCCCATAGCTGCACACCGCACCAATCAATCAATGAAGAGTTACAACCAATCCGTTTTACTACGCGTGATGTTCATCGTAACTACATGTAATTTCCCCTTGCCTATCTATGTTTGTAATAGTGATCGATCGATGTGTACAATCTATTGCCTAGTGGTGGGACCATAGTATATGGGGTGGGTTGATTCCCAGACGAATGGGCCTGAGTTATCCACGGACAGGTTTGTAGATGATGGCTATGAGCATGACTGCGCCTGAATTAATTATAGGAACACATCCCAGCATTCTGGACGAGACCACACCTCCTTGACTCGCACCCGCACCTACTCGACGCCATGATGGTGCTTCAGTAGATACTGGGCTCGACGAGCGGTATATTATCTGAAGATGATATGCTTCTCGGCCGCTGACCCACGCAGCCACGACTTTCCTTTAGTAGGGGGTATATCACCTTTCGATAAAATGCTTCTCGGCCACCACGATTATACTTTAGTAGTGAGGTATATCACCCTTGGGTGAAATGCTTCTAGGCACTGATGCAAGCAGCCAGTATTTTCCTGGAGTAAATAATGGGATCAGGGGTATATACTCCTCGGATAAAATACTCCACGCAACCAAAGGAATCTCGTGTGTTCGAATACGCAAATAAGCTTTCCGAAGGTGAAAACTGAAGCCCACTAACTGTTTGCAGTAGCGGAAGCATCCAACTACATCCTTGGCGGATAATTCATACCAACTGAAGCGAGTGCACAGTAGATGTGTGGAATCGTGATAATATTGAGATGATCTATGAAAACTATGTGCATGAAGAAGGAAGTAGGGCCAGTAGGGCTGGCCCTATAACGCTAACCACTCTGGGTTAGCCTCCGCTGATATGATAAGAACCCAGCCAATGAGCAACCGTAACACCAACGCATTAAAAGGTCAGAAGATGAAGAATGAGGTTCGGCATGGTATGTCTAGACAGGCACGAAAAACACCGCGTTACGATGTATGGAGCAGTTTTCGGGCGCTTTTCTGAGCGTGATTCTGGCGCGGTCTGAATCGAAGAGAAAGTAATTACGTCTCCATCGCCATGCTCATAGCACTCGACGATCCCAACAAAAGCGTCGTCCTCACCAAGGCTTCCAGCCACCGCGCACATGCTGAAGACTTCGAAGGGTACAACAGTCGATACCTCGATTTCCCTGCGAATCGCTTCGCCTGACGCTGACATGTGGAACAGGCCCGGCTGTGCGTCTAGCTACGCGCGACAAGGAAGTCCTACAGGGGTGACGATGGCTTTGATTAAGGAAGAGTCGCGGAAGCTAGGATACATATGAGTTTATCTTGAAATAGTGGCGTTGATTCGCACCTGCTTCTTGAAAGATATTGATCACAGTCTATCGCTTAGAAGGAATATCGGCAGCTCGATGCCCGGAATGTCGTTCCATCCCACGAGAGCGCACGAGAGCGGAGTTCCTAGAAAGAGCAAAACGACA
This sequence comes from Rusavskia elegans, assembly GCA_011316305.1. NCBI lineage: Eukaryota > Fungi > Ascomycota > Lecanoromycetes > Teloschistales > Teloschistaceae > Rusavskia > Rusavskia elegans. The sequence goes on from SAUG01000033.1 coordinate 275,873, forward strand.
CTGAAGTTTCCGGGCGTACCCTAAGTTGGCGTTTCTGCGGATTGGCTTGGTCTGCCGATCCGTTCATGATGTTCATATGGCAGTGGCAAGACAGCGGCAGGAAAGATACAATTCTTGCCAAGTAGGAAAAGTCCAAAGAACAAGTGTAATACCTAGTATTGCCCCGCCTGACCCTCTCCTGTAGGAACACACCAATTGGTGGTTTACTTGGCTCAATGTCATGCTGGGTTATGATGAAGAGGCCAACCCATACCTATATGCCCCAGGGCTTTCCTTAATACCGCATGAAAACATCGCAGTGAAGCAGCCAGGTATGGAAGAGACTTTTGCGGATGGGCTTAACATGGAACACTGAGGTATTGTACATGTGATCGTGGTTGGAATTGTCGATAAGGAGCAAGGACCGGCCCGCTGGTGGTTCTTGATGCTAGGTGCAACGTCACTCACGGTTTGATATGTCAGATCAGCTGGTTTCCATTGGCCATCTTCTTGGCTGCGTGACGTTGGGTGTGTCCCAGTCGTACCGACCACGATATACTTTCATTGTCCCACTTTCCCAAAGGCAGCAAAAGAAGGACGGCAAGACTGAGTGAATGAGATGGGCGTATGGTGGGACTGCTGGAGATATTGGTATCGTGACAAGGACTTGCACTGGTTTGGACCAAGTGCACGGTATTGGAGGCAGATTGTTTAGGGTCAAAGGACAGGGTGTTGATGGGTATTGCTCATTATTAAGTGGTTAAGGTACTCGGAGGACTTGCGGTAAGCGCGTGGCTTGGCAAGGCTTGGCAAAGCAAATCCCTTATCAAGATTATCTTAGCGTTGCCGATCTGAATCTCTCTTGGCTGTCTCGGCTGTCATTGAGTCGTCTCTTGGAGAACACTCATGAACTTGAAGGTCTGCATCGTGGAGTGACGACGAGGATGGCAGGGCGAAGTCGCCCTTCGCGGGCTGCAGCGTTGCCATTGCGGACTCGAACTCGTGTGTCATATCGCGAACCCTCCTCAGAAATCGAGACCGGCGATGAGAATTCTAGCTTCGGCCTTGCGCAAAGGTCTTTCAGAAAGCGACGTCGTATCTCATATGATGATGGGTCTTCTGAATCCGATGGAGAGACAGAGAGTAATGAAGAACGGACCGAGGCTTCTGCTGCACGCCACCATCATGATCGAGCCCCAGCGAAGCGCTCATTCGGACAAACCAATGGACCATCGAAATTATCCGGATCATCATCCTCGAAGAACAAACTCCAATCGCTGGGCGCCAAAAGGAATCGAAATAGAGACAAAAAGATACGTACTAAGCATGTGCAGGAGCAGGAATTCGAGATTCCACAGCTCGGTGGCAAGGTCCCTCCCTGGCAGACCTTGCCCTATGAAATCCTTCTGCAGGTATTCCAATACGCTTCATATCCTCTGATCTCCGAACTATTTGAGCCCACGGCCTCTATCTCTTGGCTGGTAGGATCAGCGCTCTTGTGTAAGGGGTTCGCGGAACCAGCATTGTCGGCCCTTTATTACGCCCCACCCCTATGGCCTCCATCGAGAGTACATAGTTTGGTTGCAACCCTGGCCAACCAAAGCGGAGCTTCATTCTTCAACTATCGTGCAAAAGTCAAATATTTGGATCTCGAAGCTCTGAAGGTGCTAGGCTTCAAGTCCCTTGGCCGTGAGGCTGTTCAACTGGCGGATCTTGTGTCAACCACGCCGCAGCTTCGAGGTATTGGGCTACATCTACTGACAGACCACCCGAAATATGGAAGCTCGGTGACGTCCTTCGCACGAGCACAGACGAAACGCATCAACCACCATGGAAGCCTTTACTCTGCCTTGGACGACAACAACATTCGCTTACTTTCATGGACATGGAACGCTCATCTGGCTTCCCACCCCCAGATCGCGGATGAATTCGAGGATGTTCACCGGAAAAAAGCTTTCCAAACCCTGAGAAGCTTATCCTTTGTCAACTCAAATAGCTCCGAGGACATTGAGCGATTCACCGTCTCGACTAGGTTCCTCCACAATCTGAAGAGCCTCACACTAAGAAACTGCCTGCTCGAAGAGCTTGGACATTTGAAGTCACTACCAAGGAATCTCGAACGCTTGGCGGTGATTAATTTTCCATCACTCGAATCCTTCGATTTGGCTCCACTGCTAGCATCTCATGGTGGAAAACTCAAAGACATAGTGCTGAACCATAACAACTCGCTCAACCTGGCATTTTTGCCGCAATTGGCGTCATCTTGTCCAAATTTGGAGAGACTGAAAATCGATCTGAGATTCTACAATTCTTTTATCTCGTTTCGCGACTTGGAACCTCACTTCAAAACATTGCTTACTCGTGAGATGGTCCCCGTTTGGCCACGTACTCTACAGCGTATCGAACTTTTCCACCTACGAAAGTGGGATAGAACCGCCGCAGACACCTTCTTCTCTTCCCTTGTTGACTCCGCGGCTGAATTACCACATCTTCGCTATATCGACATCAAGGCCAGCATAAATGAAAGCAACTGGCGAGACCGCATCAGCTTCAGAAACAAGTGGACCAGCCGGATAGAAAAAGTGTTCAAGAGGGTGTCCGCGCCCCCCGACCCACGCCTCAGATCGATTCCGGTATTCATGAATCACAGAAAAGAATTCCATAACATGCTCACATCTGACGCCAAACAAGGAGCCACCGAAATCAAACGGAAAGTCATGACAAGACTCAGCCACGTCGAGATCCAGTCAGGTGCCAGCACCAACATCTCCAGCGACAGCGACGCACCACTTGCCTCGAGACTCCGGAGCAAGCGGCCCGCAGACCGTTCCGACTCTCAAACCTCTCTTCAACACACTTCCCGTCCGATTCGTAGGCGCCGTAAGCCCAAGCGTAAGCGGAACTCAGACGACGATTCCTCGACGGAGGAAGACTCGGCTCTGGAGGATCTCAACCTCGATGACGACTCGCCCCGCATCCCTGACGATAACGACGACAAGCATTTATTCATCCAAGGTATGTGCGATGTCGTGCGCGTTGCGATCGACAATCTTCGACCTACGGAGGAGCATCTGAACGAAAGCAATTTCTTGGACGATGAGATCAGTGGTGATGAGGATTGGGTTGGTGATGATGATGCTTAGGGTGGAGGCGGTCATGCGTGGTGAATTGAGTTTGAGTTGTTGTATTTCAGGAACGTACTCATACAGGCGCATGTGGTAAGAACGGCGATCGCTGGGAAAGCGTTTACAGCGCCTGGGTTTCTGGCGCACATGACAGTCGAGGTATCGGATGCCTATCTCACAACACATGGGACACACAGACATATACTTGTAACAGAGTATTCGCAGCACAAACAGATATTGTCTCATTATTTAACCCGTTACGTCTTCACTCAAATGCTATCTGGTTTTCTGCCTTGTTTTTGTCAGATCTTTTTACGTTTTCCTTGCAGATGCCTTTTTAGTGTTGATTCTCTATAACGTTCCTACAATTGAGCCCTTCTGAATTCCCAATCCATCACCCACCATTTCAACCTCCTCCCACCGTCAAAACATATGAATCACTACAACGTAAACTACACATCTAAATATTTCACTCTCATGGCTTTCCTTGAGGCGGTTGGTGGGGGGGGGGGGGGGGG